>PVKU01000110.1:0-322057 GCA_004027475.1 Anoura caudifer
TTAACATTTCATATAATAAGGGCTTGGTGATGATGAACTCCTTTAACTTGACCTTATCTGAGAAGCACTTTATCTTCCCTTCCATTCTAAATGACAGCTTTGCTGGATAGAGCAATCTTGGATGTAGGCCTTTGATTTTCATGACTTGGAATACCTCTTTCCAGCCTCTTCTTGCCTGTAAGTTCTCTTTTGAGAAATCAGCTGACAGTCTGATGGGAACTCCTTTGTAGGTGACTGTCCCCTTGTCCCTTGCTGCTTCTAGAATTCTCTCCTTCATTTGAATCTTGGGTAATGTAATTATAACGTGCCTTGGTGTATTCCTCCTCGGGTCCAACTTCTTTGGGACTCTCTGAGCTTCCTGGACTTCCTGGAAGACTATTTCCTTTGCCAGATTGGGGAAGTTCTCCTTTATTATTTGTTCAAAGAAGTTTTCCACTTGTTGCTCTTCTTCTGCCCCTTCTGGTATCCCTATAATTCAGATGTTGGGACGTTTAAAGATGTCCTGGAGGTTCCTAAGCCTCTCCTCATTTTTTTGAATTCTTGTTTCTTCCTCGTTTTTTGTTTGGTTGTTTCTTTCTTCCTTCTGGTCCACTCCATTGATTTAAGTCCCAGTTTTCCTCCCATCTCTGTTGGTTCCCCATGCATCTTTCTTCATTTCACTTATTGTAGCCTTCATTTTTTCATCTAATTTGTGAGCAAAATCAACCAATTCTGTAAGCATCCTGATTACCAGGATTTTGAATTGTGCATCTGATAGGTTGGCAATCTCTTCATCGCTTAGATAAATGGGCTCTGGGACTTTGATTTGTTCTCCGGTTTGAGCCATTTTCATTTCTGGGGTTTTTTTGTTTGTTTGTTTGTTTTGTCTAGTGGCGGCTGTTACGTAGTGAGGGGTGGAGCCTCAGGTGTTCCCCAAGGCAGGACAGCCCAGTCGCTGGGTAGTGATGCTGTATGTGGGGGCGGGGTCTGAGAGGAGATAATGGCCGTTGCTTTACTCTCTCTCAGATTCCAGTTCCTTTCACCGCTTCCCCTTTGCCTGGATTATCTGCGCGTGAATGTGGGACCACCCGGTCAGCCAGCCGCCTTGTGCAGCCTCACTGGTTCTGCGCAGATGCCGCCCCATGCCCGGGGTCTGCTAGCCACCGCCTGTGCACCTGGGGGCTGCCAGCCGCTGCTGCCTGCGTGCCCGTCCGCACCTCCGCTTTTTCCTGCCACGACTCCGCCCCTCTTACCGGTCTGGATGAATCGTTGTTGGACTTCCAGACAGTTTGATTTTCTGAGTTCTGGTTGTTTTCTTGTTTCTAAATCTTTGTTGTCCTTAATTTTGGTTGTGAGAAGAGGCACAGTGCGTCTGCCTACGCCTCCATCTTGGCCGGAAGTCCAAGTTTTTTTTTTTTTAAAAAGTGTATCCCTTGTACATCAATCTCAGGAAACAAATATCCATCTCAAAAGATTGGTTTTTGTTCAGCTATATGTGTTACTTAACATTTCACAGTATATCTGCAATTGTTCTGAAAGCAACACTGTCAAACTGTATTCTACCCAACACTACCGTCCTGTGAGATGCTATACAAAAATAAACAAAAAGGGTTTAATTGTCAAATAAATTTCAGTACTATTTCTCCTTCTCGGAGATTCACAATATACTTTAGCACAAAAGGTATGACAGAGATGACAGAGAAACCCAATTTGTTTAAGTTAACCTAATGCTTCCCAAGCTAAACTGGTCATAAAGCTCATTTTCATAGTACACCTGTCTCAGAAGATGCTATTAGTCCATCATACATTGATTAAAAACTAGTGATCTAAATAAACTTAATCATCTTTACTAAACCTATTATAACTAAGTTTGCTAGGGTGGATAACAGAGCCTAGGAGTAAGTTGTACCCTATTCTTTCTTCTAATAAATAAGTCTTCAGGTAATTGCTAGAATAGTAACCAGGTGGCATTCTTCCTTCTAGAAAAGAGCTCCTGAAAACAGTTTCATGAGAAAAAAATGTAAAGTCTCATCAAACCTCATCTCATCTGAGACTTCCCCACAGCATGCTGGAGCAAGTTTACCAGCTTGAAAAGGACAACAAATCTACTGCCCCTCCCAACAGTTAGCACCTCACATAAACAGGTCAGATCTTTCGCAGTGAGACTCGGATGAAGAAGACACTGATTTTGCAGACACTTGAGGTCCAGAGAGATTAAGAAACTTGCCTACTCAGAAGGTTCAAATCCAAATGCAGACTACAAACAGTTTCCCCTGTAACATGCTGCTTCAGATTCCTTTCAACTTTTGTCAAGATTTGCTTAATTTTATCCCTATGTTTTTACCAAATAGAACAGTTGTCTCCAACCTTGCATCATATCACAGAACCCAGGAACATTATAATATTTTCGTGGCACACTGGGGCAAATGGCACAGCTCCTCCAAGGGGAGAGGAACATGACTTTGGCACATGCTGAACCCACCAAATGAGAGGGTCCAATAGAGAATATGAATACAATTTTTAGGAATCCAGCCTGCTAACTATTTCCCTCCCACTGCCAGATTCCACTCTTAAAAATAGAAACATGTAATATTACTAGAAGAAAAGCAATAAGTTCCAACCATTTGAACAGGAGAAGGTGAGACAGGAGAAACTAAGGGATCCGGATGGGAGAGCTGAAACATCTCAGGTTTAAACTTGGCGTTTGCTATCTTCACACATTCCTCAAGCGTTGTGATGAACGTATTACATGTGGCACTAAGTAGAGAAGAGGCTTCATTCATGTTCTGGAAAATTACAGACGGAGTTGAACAAACTTATACACAACTATGTGGAATCATGTGCTACCTTATGAAAAAGCAATGAGTAGGACACCTGACTAGGTTACGTTCAAACCTATTTAAAATACAATACATTAGAATTAAAGCAACACTTGAATAATAACTGTCTGTCTCTCAGGTAAACAATGTATGAAACTGGATTCTAAGAAAAAATAAGTTTCACATTCAAACCAAATATCATAATGAAAAACTGTGTACAGATTTTATCTTAAATAAATTGAACCTAAACAGCAATTTTATAGCTGTCTGAATTCTGAAGGTGACCACAGTAGTGGAACACCTGGAAAGTTACTTAGCAGCAGGCACGATTCAGGTCTACCCCAGGCCCATTCTCCCATTTCTTCTTTGGTAGAATAAAAACCACTAAATTTTTGAGGACAGCAAAGTGCCCTGACCTTGGGGGATAAATACAGACTGGTTTAAGCCAGTCATGGCTATTCTATGACCCTTTGTCAAATACTCATTTTTCCTAGTTTCCATTGACCCAGGCAAAGAAGATGATAAGAAGTCTGCTGGGAAGTTTCTGGAATTTCTTGTCCCCTGGTTTTCTCTTTACCTAGGCTACCCAACCACCTCCTGCCTCTATGTAGTCTTGGCAGTCACCTTGAAATCTTGGGCCTTAAGAGAAAAACCAAAACAGAAAGAATGGCAAAGCAGAACGATGGGACATGCCTGGGTCCCTGATACTGTCGCCGAGATGCTGGAGCAGATGTGAGGGCACAGCTCCAGAAAGCTTGTGGTCACATAATACATGGCCATAGGGTTTAATGTACCTACAACCAATGCAACCTACTTTGCCCAAGATTCCTCCCCAACAGCAGAAGGTAACAGGGGAGGTAGGAAAATTTCTTATCCCATTTCTCCCAAGTTAGGCAAAAGGGGACTAGAACCCATGCTGGCCATTGAGCCAGAGAGCAATAGGGCTCACTGGATGTACTGTATCAGGAAGAGTAAGCCTAATTCATAGCCTGAGTTTTGATTCCTACATCACCATTGCGAGAATTTTTTTTCAGTTCTATCATAAAGCTAAGTTATCAACTCTCAGGAGTTCTGTTACGACATTATTAAAAACGAAAGAGAATAGCAATTGTCCAATGATTTCAAGTACTCAGCCTGAAGAACAAATCCTGGAATGCTTCTTTCCCACTCAAACCACCCAATTACTGACTGGCTGCAAAGATAGGCCTTGATTCCCTGAAGAAATGTGCTGCTTCCTGCTTTACTCTGCCTGCACAGATACAATCTAGATGATCCTATAGATTTCCAGACAATCCATAGTAGGGAGAGCTCAAAATAGCTGAAAATAATTCATTCTGAAAATGCTTCCCTGTCATCTTATGGGAAGAACCTCACTCATCAGTTGTACTGCAAAGCATAATGAGACATGAAAGGATCATCTCTGTTATACCTCTATGCTTGGAGATGAATGAGTCTCATCATGGTGAACAAATTCTTGAATCGTATGAACTTGCTGCATTAAAAGGTCACAGTAGAGGCGAAGTTCAGACATTTTGGTTTTCAGAGATTCACTGGTTTCACTTATTTCTGAAAAGAACATACATAAACATTCAATCAGATAGGTTTCCTATTTGGGGGCAAAACAACAAAATGCAATCATTAAAAAAGACAGTGGCTCTGTGGAGCGTGCTGGCCCCTTCCCTAGCCCCTTCATTCCCCAGTGGGCTCTCTCTCTCTCTCTGTTCCAAGCACTGTGAGCCCTCCCACCCTCCTCTGTCCCTTAGGGCATATCTCTCTCCCCCTCCTTGTCTTAAGCAGGATAAAAAAAATTTTAATTTAAACTGTAAATAATATCTATAGTGACAGACCTTGGAAACAGGACACAAAGGCTCATAGGAAACCACCTTCTCTTCAGATAAATGGAAGAAAATTGGCAGTCATGTGTCAATCATGAGGTTTAGGTAGATTAATTTTTAGAGAGAGGGTGATGACTACTGAATGTCTCATACAAGATATTTCTATTCCATCACTCATCTTTCATTGGAAAAGTGATTACCTTTCTTATTTTGTTAACTGGCTTTTCTTGTCCTTAACTCATTCTTCCCATTCTGATGTTTGAGTTCTCTTAATAATATACAAATTCATAATTTAAAAAATGTCTTACACATGAAATTTAGCAATCTTTCCCCTGTCCTATATACTGCAAATACATTCCAAGATCTATCACTCTGTTTTCTTTATTGTACATTTTGGCATACAAAAGTTTTTAGTTTTTATGTAATTAAAACTATTATACATAAACATCCATTTATTTCTTTCTTTTCCTGTCATAGCTTCATTTTTACATTATATTATTTTCAGTATTTTTTAATTAAGAGTTTACCTTATTTTGTGTAATATCTCTGGACAGACTAAACATCCAGCCATAATCTCAGCCACTCACATATCACACCCAGCAGGTCCTGGTGCTTCTCCATCCCTGAGAGAGTGGCACTGTTCTGTTGCACTGGCCAAAGAGCCACTCCAGCCAGAGTGGACCAAAGCAGCTCTATGTGTCCTTTCAACTTAACCTTCTACCCTATTTAAGCCCATTCCTTCTTTTTAATTGTAGTAAAACATAGTACTGTTAACCATTTTTAAATATACAGTTTGCTGGCATTAACTACATTCACGTTGTCATATAACCATTATTCCCATCCATCTCCTGAATTTTTTCATCTTCTCCAGATGAAATTCTGTACACATTAAACACTATGTAACTCCTGATTCTCCCCTTACCTAGCACCTGGAAACAGCCATTCTACTTTCTGTTTCTATAAATCTGACTCCTCTAGGCATCCCATACAAAGTGCAATCATGCAATACTTATCCTTTTGTGACTGGTTTATTCACTTAGCATAGTATCTTCAAGATTCACCCACGTGGTAGCATGTGTCAGAATTTCATTCCTTCTTAAGGCAGAATAATATCCCATTGTACATACATACCATACTATGTTTATCCACTCATCTACATCTATGGACATTTGGGTTGTTTCCACCTTTTGGCTACTGTGAATATTCATTCCTTCTTACCCTACCCTTAGCCATACTATTCCCATGATATTCATTTCACACATTTGAAAATTACTACATGTTCAATCCTTAGGCTTCATTTTTTTAATATCCATAATTTAGTTGCTTTCACTAATTTAAATGACTTCCATTGTTTTTAATTATAAAAATAAGGCCAATTATAATTATAAAAATAATGAAAATAATACAATTAAAATGACTTCTATTGTTTTTAATTATAAAATAACATAAGGAAAAATTTTGGAAAATTAAAACTGTAGAAAAGAAAAATTTTGCAATTACAATCTCACAACCAAAATATAAATACTATTGTTATTTTCACATTATATATGCATATAATTGAGTACCATAAATTATTTGCTCTGCTTTTGATTTTTATTTAGTCCTTTTAAATTGGCTATATATATACATGATAAAGTCAAAGCATATACAGTGAAAAGTGAGTCTCCCTCCCACAAATTCCCTTTCCAAAGGTAACAACCCGACCAATTCTTACATGTCTTTGCCGAGCTGTCCAATGAATGGATATATAATTTGGAATCCTGTTTTTTTCAATTATCATTTAATCTTGGGCATTTCCTCACATCATTAAAATTCCCTGTGAACATTTTACTGCACGTTTAACAACATATCAGCCTATGGAAGCACTATACAATTTACTGATCCATTCCCCTGAAATTCAAACCTCTGTATTGTTTATAATTCTTTTTTACTATGATACATATCTATGTATGTAAATCTACATTTCTGATTATTTCTTTGGGGTCAATTACTATAAGTGAACATGACAATTTATATTTATGTAAGAAAATATTCTCATTGCAAGGAAAGTTACCTTTCTCTTTTTTAGTCCTAGTATCAGTCAAACAGGCTTTGGAGCTCCCCAGAGCAACCAGCCACCTCTGTCTTTCGGCTGCATTCACTGCCTTCATGTAGAAATGCTGCTCTCCTGGAATGATTAATTCCATTCGCGTGTTGTCTGCTGAGTGGACTAGGAAGATAAACAAAAGGGAAATACAGTTGTGGACTTAAGTAAGTTGGGGCAACGAAGCCATCACTCTCACTCAGTATGAGCGGTTTCAGATGCCGAAGAAAGGGGCTGCCTAGGGGCACTCTCCAAACCACCCTTCCTACACCCGCCCCAGCGGGCAGCACTGCCACATGAAAGAGAGAACACCAACAAGTTAACTACCAGGAAGTGAGAACTAAGAACTCCCCTCCTTGGGGCCAGCTGTGCCACCTTAAATACATATGCATTATTCCACTTATGACACAATTTATACTGATTTCTGTGAAAGTGGTACCAGAGACTGCTTTGGTATTCCCCCAGCCTGGGACAGGCCTGGCATATAGATGAAGCACAAGTGGAACTATGGCCATGTTCCATTAGAACAAAAGTTTTCAACTAATGGGCATATCATAATCACCTGGAAAGCATGAATACTTCTGAGACCTCCTCTTCCCTTCCATCCTCCTCCTCCTCCTCCTCCTCCTCTCCCTCCCACTTTGATACTCTAATAAAAGAGAGCAGATTGAGAACCATCCTGAGCCAATTCTAAATCTTGGTTATAAGACTAAATGTGTTACATTGTCATTTATCACCACTCAGCTCAGAACAATGAGGGCACGGGGGGGGGGGGGGGGGGGGGGGGGGGGGGGGGATGCTAGGGTAGGAGAAAAAAGAAGTCTCTGCTCTAGTAGAGGTGACAATTTAACCGAGGAAACAAATTGATACACTAAAAATAATCAAAACACCTGAATGTTGACCTTTCTGGTACAGAGACTTCACGTGTAATTACAATGAGAACAGTAAGAAGAGAAAGAAACTAAAAAAGGATTCAAGAAGAGGGATTTTTGAAAGCAAGATCTGCTTAAAGTTGAAACAGGAAAACTGCATGAGAAAAGTTCTAGATGAGGAAATAAATATATGTACTGAGAATATCAGGAGACAGGCCTGAATGGAGTATTGTGTTGTATTACAAATAATGATATTCATGAATGGAGAAAGGGTCAATGATGGGTACAAAAGATTCCTAGACTAGGCTAAAATTACCGAAATCCCAGAGCTCCAAGAGTAACTCTTTTTTGCTATTTGCTAATACTAGTGAAAGCACCAATAGCTACCATAAGAGAAAACAATGCTCTAATTTCCAATGTTGTTTCTACAGAATGAAACTAAAATAAAATGACTCATTTTTAAACATACCAGAATTTATGTTATCAGTCAAGGGTTGTACCCTCCAAAATAGTCACCTGAGAAGGCCACAAACTTAAGAACAATGCTTCCAAACCTCCAACTTCTTTGAAAAATGGACAAAATCTCTGTATGTAAAACTGCAAAACATTACTGAGAGAAATTAAAACCCTAATTAAATATAGGACTATACCATGCTAAGGGACCAGAAGACTCAACACTGTCAAGAATACAGTCCTCTCTACTTTGATGTATAGATCAATACAATTCCAATCAAAATTCCAACAAATATTTGTGGATATATACAAGCAGATTCTAAAATGTCTAAGGAAATGCAAAGGGCCAATAATAGACAAGACAATGCTAAAAGAGAACTAAGATGATTTTGATTATCCAATACTAAGAAGTATCAAGCTAAAGAAATTAAGAAAGTGTGATATTGGCACAAAGATAGAAAAACAGGCCCATGGAACAAAAGTCTAGAAAAAAACCCACAAGTACAGGGTTACTCACTTTGTGAGAAAGATGTCTCTAAAATGCAGTGGGTGAAAGGCTGGTCTTTTTAATAAGTGGTACTCAGCCAACTGGATTACATACGTGGGGGGGGAAAAAGCATCTTGACCCTCTTTTTGAGATCATATACAAAAGTAAATTTTAAGCAAATCACAGACCAAAATTAAAATTTAATATAGAAGCTAAAACAATAAACTTTCAAGAAGTTTCAAACTTTTAAGAAGATTTCTTAAGTGGGACATAAAACATTCTAATTAAAAAGTTGACAAACTGGGTTTTAATGAAATTAAGAACTTGTGTCCATCAAAAAGATACCATTAACAGAATGAAAATGCAAAGGACAGAGCTGGAGAATACCTTTGCAATACAAAAGGTCATTCGGACTATACAAAGAACTCCTACCAATCAAGGTGAAAGACAGCCCAATTTAGAAAAAGAGACTTAAAAAGAGAAAGTTCAAATGGCTACTTATATCTGAAAAAGTACCCAACATCATTCATTGAAGAAATGCAAGTTAAATCACTGTAAGAAAACACTATACACTAGAAATATTCACAATCATAGCTAATACCAAGTTTTGTGAAGGCTGCAAAGCAGCTAGAACTCTCATACTCTGGTAGCTGGAAAACAAATCAGTACAACCACTTTGGGAGACAAGCTGGCACTATCTGTGACAAAGATTCTCTCTTTGATCAAACTTCAGTCAGGCTCCTCTGGGCCCTCCACTTCACTAGGACTTGGACTTCCCTCTCTGTCTTTGTAGAGTCCAATTTTAGCAGGAATCCTCCTAAGTCAGCTTTGCCAGAATCCACTACTATCTATACCTGATCTCCCTGGGTATCTGACCAAATTCCTTTTTCCTGCCACCCCCCCAGGTAATATCTGATCACCCTGGCCCGCCTTTCACAAGAATCTTGTTAGGTCAGTTTGGCCAGCATCCTCCTGTATCCCTGAAGTTTCTTCTCAGTAATTTTCCATCCACCTATCCCCTATTCTGCCCTTTGGCTATAAATTCCCATTTTTCCTGTGTTAGTATTTACAGTTGAGCCCAATCTCTCTCACCCACTGCAAAACCCCACTGTTGTAGTCTCTATACCTGTTACAGTAGACCTGAACAAAAGTCTTACTGTTTTAACAAGTGTAGAGAGTATTTTTTCAGTATCTGTTAAAAGTTGATTTATCAATGCCACACCAATTCTAGGTATATACTGAACAAAAATGCATACATACGTTCAATAGAAGAAATATATTACAATGTTTACGGCAGCCTTATTTATAATAGTCCTAAATGGGGAAAATATTCAAATATCCATCAATACTAGAATGGCTAATCTAACTGTGGGAAGTTGACACAATGGAAATACAACACTTCAATAAAAATGACTGAACTACTGTTACACAGAAGAGCATGGACGAATTTCACAAACAAAATGTTGAGTGAAAGAAGCCAGACAAGAGGAAAATACTGATTTATTCCATTTATAAAATGTTCAACACCAGACAATACCTATCTCTGGTGATCTTTTAGCGGGATTAGTGGCTGAGGGGCGGTGATAATATCCCAGCATCTGAGATGCTGATAACATTCTAATTCTTGATCTGGGTGGTGGACACACAAGTGCACACACTTAGTAAACATTCTTCAAACTGAATATTTAGGATTTGTTCCCTTTTATTATGAGTATATTATTCTTTAATAAAATGAGTAAACAGAAAACAACAACAAAAATGCTACTGTAGCTTAAAAACATTTTGGAGTTGTCTTAGAATTCTGCTACTTAACAGTCTTTTGAAATCCTCAAGGTTGGCAAATATTTGAACTTTGAATGTAGTTTGATTTCTGAGTCTCATTGCATCTCACTTGGAATTAAATCTCGGGAATGAGATAAAACCATCACTTTTTAAAAAGATAAAAGAACTCATGCTTTGAATGTGCTTCTCTTGTGTGATTTTTAAAAATAAAGCATCAAAATTAATCCCATGTATTTCAGGGGACATACAAGTAACAATACACCAGGCTGATATATTTCTGTATCTTATATAGCCAAGGTTCCCTGTAGGGGTTTAACACTCACTCTTCTAGAGTTCTAGTTTTTTTCCTTCAATTCTCTTTGAAGAATTCAACACTTTTCATTATCATTTTGCCTGACCTCTCCTACCTACCTCCACCCTATACACCCTAACCACACATACAAATAAATCAGTGGTCCATGAAACCTTCCTTCATGAAAAGTACAGCATGATGTACTGTAACTTTATATCTTCCATTTTGGAAGAACTCTGTATGGAAGGGGAGGTGGGAGGGTACGTTTACAGTAGAGAAACCTGACAAACTGCCTCAGCCACAGAGTCAGGGTTAATTAAGAGTGCTATGTCATGTTAATGGTACACACTCTTGTTATGATGTGATGAGAATGGTACTTTACCTCTGTGATGTTCTCCCCTTAAATCCATAACTCCAGTCTAATCATGGGGAAAACATCAGACAAATCCCAATGGAGGAGCTTTCCTACAATATTCCTGACCAGTACTCATCGAAACTCTGAAGATCACCAAAAAGAAAGAAAAGATGCCCTGGCCAGTGCTGGTCGGAGTACTGCAGGTCTGATCCCCAGCTGGAACATCTACCCTGGTCAGGGCACGTACAAAAAGGCAGCCAGTCAATGTTTCTCTCTCACATCCATGTCTTTCTGTCTCTCTTTCCCTTCCCTTCTCTCTAAAAGCAATGAAAAAATACGCTCAGGTGAGGATAAAAAAGAAAGAAAGAAAAGAAAAACATCTCTACTACCCAAAAGAGCTTATCTCTGATTCAGCAAAGAACTAGTTTATGATTCTGACTTCATACTTTATCAAAAATCTACAGAGCTTCTTTACAGTTCAGCTTCCAATTTTTACAATTCCTTTCTACGAGAATGAAAAAGAACACTGGTGGACTCAGCATGGATACATGAGTGTCATCCACAAGTAATTGTTTTTCAGCCCTGGCTGGTGTGGCTCAGTGGATTGAGTGCCAGCCTGCGAATCAAAGGGTCACCGATTCGATGTCCAGTCAGGGCACACGCCTGGGTTGCCGGCCAGCACCCCAGCAGGGGGCACGTGACAGGCAACCACACATTGATGTTTCCCTCTCTCTCTCTCTTTCTCCCTCCCTTCCCCTCTGTCTAAATATAAATAAAAATTTTTTTAAAAAGAAATTGTTTTTCAAGTCCAAACTGGAAGACATGTACTAGTACTTTGAAATTCAATTCAAAGTATGTTTATAGAAAGAAATATCGAATACTGTACTTAATAATGCTAAGTGCTGCTCCTGGATGCTAAGGAAATAAATGGTATTAAAAGATCCCTACTTGGCCCTAGCCAGGTGGCTCAGTTACCTGGAATATCATCCTGTACAGCAAAAAGGCTGTGGATTTGATTCCAAGTCAGGGTACATTACCTAGGCTGTGGGTTCAATCCTCAGTCAGGGCATGTATGGGGGGCAACCAGTCGATGTTTCCCTCTCACATTAATCTCTCTCTCTCTCAAATCAATAAGCAAATAAATCCTTGGGTGAGGATTATAAATAAATAAATCCCTACTTGGTTAAAAATGCCTTTTTCCTGGTTTTGGAGTATGCTGCAGAACCCTTTACTTACCTTTACATAACTTCACAGTCCTCTAGTTCACTTACCTTTAATTTCACAAACTGCCATCTTTATACTTCCTTTGCTCCCTTTGCAAACATCATCTTGTGAATCATAATAGGACAGGATTCCATTATCTAAAACAAACCAACGAGGCTGCCAACCTACAAAAAACATAAACAACAAGAAATTACTTTCATCACATAGAAAACGATGATTTCAAAACTTAACATCCATGTTATTTCTTTGCTCTAAAATAACATTTCGACAATGAATTTTTTAATTGACAAGCCTTGCCCAAACCGTTTTGGCACCAATCTCCTCTTTGTTGAGAAAGATTTCTGAGGAAATCTCTAGATCAGCATAAATATGAGGAGTAACACCTTTATTCTGGCTCACAACCTTGTCATTAACAACCAGTGAGGCCTGTCCTCAAATGCAGCCCTACACAGGGTGCAATACAACTGTCCCCTTTTTCTAAGAGAGAGCAGAGTTTGGGTGTGATATAACGGGAAAAGCAAAAGAAAACCTGAATTCTAGCCCTAGCTCTACTACCATTCCTTAGTTGGATAACCCGGGACAAACATTTTCATTTCAATAAATATCAAAAATGTCCACCTCTAAAATGAGTGAATTAAATAAGAGGACCCGTTAGGTGACACCTGGTTCTCTAATTCTACAATGTGACCTTCCTTCTCTTATAAAATACATTTCCTAAGCAAACTCCTTTGCACACAGTGAGTGCTGCTACATGACTTCCAGTCTCTTAACCAGAAGATGCATGCTCTGTGGCGAGAGCATGGATCCCCACCACCCCTTCTCCTTGCTCTGCTGCTGCATGGCTCTGGCAGAAATGCTAGAAACTGCAACCATTCATTTAATTAGTACTTACTCACTGACTAGAGCACACAACTATCACAGACTTGGCTCCAAGGCAAAGCTGGGGATGAGGATGATGGCTTTTCTCAGGGCTAAGCTCCTTGGCAAGCCAAACTCAGTGTTCCCTGAAATCTTACTGAGCATGCTACTAATTTACAACAGTTCACTGATTAATAACATGGTGACCATGCTAAAGGGAGTGTGACTGTCCTTGTTCTTTCTGTGACTATTAAATCACGATTCAACCTGCTCATAGCCTGCTACATGATTACTCAATTCCATTTTTCCAGGGCTAAATAGTGCCAAGACAGTGACAGATGGGGGAAATCCTTTTTACATCCTAATGCAGACCCAGGATGTACCTACCCAAAAGCCTTTACCTGTATCATTTTTAAAATGGCAATGCTGAGTCATCATAAAAAGTTTACATTTCATAGCAGGGAATGTCATAATACAATTTGGAGAAATGGATATCCAAAAAAAGTTTCCAGTGCTTGGAAAATTCTTTTTTATTAAATACTACATTCCCTAATGAGGCCTAGTAAATTAGAAGGTAAGTTCTTTTGGTCCATGAACTTTAACTTATTCATCATTGCATTCCCAGCACCCAGAATCGTGCCTGGCACATACAGGTACCAAAAAAGTACATTTCTCAAGTGACTGATTGAATGAAAGATTCAATACCAGAAAAGTGAGATATTACATGTTATCCATAAGAGTGCAGATATGCAGTATATGCATGAGAGTATGTTGTATTGAGCATGCATAGAAATGATGAAGACATTACCTTCCCAAACACTAAGTCACCTGGGCAAACAAACTGTAAGCAGAGTATGTGAAAATACACTCTTCCGCCCCAGGCCCAGTGTGATTTTGTAAACTTGAAATGTTGTAATTCAGTATGTCTTTAAAACAAATATCGAGAAAAATGATTCGTTTAGAATTTATAGCAACTTGAAAGATGACCATGGTTAATTACTCTATGACTGTTCATTATCTCTTCACACCTTTTTGAAGAAATACTTAATAAAACAATCTCTAATTGAGTCACACATTCATAAAACAGAGGGCTATATCTGTAAAAAAAGATTCATAGGTATTCCCTCTTTTAAGTTCTTTTTTTAAAAAACACATTCTTTTTATCTCCAACTACCAAATGTTACTAAAATCCTTATTCTCTACAAAGGATTCTCAAAAAACGCTGTGACTGAACTGGAAGGTTCCTTAACGATCACTTAGTATGAACAGCTGCTCAGCTTTCTGACCTAAGATGAACTAAAATTAATAATTAGCATGCCACTGAGCCAAACTTAAATTTTAAAAATGGAACTCTTCCAACCAAAAGATTTAATTTCATCGAGCTTCTACACTGCATACTAGCAGTTACCTTAAATGCTCTGCAATGACTAAAACCTTAAGCACATGTGGTTCAAAGTTCAATCAGCTGGTGTTCAGTGCCATTGAAGATGAGAAAGTCAGCCAGCAACCAAGACCACACATTTCAATACAGTGATAAATTATGACTCATCTCAGTAATTGCCTGTTACTCTGGGTTATGCATAAGCAGCTCCTTCAAAAGACCTCCCAAAACATATAAACATTTGCAATGAGATGACCATTTGCATTAAGAAACTACTGTCTTAAAGTTAATACAATATCTCAACTAAAAAATATGAAAATGCTTAATAAAAAGTTTGCCTCATTTTTAAATGTTTCCTGTTAAAAGATATTTATAGAAACTAATTGTCTGACATTTTAGTGTAAATAACATAACACATCCATCTATCCATCTATAAAAGATAAAACATTTGCTACTATAAATCTGGCATACCAATGTAATTAATTTAAAAAACAGGCAACTGTAGCTCAGTACTTTTATGTCTCAAAGTGTTTATGCACAGATTTTGCACAAGGTCAGGCAGATACAAGTTGAATGTGCCATACAATTACTAAGGGGTATAATATTTTGGCAGGGTGAAAAAATGGGCAGCAAGTCAAAAGCTACCTATTATACTGGACCAAGAAATCTGTTTGCTATCTAATCTTATTTAAAACCAATTCCCTTTCCTCTAATTTGGTGAGATCATAGAATTCTGGATGGGAAGGCACCTTCAGTAAAGTAGTTGATTACTTTGGCCTTGGATTGAGCTCTTGAGAAAACAAGTGACTTGTCGTTACTGCTGGTTGATGGCAGAGATGGGTCTAGAACTCAGATTTAAGACTCTTAAGTCAGATGGTTAGTGTCATGGCAAAGGGCGTTGTGTACTGGTCTCACTTCTACAGAAACACCTAACTGGGGAGTTCCTTCCAACCCCCTTCATGGGTGAAACTGATCTGCCTGCTCCACTTCGGAATATTGCACTTTCTTCCACATATTTTTCACACCTTTCTGAATTCCAAAACATAAAGCTACCTCACTGACAACCAACTCCTAAGAGAGTATTATCTAGGGACAGCTTCCAAAATCATGCCTGCTACGCTCAAACTTCAAGAGAACTATTAAAATAAACTGCGTTGCTACGGAAATTAAAAAGAAATAACAGAAAAAGATTTCTTAAAATTAAATCTCGACCTTAGGGGGCCCATTCCAGTCTTATACCCTGACAACTCAGTTATTAACGAAATGTTGAATGAAGTGTAAATAAGGTCAGAGATAGCAACAGCACATGTAGAGTGACTGAGAATTGTTCAGAAAGCTACAGGAGTAAACACAGTATTATTACTCCGGCCAGGAAGTGGTCAGGTGCACTTCCCACCGCCCAGATGGTGCGCCGTCTGAACTGTCTCCTGCAGAGGCCGGAGGAGCTCTAACAGGGACAAGCACAGGGATTAAGCCCGGGAACAAAGGAGATTCAATTCGCTGAGGGTCACCACGGACCAGTCAGTGGGAGGGAGAGCCCCTGACCTGCTTTCTCCGCAGCCTCCTCCGTTAAGCCCGCCCAAACCCCCTGCCCGCCGCCCCCCGGGCGCCCGAACCCTCATACCAGTGAGATAGTTGGTCCACTTGTACAGAACCCCCTCCATGCTTCACAGCCCGGCGCCGCTCATCCTCCTGGCGGCCCGACGCCGGCCGCGGTGATGGGGCGAGCGCGGAGCCTGGACAGCCGCTCCTGGCCCGCCGGGCCCCTTCCCGGGGCGGCCTCGAGCCCCCCTCAGCCCGCGCGCGCCGCGGGTACGTGGCGGGCCCTTAGAGGCCGGGATGGCGGCCGCCGCGTGGTGCTTGGGGACCGTGATGCGCTGGCTCAGACATCCCCGCAGAGCTTGGGCGGCGGCTGCGACAAAATAATAACTGCTGCCGGCCTCCTGCTCGCGTCTCGGCGCCCAAACAGCTCCCTTCCGCGCCGCGGCAACTCCTTCCTCCTTGCCTGCCTTCCTTCCCCCCGGGCTCCCCGTTTGTTTTCACTGACCCCGACGTCGCTTTCACTTCCTGGTTGAAAGGGGCCGGCAGGTCCCGGGAAACCCCTCCCCGGCGGCGCGGCTGCAGGAGCGGGCCAGGCGGGCTGCGGTCCCACCGCGGGGCCGGGGGCTGAGCGAGGAGCGTCGGCGTCGCTCATCCTCATCCTCCCTCAGGCCCATGGCTGGCTCCTCCTTCGGCCCCGGCTGCCGCGTTGTGGACGCAACGACTGACTGATCCCCAGGGCCCGGACCGAAGCCTCAGGGCCCAGAACTAGCGGACTGGGACCCTGGGCCTACCCAAGGGGGTGGTGACTTAGGCCTCTCAGATCGTCTGTAACTGAGCCTCAGGTTCCTTCTGGTGGTTGGGGGTTTTTTTTGTTTGTTTTTGTTTTGGTTTGGTTTGTTGTGGTTTTTTTTGAAGTTGCCAGGGGCCCCAAGGAATTGTCGTCTGTTCCACAATTAACTTTACATAGCCATGACTTCATTTAGAATGGAAAACATGGAATCAAACTCTGGAGCTTATTTTATTCCAAAAATGGGGGCTTTCCCCTAGCTTTTATGATTTCGAAAAATCACTTTTGAAAATAATCATCATCTTACAGAACTGACAATTTTTAGATTTGGAATTTTGCAGGCTTCGAGCAAAGCAGGAACAGCATGCTCAGTGTTGTAGCTTCTCGTAGGATCCCTGAGGTAGAATAATTTATCCCCTTCCAGAACCTAATTTAGGCCTAAGCCTTTCTGGTAAAAAGTCTTTGGGTATTCACTTGGAAATAAGGTGAACTGATGAGTTAATACAGAGATGGATAGTTGGAGATCAAACTAAATCTAGTTTAGATTTAACTAAATCAAATATAGTTAAACGTTGATAGGCTCCAAGTTGCAGGTGAAAGGCCATGGTAATTGGGTAGTAAAATTCCATTTTTCTGTATGTTAGAAAGTTTTTCATTCTTAAACGTGGAGGGGTAAGCCTGGCTTTGTGTCAGCCTTGTCAAACCCCTACTGCACATGGGCTGTGAGATTGGAACAAAATGCCCAGCACTGAAAGGACACTAAGTCCTCCCTTTTATTCTCAGTAGTTGGGTTTCTGCTTTCTGCAGTTTCATTTAGCAGAGGTCAACCACGGTTTGAAAACATTAAATGGCCCTGGCTGGTATGGCTCAGTGGATTGAGTGCTGGCCTGTGAACCAAAGCATCACCAGTTTGATTCCTAGTCAGGGCACATGCCTGGATTGCAGGCCAGGTACCCAGTAGGGGGCGTGGGAGAGGCAACCACACATTGATGTTTCCCTCTCTCTCCTTCTTCTCTCTCTAAAAACAAATAAACACAATCTTAAAAAAAAAAAAAAAAACATTAAATGGAAAATTCCAGAAATAAACAACTGTTTTTCAATGGTACCTGTTCTGCATAGCCTAATGAAATCTGCAGTCCTGCTCCCTCCTGCCAAAAAGTGACCTCCATGCTGTGGCCCAGTACAGTAAGATTTTGAGAGACATCACATTCATATAACTTTTACTATAGTCTATTGTTTTATTATTAGTTATTGTTCATCTACTTGCGTGATTTTTTTAATTAAGTTTTATCATAGGTATTATAGAAAAAATACTATAGTACAGGGTCTAGCACAAAGAACACCACTTTTTATTATACATTTTTTTATTACAAAATCATTAGCACGTAATTCTGGAACATAACAATATCACACTCAAGCACACCATATGACATTTTAGGTGAAATGCTCAAATTAAAACTATAAATAATTACACCCATTTTATTATCCTACCAGCCACACTCAGGCGTTACTTCTGCCTGACCCTGTGTATAAGGTTCAGTCCTAGCCTGTTTTCGGGCACCCACTGGGAGGTCTTGGAACATACTCCCCGCAGTTTAAGGGGTACAAAGATAAGGGGAGACTACTGTACCCCCTTTTCTCTTCGTGTAATGTAGATAATTACCGACCTGGCAGAGTTGGTAAGAAAAAGACACTGTCAAGAGTTTTCCCCTACCTCTCTACCCTTGCACTTCTATAGGCCCTTAAATCAAGGGCAGCCCCTAGTGGTGGGAAAAAGCAACGTGGACCCGCAGCGATGCAGAATCTGGAGTCAGCTCCCGGGTGGGAAACTGACCGTGAAGAGCCGCCCATCTGTTTACTCGAGACCAGGAGGTCTTCGGGTTGCGTGTGGCTTTGCCTGGAACTTCTTAATGCATGACTCCTACCCTAAGAAGGCGCTTCAAGGACACCCCAGAGTACCTTTCCCTGCCCACTAGTTGTCTAGCGATCTGGGCTTCTTTTAAACCCAGAAGTGACGACCACGTTCTCTGATTGCACCCTACCCTAGCCGTTTTATTTCTTTTCCCAGTTTCATTTTAGGAAACTCGAACGTTACGGCTAAACCCTGAGGAAACTGGCTGTAAAATAAGCGGACTCAGCGATGAGAAGCGATGCTAGCGAGCAGTGTTGCCTTAGCGACTGATGATAGTCAGCCAAAAAGAGCCGGGTAGCAGAGGGACACGACCCGCCCTAGACCGGCAAAATTCCTGGGCTGAGCCGGCCTCCGGGGAAGGGGCAGGGCCGCGCCCCGCCCCGCCCCGGCCCTTTGTGTCGCGATATAATGCCTGCCACGCGTCAATGTAATTCAGCTGCCGGGGCAGCCGCCGCGCGGGAGTGACACGCGGGAGGGAACGCAGTAATCATCCGGGGCCCGCTCCAGGAATCATGCATTTTTTACTCAGATTAATATTTTTCTTTTACCTGTGGGGCATTTTTACTGCTCAGGGACAAAAGAAAGAGGAGTTCACAGAGGAAGTGAAAATAGAAGTTTTGCATCGTCCAGAAAACTGTTCTAAGACAAGCAAGAAGGGAGATCTGCTAAATGCTCATTATGACGGTTACTTGGCTAAAGATGGCTCGAAATTCTACTGCAGGTAGGAGATGCAGCGAACAGCCCTCGCATCTAGTTGATGCGCGAAATCTAGCCTCCCTCCAGCAAGCAGAACTTAATTAAATGATTGGTTGGTTGGTTGGTTCGTTCGTTCGTTATTCTTGTTTTTTAAGAGTTGAACCTTATGTTCCTAGAGGGAAAATCAGATTAGGTACAGTAGTTTCCTATTAAGCTGAATATTACTTTCTAAATTATTAAAAATATTGGCCGAGAAATTATCAAAAACACACTGTGCGCGCGCACACACACCCCACCACTACCCTTGGTAGCTATAGAAGTCCAGATACTGTGTGTAAGAATGTTCACACTTTTCCTTTGCTGTGGTTGGAGTCTCTTAAGAGAGGGTTACATATAGTTGGCATCTCTTTACAGAGCGCTATTGAAGGTAGTTTAGGGGATTTTATCTGGCTTCAGAAGCACCATAGTTACTGGTTGGGGGCCACTTTCCAACTGTATCAAGAAGACAACGACTTCCCCTGGTGACTTCTGGGCCCTGTGTCATGCTCCCACCTGAACCCTCGCCGTGGCTGCCTACTCTGATTTAATCAATGATTTGTTACTCAGAAGAAAAATGTTTTTTCATTTGTGCTATTACCCTATAAAGATAGGATGGGAGAAAGTTAGTTCTTTCCATTTAGAGGAAAATAGAGAAATTTAATGGGAAGAAAAGGTACAAATATTAAATACCTTTCAAATAACTTTTTGAGGCTAAACCTGCACCATCATTTTTTAGAACAAATCCGGAGTGGTTAAATGTATTATCTGGACAAGTCATGCAGCTAGGTAGGAGTGGAAAACCCATTAAAAAGTTCATTGTTGAATAGTTTTTGTGAAGATGACCAAAAAAAAATGAGCTGACTTCTGATGACTAGCTCTGGACAAATCGTACCTTGTTCTGGCTCTTAGGAGGAAAGTTTGAGCCAAACACCCCACCAGGAGGTTCAGAATGAGTGCTAGTATGGGAAAAGATATGGTTAGAGAGACTCTAATTTTAATATAATTAAATGCTCAGCGGTATTTTAAAGTTTGATTTCATTTTTCTTGAAGTCAGCTTACCTAAGTATACTTTTTATTACAGCCGGACACAAAATGAAGGCCACCCCAAATGGTTTGTTCTTGGTGTGGGGCAAGTCATAAAAGGCCTAGACATTGCCATGATGGATATGTGCCCTGGAGAGAAGCGGAAAGTGATTATACCCCCTTCACTTGCATATGGAAAGGAAGGCTATGGTAAGGTTAATATTAAATCTCTATGCTATATTTACAAATAAATCATAGACTTCTGGGTATATATCTAAAAGAATTGAAAACAGAGTCTCAGAGAGATATTTGTACACCCATGTTCATAACAGCACTATTCACAAAAGCTGAAAAAGTAGAGGTAACACAAGTGTTCATTGACAGATGGAGAAATAAAGTGTAGTATTTACATATAAAGGAGTATTATTCAGCCTTTAAAAGGAAGGAAATCCTGACATGCACTATAACATGGATGAACTTTTAGTACATTATGCTAAGTGAAATAAACTAATCACAAAAACAAATCCTATGTGATTCCACTTTAATTAGATACCTAGAGTAGCCAAATTCATTGAGACAGAAAGAGAAAGGTGGTCGCAGGAGCATGGGGAGACGACAGAATAGGGAATTGTTATTTAATGGGTATAGAGTTTTCAGTTTTGCGAAATGAAATAGTTCTGGAGATCAGTTGTACAACAGTGTGAATGCACGTAACACTGTACACTTAAAATGGTGATACTAATAAATTTTCTCCCACTTAAAAATTTTTCAATCTCTATGAAAATTTAATATAAAATTTAAAATCCTAGAGGAAGTAATTACAGAACTATAGAGTACAATAAACTCCAGCTGTATCCAATCCAGTCCAGCCCAGCCCCCTGTTTTTCCATATTAAAAAAAAAACATTGTTGGAATATAGCCCTCTGGCCAGAGTTCCTCCTCCCACCTAGTGGTAGCACTCATAATGATCATCCATATTCAGTAAGCTCTACCTTTGTCACTTTTGTTTTTAGCATAATGTTTATTTTTTTTTAACATAAAGGTATACACCATAGGAAAGCAGTACCAAAGTCAAATTTCTAGGCTCAGGAAAACTGAAACATAGGATTTTAGAGTAAAAGGACAGCACTGGAAAATAGTCAAAAGAACATCTGAACCAGCTGTCAGTCTCTGTTACCCAAAGTCAGGAGAAGCCTTGAAATGCAGAACTGAACTGCTTCTTCCAATATCTTACCTATTTTTGAAATTCTACAGTGAGATCTGAAAACTTAGGTAAACAGTTAAGTAGGGAAAGTGTATGCAATATGAAGACTCCTAATAACAAATAAAACGAATCATCCTTAAAACACACAAGTTTAGAAACAAGTACCCCACCAACCAAAAAATATATATAATACAAATGACCTTCAAATTTATGAGAATACTTAATTTTATTCATAATTAAAGAAAGGGAAATTAAAACAAAAAGGAGACACTATTTGATGTCTTTGCTCATCTGCAAAGGCATAGAGGTTGGCAAAGGTATGGAAAACCAGTCAACTCATGCATTGTTGCTGAGAATGTAAACCATTTGAACTCTCTAGCGATTTCTATCCAAATTTAAAATGCACGTGTCCTCTGACTCAGTAGTTCCACTTCCAGGAATGTGCACAAAGATATATGTGAAAGAATCTTCATTGCAGTCTTTTTGGTAGCAAAAGACTCATTAACAGTAGTGATTCCCTCACCTCTTGTTCCCGGCAAGAGCAAGGGGTCACTGCTCCAAACTGGAGGAGAGGGAAGTTAGTGGTACAAGTCACATCCAGTCAGGCTTAAAACTCCTCAAGAAACAGTTCCAGATAACTACAACTTCATTTTCAATGCTTTGTACCAATCATTTGGTCCCAAGAAAATAGTTCACACTGACTATAATTTGTATATCCCATTTTACTTGTGGAGGAAGCTAGGAGAGAGACTTAAAAATTGAAGATAAGTTAAATTGAATGCAATACTTGTCCTAAAAATGTGATAAGTTGAAGCCAATTCTAGGTAGGTGAAGTTTGCCTTTCAGTCTCTTTAATCTCATTTTCAGAATTTCTTTCTTGTGCTGGCTCATCAGATGCCTCCACAGTCTGCCTACTACCACTGCTCCCGCTCCCCTGTCGGCCTAACGCACCCACATCCCTCAGTACAAGGTGCTCATCCTGGGTCCCATTACCTTAAGGCAAAAGACTAGTTTATTCTTTTTGTAAACTTATTTATATGTGGATATGAATGACTATGCAAGCTGCCTAAACTATTAATAAACCAAACCCCCTTGCTGCAGAGATGTAGAAATTTGACTTGAAGTTGGTTCATATTCAATTTTAAGTGTCTCCAATAAACATACAAATAATGAATCCCACTAGTAGCACCAGCAGCAATTTCATTTTACACATTAGGAATCTGAGGCCCAAAGTGTGTCTTTTAGAATGCGATTAACTGCTAGTTTACCTGCACGCAATAGTTTGGATTAGATTGTTTGAAAAGTTGCAGTGTAGACCATAAGTGCTTAACAAAACTTCTTGATCAAATAAGCTTTTGAAAATGAGTTTTTACGAAGAGCTAACATTAGTTATAACTTTGTTTTAGGTAGTACTTGAAGAAGTGTTTCTTCTGTGCAATGCCCTTGCCTCATGTTGCAGAGCACCCCTGCATGTCTCGAAATGCATGTGACTTGTTAGTGCTTAAATTAACAATACATGTGGTATGTATAGATTCTTTACATTAACTCCTATGTCTCTGATCTTCTTCTCTAAATACAAGTAATTCTGTAGCAAATGCACATTTTTCTCTTTATACCACTTTTTGTAAGAAAAAACCTAAATGACTATAATTTCTAGGTGTACAGTAGAATTATTCAGAAACTTTAACATGTAACATTTTTTCTTAAGAAATTTGAATTTGTTTTTAATTATTTTCAGAAGTTATTTTTCTCACATAAGAAGATCGTAACTGGACAGAATAGGAATTTTTTTGTAAAACGGATCATTGGCTCAATCTCTAGCTCTTTCACTCTAAAATCAGGAAGTATGTGCTGCTTTGGCTGGGATGGTCACATTAGTAGTGGGATGCATGCGTAGATCTTTCTATGTCCTGGCTCTGGAGATGACTGATCCATCTTTCCTTTTGGCTGTAACTTTCAAAGTCTTTGCTCTTTGGATTACATAAACATTTTCTCTTTTTTTATTAAAGAAATAACCATTTTCTTCGAGAACAAAATTAGCCATTTTTAATTTTTTTATTTTTAAAAGATTTTATTTATTTATTTTTAGATGGAGAAAGAGAGGGAGAGAAACATCAGTGTGTGGTTGCCTCTCAAATGCCCCCTACTGGGGACCTGGCCTGCAACCCAGGCACGTGCCCTGACTGGGAATCAAACCAGCGGCCCTTTGGTTCACAGGCTGGCACGCAGTCCACTGAGTCACACCAAACAGAAAATTAGCCATTTTTTAAATAAAGGATAGCAGAGGTGTCATTCATTCAACAAATATTTGAGCAGCTAGAATCAGGCACTCTGAGAGACTAGGAATACTCAAGCTACCCACTGCCTCTTAGCAAATCATTTCTGCAGGTTATTTTTATGAAATGATCATCCAAAATCGGCAATAGCTTACTAAAATGATCTATGACATCAGTTAATAGGTTAACTTTATTAAGGAGAACTATTCAAATTAATACTTAACATGTTTTATTGTGTTTAGAAATTCCTTCATAAAATTGTTACTGATTTTTATTCTGTCATTGCATTTATTTTTTAATATCTACAGAGAATTTGAGAGACAGCCCTGGCTGGTGTGGCTCAGTGTGTAGGAGAATCATCCCATAGATGCAAAGGTTGTGGGTTTGATTCCCCAATCAGGGCACATATCCAGGTTGAGGGTTCAATCACCTGTCGCAGCATGTATGAGAAGGCAACCAATCAGTGTTTTCCTCACTCTTTCTCTCGCCCCTTCTCTCCTTTCCCACCTTCCTTTCTGTCTCTCTAAAAAGTAATGAAAAATTGTACTTGGGTGAGGATAAAAAAAGAATTTGGAAGACAAATATATTGATATATATGTTTTATTTATGCTCTTAAATAACTATACAAAATCATTTTCTAAAATATTACTGATTTATGCTTTGAGATTTTTCTGCCTGTGAATTTCTTCTCTGCACCAGCTCTCTCCTCTACAATGGTAGGGTATATTAATAAAAATTATATGATTTATATTTATTTTAATTTAATTAGGAAATAATGGTTCCTTAAGTCCTTAAAACTGATTCAGCTTAAAAATATATGAAAAAATATCTCTAAAAAGTATTTAGAATGCAATTTTTATAAATATAAAATAAAATAATCATAATGCTGTATTGGCTATTCATGAATAAATATTTGAACATTATCTTCATGTAAGGTAAAACTGTTAAAATTTATACTTTTAGCAGAAGGTAAGATTCCACCTGATGCAACACTGATTTTTGAGATCGAACTTTACGCTGTGACCAAAGGACCACGAAGCATTGAGACATTTAAGCAGATAGACACGGACAATGACAGGCAACTCTCCAAAACCGAGGTAACTCAAACAGATTTCATGTGTGCAATCTCATTTTTTATCACAGTTTAAGCCCATCTTTGTTAAGAACTATTGTTGTTTTTTTTTTTTAATTTCTACCTAGTGTGGGACAATTACTTAGCTTTTAATAGAGCTGGTTACAAAAAAAAAAAAAGCTAAGCTTTAAGAAGAAATGTGCTTTTCAATACAAAACTTATAACTGAGTCATTCTGTTCAATTTCTTTTCCCCCTACCAGAGGGTTATTAACTCTCAAACTAAGCTACAGGGGGCATTTCCAGCATCTAGACTATAGAAGCAGATCTCTTTCAAGGAACACTGTAGGAATTTCTAACAGGGCAAATAACATATTTTGCTGTATATAATGCACGGTTTTTGTTCAGATTTTTGAGGGAAAAATAAGGATGCGCATTATACATGAGTATAATGATTACATACCATAGGTATAGTAATGGGTATAATAATCCTGTGTGTAATGCACACAAAGATGTAGGTGTGCATTATACACAGCAAAATACAGTAATTACCACTTCATAAGATTGTGGAGATTACATGAGATTATGAAAAAAGCTAGCAAGAATTTGAATTGTGTAGACTGGAAAGTTAGTAAACAGGACCCAGAAGTTCAGCTACCTAGCTTCTGCACCCCACTTGGTCTTATATATGAATTGAAGGATTAATAAAGATCTTGGAGTAATAATTTTTTTCACACTTTCTCAATACCAGGTATAATTATAAACCCAGTAGTGTGTGACCTAATTTATCTCCTTGACAATCTATGAGGAAGACACTATTGTCATTATCTCCATTTTATCAAAGGAACAAATGACACCCAGACAGGTTGAGTAACTAGCTTAAGGTCACACAGCTCTAGGTGGCAAAACCGGATTGCAGACCCAGCAATCTGGTTCTACTACTGTGCTCTTAACTGTGGATCTACCCTGCCTCTTTCAGGGACTTTGCATCATGAATGTTTCAGGGCTAATGTTGAAGTCTGATGACTTACATAATCCCACTGACTATTCTTTTTGCTTAAATTGAGTAACCCAATTGTCTCCCCTTTCATTTGGAAGCAGTTTAACGTGTATAATTTTTATCATTTAAGTAAGTAATAAAAGACAATTGGGTCATTGATTCAAGTGATAAATTTAGACTCTTGTTCTCTCCCTCTCCAATCTTTTCCCCACCGGAATTCCACTTCCTCCTCTGAGATATTAGTAAGGACTGTCTCTGTAGCTCTTTGGCTGATCAATGACAGAAGAAGGATAAGAGAAAGGGGACATCCCCTTTTCCTTAATAGCAGCAGTTAGAGGGATGGCAGACTATTCCCAGTACATAATTTCTGTTGATTCCCTATCACCCTGCAGGGGTGTCCAACCCGCAGCCTGGAGGCCACATGCAGCCCAGGATGGCTATGAATGTGTCCCAACGCAAAATCATAAATTTACTTAAAAAACTTTTTTTGCTCATTAGTTTTCATTAGTGTTTGTATATTTAATGTGTAGCCCAAGACAACTCTTCTTCTTCTTCTGTGACCTAGAGACGAGTAAAGATGGGGCGGCCCTGCTTAGAGAATGAACAGCAGCTGCAGATGCGTTCACACCGTACACAAGAGCTCAGCCTGTGCACATAGACCATTCACTCACTGGCACACCAACAGGCACCTTCTGCAGTCTGACTGCTCCTCAGTAGACCTTGGGGGATCTTCAGTTCTTTTCTGGAAAATAAAAATAGAGAAAGTCCAAAATAGAGACCTGCTTAGCTACATTTTGCCTAAATGTTTCTCAAGTATCGTTGGCTGCATTATCACTAGATGGATAAGAGTGATTTTCATTTGCTTGATTTTTATGTTAACAATAGCTGTCTTTTGCTGACATTTGTAAACATGATTCTAATCTTCACATCAGTCCTAAAGTATAGATTCTATTTCCTTTCTTTTAAAGATGACAAAACTGTGGTTCAAAGAGGTTAAAATATTGGTCCTAGGCCACATAGCCAGTACCCGGCAAAGCCTGGATTTCAAACACGAACTGAAACTACTTTCCTTCATCATCAGAAAACTGTAGTCAGTTATAATATTTCTTCAGTATAAATAAGGTAGGGGAGTAGGAGAATACGGTATTTTTATTAAATTACAAAGTGGAAATAGTGTGGAACCAATTGCCAGCAAAATTAAAGGCATGCTCTTACCCACTCACTGCCTTTTTGTGCCTCTTCACAGCAGTGTATTAAAAAAAGTACATTTAGAGAGTCAACAATAATGGGTAGTAAAATACATTTCTTTACTTAGAAACTGAGAAATATTTGAGGCTATTTAAAATTCTTTACACCTAAATAGGATTTTTAAGGCTCAGTTGGAAGAGAAAAATGTATCTCCATCACATAGGGCCAAAGTCCCATTGGAGCACAGTTGATATGATCATTACGATGATCCATTCATTAGGATCCTTCAGTGGATCCATTCAATGGATCCTTCATTATGATCTACTGATCATTCTGAAATCAAGTCTACTGGCTATTGACCGAGTTTGGGATATGGATTGCTAAACACCTCTCAGGGTCCAACTTTAGCTCTTGCCTCTACAATGCCCAGCCTTGTTGAACATTATCTCCAGATCACTGAGCATTGATTTCTTTAGTTATTATGCATATTAGTTCTTTCCAACAGAAATATAATTGGGAAACATTTGGGCATGTAAAAAATTTAAAAATTTTTAATAGCCACATCTTAAAAAAAGGAAACAGGTGAAATTAGTTTTTTGGGTTTTTTAATATATTTTATTGATTATGCTATTACGGTTGTCCCATTTTCCCCCCTTCATTCCCCTCCACCCTGCACACCCCCTCCCACCCACATTCCCCCCTTTAGTTCATGTCCATGTGTCATAAGTTCTTTAGCTTCTACATTTCCCACACTATTCTTGCCCTCCCCCTGTCTATTTTCTACCCACCATCTGTACTACTTGTTCTATGTACCTTGTCCTCCTCTCTCCTCCTTCCACGAAATTAGTTTTAATGATATGTTTTATTTAACTCATATCTAAAATATTACCACTTCAACATTAAATCAGTATAAAAATTACCTAGATATTTTTATTGTCTTCACAATTTGTGGTGTATTTTACCACAACTGTAGCATATCTCAGGGTTTTTTTTTTTAATTTTTTTATTTTATTTTAATTGTTGTTCTTGTAAATCTCAGTTTGATTTAGCTACATTTCAAGTGCCTGTGACTAGTAACTACTGTATTAGGCAGAGCTTATGATGTGTCTTTGCTTAGAAAACTGTCATATTATATAAAGGAAATATTTCAGAATACTTTTATTTGACATTATTATTAGAGAGGTTATTGTAGTTTGTACATTTGAGAGAGTTATGGAAGCATAGAAAAATTAAGAAAATTAAATTTTATTTCAAAACCTGTGGTTGGGTTTTATTGATTATGCACCAATTTATATTTTATTCACTAATGGAAATCCTTGAGAGTGAATTCCTTTTGATGATGTGGATGGTATATATTACTAGAAAACATTTAGTTTCAATTTAATTCATTTCAGATATTAATCTTTGAGTATGTACTACTAACCTCAGGGGAAGCTAATTTGAAGATCTGTTTCTCTTCATAAGAGAGCTTCAAAGATTAAAAAAAACCTCAAATACCTTTTGAAAATTTTCTATCACTTGTTATAAGCAGTCTTACATATGAGTTTCTCTGTTAAAACATTTCTTCAAAGTTAACTAAAAATGCATTGTGATATCTTCTTATTAATGAAATATTATTTTGGCTCCCTAGATATATCATTACCTGAAAAGAGACTTTGAAAAAGATGACCAGCCACGTGACAAGTCATACCAGAATGCAGTTTTAGAAGACATTTTCAAGAAGAACGACCGTGATGGTGATGGCTTCATTTCTCCCAGGGAGTACAATGTATACCAACATGATGAACTGTAGCGTGTGTTTATTTCTCAATTGTCTTAGCTACTTACTGTACTTTGTACATAAAATGAAGTCACTTTCTCCACAGTGTGGTTTCTATTTTCCCCATGAGACCATATTTTCATCTCCTCCATACATGTAACTTTTGAATAAATGTGAGGCTATTTTGCAAATGTAACATTCAGGCATGGCACAATCGTGTCTCCTGTTGCTTTATTCTCGGAGCATGAGTGGCAGCACCATGACCTGGACCTCTGTGTCCCAGTGGGCAGTTTTCCCCCTTCAGGAAATAGGAGGACATGTGTGTCAAAATCTACATAACTCTTCCCAGCTCTCACTTTAACAGCACATAGAAATATGTAAGTAGCCATTTTTTTAACATTTTAAATGTTAAAATGCCCCAAAGTTAAGTTTTTTTCATTAGGGACCCACAAATTAACATTTCAATATTTATACATTTCATAGCGGTACTGGTAGGTAGTATATAAAAATCATAGGACTGAAGATTCTTGTTTGGGCGTGCATGAAGGAAAATATAAGTTCTATAACTATCCCACAGAGAGCCTCAACATGGTCTCTGTGCTTTTTGGTGCAAGCTTTTGGCTTTGGGTGTTTGTTCCAATGGAGAATGTTTAAAGATATTTGATCAGACCAAAGGCTTTGTGCCTCTTATAGCAGGCAAATAGACTCTATACTGCTCTAAGTCTTGTACTCCTTCAGACATTATAAAATGCCATTCCTCTTCCTTCTCATAGACCTTTATTTCTACCATCCCCTAACTTTTTGTCTTGATTTTAATTGGTCATGATATTTCTTGGTTTCCAGTTGCCTTTCTCTAGGTCACTCTATCCTGTGTCACTTCATTTTGTTATTATCAATGAACATCACAAATTGGCATGCCATCAAATTTTTTTAAATTATATATTTTTGATTATGCTGTTACAGTTGTCTCAATTTTTCTCCCTTTGCACCCCTTCATCCAGCACCCCATACTCCCTCAGGCAACCCCACACCATTGTTCATGTCCTTAGGCTTGCAAAGCTGTCCCCCAGTTCCATGGAGGAACCAAAGAGCTTTACATCCCATGGCTATTCTGTACTTTACATCCCCATGGCTATTCTGTAACTACCTATTTGTACTTCTTACCTCACCTCTTCACCCATTCTCCCCCTCCCCACTCACATCTAGCAACCATCAAAATGTTCTCTGTATCCATGATTCTGTCTCTGTTCTTGTTTGCTTAGCTTGTTTTTTAGATTTGATTGTTGGTATAGTATGTATTTATTGCCATTTTATTGTTAAGAATTCTGATATTCTTCTTAAATAAGTCCCTTGAACATTTTATGTAATAATAGTTTGGTGGTGATGAACTCCTTCAGTTTTTTCTTGTCTTGGAAGCTCTTTATCTGCCCTTCAATTCTAAACTATATCCTTGATGGGTAGAGCAGTCTTGGCTGTAAGCCCCAGCTTTTCATGCTTTGAATATTTCTTGCCAATCCCTTCTAGCCTGCAAAGTTTCTTTTGAGAAATCGGCTGACAACCTTATGGGAACTCCCCTATAGATAACGAACTGCTTTTGTCTTGCTGCTTTTAAGATTCTCTCTTTATTTTTAATCTTTGACATTTTAATTATGGTGTGTGTTGGAGTGGGCCTCTTTATATCCATTTTGTTTTAGACTTTCTGTGCTCTCTGGACTTGCATGTCTATTTCCTTCACCAAATTAGTGAAGTTTTCTTTCATGCTTATTTCAGATAGATTTTCAACTTCTTGCTCTTTCTCTTCTTTTTCTGGTGCCTCTATGATACAAATGTTGGAACATGTTGGAACCCTTGAAATAGTCCCAGAGGCTGTTTATACTGTCCTCATTATTTTGGATTATTTTTCTTTCTTGTTGTTTCGTGTAGTTGTTTTTTGCTTCCTTATGTTCCAAATCGTTGATTTGATTCTCAGCTTCATCTACTCTACTGTTGTTTCCATGTAAATTGTTCTTTATTTCCATTAGTGTGTCCTTCACTTCTGACTGGATCTCTTTTTTTTTTTTTATGCTGTTGAAGTTCTAAGTTCCTTGAACATCCTTATAACCAGTGTTTTGAATTCCACATCTAATAGATTGCTTATCTCCATTTTGTTTAGTGCTTTTTCTGGAGTTTTGATGTATTTTTTCATTTGCACCATGTCTTTTTGTGCTCATTTTGGCAGCCTCCCTGTGTTTGTTTCTATGTATTAGGTGGAGCTGCTATGACTCCCTGTCTTGGTAGCATGTCCTGATGTAGTAGGTGTCCTTTAGGGTCCAGTGACACAGCCTCCCCTATCATGCAAGCTAGATACTCAAGGTACACACTTCATGTGGGCTAAGTATACTCTACTTTTGTGGTTGAGACTTGATTGCTCTTGGCGGGTCAATGGAGGGATTTACACAGGCCAGTCTGCTGCAAGGACTGGCTATGACTACTGACCACCAACCTCTGCCCTCTATAGAGGATTAGCTGTGCAAGGGGCAGGGTGGTGGTGCTCCAGTGTGGTCTGTAGCTGTCCATTGGGTGCAGAGGCTCTGGGGCTTCCCAGGTGGTACAGGCCAAGGTCAGCCCCAACCTGTGTTCTGCTCAGGGCCACTCTGCATGAGCTGTAAAGCAATCTGAGATGGCTGCTACTTGTGCTGAGCTTGGAGATTCCCAGGTGAAGCCAAACTGTGAATCTAGGCTGACTGCTGCTTGTTCCGGGCCTAGTGCCACTAAGAGGTGTGGGGACTAGAGGCTCACTGAGGCCGGCTGTAGCTTGTTTGATAGGATTTAGGAAGTTGTGAAACATGAGCCAAGACCAGCCATTCAGATGGAAAAGTCATGGTTAACAGTTTGGGTGAGCTTCTAGTGGGGTGGGACAGAATCTCAGGGCATCTCCAGGGCAGAAGGAATCTCAGATATGGAAACTGCCTGCTCTGCTTCCTCTGTGGCTCTGAGGGGAAAGGATTCAGAAAAGGGTCAATGGCCTTTGCTCACCTTTCTGTCTGGAAGAAAGCTGTCCCCCAGCTCCTGCCTTGATACCAGACACTTCAGTTCCTCCCCGTATGCTATGGTGCCTTTCAAGCTGCTATTCTGGTGCTGGAGCTCAGAGAGCATGAATCTGAGTAAGTCTGTGTGTGGGTTCTTTAAGGGGAACTGTTTGGGACTCTAGAAGTTCCTTCCACTGACTCAATCCCTGCTGGTTTTTGCAGCCAGAAGATATAGGCCCTATCTTCCTGGCACTGGAACCCTGGGCTGGTGGTCCGGGTGTGGCGCTGAGACTGCTCACTCCTGAGATATCCCTCCCGAATTTCTATCCACCACACGTGGGTGTGGGACCAGCCCCTTCTGCGTCTCCACCCCTCCTACCAAGCTGAATGGATGTGGTTTCTTTAATTCCATAGTCATCAGACTTTCATCCAACTCAATTTCCGGTGGTTCTGAGTGATGACTGCTCTATGTTTTAGTTGCCTTTTTGGTGTGTTTGTGTGAGGAGGCAAGTCATGTTACCTATGCTGGGTATCTTGACTGAAAGGCACCATCCAATTTTTGATAAATTGTTGAATTTATTTTACACGTGAGGATATGTGAGAATATCAAATGAGGATACATGAGGATATACAACTATCTCTCAGAACTCTATGTTAAAAGTTCTACATGTTTTCAAAGCAGCAAAGAAATAAATGTGCCATGGCAATTTTGTGTCATGGTCAAATCATGACATGGTACAACTTTGAAAGTAAGATGTAAGAGATGTTTTGCTGTAGATCACATTGGTGCCAAAGAAAGGCTATGTATTTATTGGAACATGTTGTTTCTGTCTACTTCATATGTAAGAAATTATGGTCAGGCAATAAATAGCTCTATTCAAATCAGGTGAGTTTAAAACAAAACTTTTTCCATTTTCTGAAACTTGCTCTTTCCAAACCATTATTCATTGTTCATCAAAATTCTGTATTGACTTCCAGCCAAGATGGAGGCATAGGTGGACACACTGTGCCTCCTCTCATAACCAAGATTAAGAACAACAAAAATATAGAACCAAAAAAACCCCATCCAGAACAGATAGAAAATTAAATTGTACGGAAGTCTGACAACGACTTACCCAGATGGTAAGAGGGGCGGAGCTGGCGGCCGGCGGAGAGGGGTAGCAGCAGGAAAAGGCAGTGGCTAGTGGTCCCAGGTGCACAGGCAGCGGTTACCGAGTGCAGGGAGGCAACAAGCAGACCAAGCGAGGCGCACAAGGCGGCTGACTGCAGTCACACATTCGTGCACAGATAAACCACGCAAAAACGGGCAAGACACACTGCACAATGCAGGGCCCCAACACCGGGAAATAAAGCCTAAAAGCACCCATTGAAAACACTTGGGGGGGGGGGTTAAGGTGCTGAGAGAGAATCCCAGCCTCACAGGAGAGTTCGTTAGAGAGACCCACAGGATCCTAGAAAGTACACAAGCCCACCCACATGGAAATCAGCACCAGAAGGGCCCAATTTGCTTGGGGAAAGTGGCAGAAGGGACTGAAATATGAGAGAGAGTGGAACAAGCGCCATTGTTCTCTCTCGGACACTGCCCCCACTTACAGCATCACAACCCAGGGACTGGGCTGCACCGCCCTGGTGAACACCTAAGGCTCCGCCCCTCACGTAACAGCTGCAACCAGACCAAAAAACAAAACAAAACAAAACAAAACAAAAAATGGCTCAAACGGGACAACAGATCAAAGCCAGAGAGCTAATTCATCTAAGCAACCAAGAGATAGCCAACCTATCAGATGTACAGCTCAAAGCACTGGTGATTAGGAAGCTCACAGAACTGGTTGATTTTGGTCGCAAATTACATGAAAAATGAAGGCTACAATAAGTGAAATGAAAGAAAACGCACAGGGAACCAATAGTGATGGGAGGAAAACTGGGACTTAAATCAATGGAGTGGACCAGAAGGAAGAAAGAAATAACCAAACAGAAAAGACTGAAGAAACAAGAATTCAAAAAAATGAGGAGAGGCTTAGGAACCTCCAGGACATCTTTAAACGTCCCAACATCCGAATTATAGGGGCACTAGAAGGGGAAGAGGAAGAGCAACAAGTGGAAAACTTATTTGAACAAATAATAAAGGAGAACTTCCCCAATCTGGCAAAGGAAATAGACTTCCAGGAAGTCCAGGAAGCTCAGAGAGTCCCAAAGAACTTGGACCCAAGGAGGAACACACCAAGGCACATTATAATTACATTAGCCAAGATTGAAATGAAGGAGAGAATTTTAGAAGCAGCAAGGGATAAGGGTACAGTCACCTACAAAGGAGTTCCCATCAGACTGTCAGCTGATTTCTCAAAAAGAGACCTTACAGGCAAGAAGAGGATGGAAAGAAGTATTCCAAGTCATGAAAGTCAAGGACCTACATCCAAGATTGCTCTATCCAGCAAAGCTGTCATTTAGAATGGAAGGGAAGATAAAGTGCTTCTCAGATAAGGTCAAGTTAAAGGAGTTCATCATCACCAACCCTTTATTATATGAAATGTTAAAGGGACTTATCTAAGAAAAAAGATAAAAAATAGGAAAGTAAAAAGACAGCAAACTCAGGTATTAACAATCATGCCTAAAACAAAAGCAAACTAAGCAAACAGCTAAAACAGGAGTAGAAACACAGAAATGGAGATCACATGGAGGGTTAGCAACAGGGGATGGGGGGGAAGGTACAGAGAATAAGTAGCATAGGTGGTAGGTAGAAAATAGGGGGAGAGTAAGAATAGTGTGGGAAAAGTAGAAGCTAAAGAACTTATGACACATGGACATGAACTAAAGGGAGAAATGTGGGTGGGAGGGGATATGCAGGGTGGAAGGGAATGATGGGGGAGAAATGGGACAACTGTAATAGCATAATCAATAAAATATAATTTTAAAAAATTGTTATTTAAAAGTGTAGGAATAACAAAAAAAAAACACCATACTAGTGGATGTGAAATTTGCACAGCACAGAGTTTGACACTTCATAAACCAAAAACTTTACTATGTTTTCTTTCCTTCCAGTATTGCATCATTCCTCTACCAATTTTATAACTTCTCCATACTTGCTGATTCATCAACTCTTTCACCCCTTTACTTTCCTCAGAAAAACCTGCTCAATTGAAGTAAACTAAGCTGATAACTCAATGTTAATGTTTTGATTTGGAAACTGCCCCCATTTTCTTTACATAATAAAGTCACTAGACCCTTTTTTGATTCATATGCTCATATCTGCATTTGAATCATACAGTCTGCCTAAATCAAAAATACAGCGAAAGCTATAAATGGAAATTCTCAAAAAACACAAACTATCATTCTAACCTTTCTCTCCCATTGTTTTTATACAAAGTACTTTTAAACTTATGTTTTAAAAAATTACAAATGATATCAAATGAATATGGAGACTTACTATGAAAATAGCCACATTTAAATAGTTAAAAAAAATAAAATTTTAATCATTCTACATGCATATAGTATACAAGTAGTTCGTATTTGCACAATTGTGTTACACCTACATAGGCATACAGCTAATCCTGAGTGCTGTAATTACACACTTTTGAGGTCTAGAATTTGAACATTATTTTTGCAATTATTTTCATAAGGGTATACAGTAAATTAATAATTTAGGCTGTTTATGAAAAATTTCAGGTACCTTACAGAGCACATGAAAAAGATTTCTCAGAACTAAATATGTTAAATGTTTCCAACATTTTGAAAGGAGAAAAGAATGAACATGTCCTAGCTGTCTTAACTTTAAAATGACAGTGGTGAATTTTGTAAAGCCCAACTGACAAGCATAGGGACAGTACAGAACAGCAGCCCGTCGCTGCTCTCAGCCGCCCTGTTAACTGGGTGCATAATGCCCCGCACTGAGCTCAGTGTGCTTTTAATCTGATACTGCAATTAAACATTTAGGGTTACATTAAATTATTAACACATTTTTCTCATTTTACCAGACATAAGGCAATACTTAAAGCACCAAAAAGTCACCTCTTATACATTGTATTCATCCTTAAATTTAATTAAAAGCTAATTAAAATAAAACTGGTATTTCAAAAAACACTGTATGTAAAAGTTTCCTAAAATGGTGGACTAAATCCCCAAAGTACTTTTCTAATGCAGCTGGCAGATTTTATGGACAAACATCTACATACTTATTTTATATTTAAGCCTTTTTTTAATAAAAAGTATTAAAGCCCTGGCTGGTGTAGCTCAGTGGACTGAGCGCGGGCCTGTGAACCAAAGGACCGCGGTTCTATTCCCAGTCAGGGCACATGCCTGGGTTGCAGGCCAGCTCCCGGCAAGGGACGCACGAGAGGCAACCACACATTGATATTTCTCTCTCCCCCCCCCTCTCCTTCCCTTCCCCTCTAAAGATAAATAAATAAAATGTTTTAAAAATAAATAAATAAATAAAAAGTATTAACCTTCATGACAACTTATGAGAAGATTTTATCATTATCATCTCCACTTTATAGATGGGGAAATGATGCCCAGAGAGATTAATTTCTTTTTCCTCTCCCTCTTTAACTTGCCACAGTTCATCAAAGAGAACCCAGAGAATTTTGGAAAGGTGTGTGGCACTGTTGCACCTTAAACACAGGCAAAGTACATTCATTTTCATTTTATTTCATTCTCTTGTGCCAAACATCAAAACAAGGAACTGCATGCAGTCTCACGTACTTCTGCCCGTCGACAGCGCACTGAAAGCACCCATAAACTGTCTCCCTTTTCAAGTTTCCCATACCACAGAGAATGCAAGGTCCTTTTGGAATGTTGTGATTAAGTAAGTTAACTCGGATGTGGGTCCCTTCTTTGAGGGAAATGTCAGTCATGCTGAAGGATTTGTCATGGTAGTCAGAAAAAAGATCATCTAAGTAAAGCTGTGAACGAGAAATGACATCCATCACTCTTCTGTCTAAAAGGACACAAAAAGAGAAATGTGTCAGAAGACAAATAAAAAACCATATAACCAAACTGCATTTACAATCACATAAATCTAAACAACTAGTCATGAAATCATTTGGCTTTTAAATTTAAATTCTTAATAGACAGGATTACTAATAGACAATCTTAAGTATTAAGCCCAGAAGTAAAAAAGAAATGCGTTTGAAATACTGTTCAATGGACATACTTCTTTCAAAGAGTATATTTCTCAGTCTGTAGAACACTGCAAATGTTGCTGTTTCATCCCTTTCAAATCCTCCTTTTGACACTGAAGTGACACAAAGGTCTGTAAAAGAAATGTAGAGGATGTTATAACTTGAATTCATATTTTGTGGTTGATGTAGTTATGGTTGGTGAATTCTGGTACATGCCCATGATCTTTTACATTAAATTTTACATTTTTTAAGAAAAGGTAATACTCAGATGGTACAAAATCCAAAGAATACAAAAAGGGGATATAGTCACAAAGAAGTCTCCGGTCTACACTCAGTTTTCCACCCCCAGAGGTAACCAACTATTAACTTTCTTGTGTTTATTTCCAGAAATGCTCCACACATTTTACAAGTGTAAAGGAACATGTATGTATATATGTATGTATATGTGTGTATGGATGTCTGTAAAACTCTTTAGGCTCAAAAAGTTACAAACTGCATACATTTCTTTCAAATACCTTTTAGAGATTATTCGATGTCAGGATATATAGTGCTATTTCATTCTTAGTATTCTGTTGTGTGGATGCACATTAACTAGTTGCTGATAATAGATCTTAAGATTATTTCCATTCTTCTGCTATTACAAACTGAATATCCTTATATCCTTATCATTTCACACATGTAAATATATCTATAGGATAAATTTCTAAAAGTGCAAGGCTAAAGTATATGCATACTTTAAATTTGGATAGATATATTATCAGTTCATACTCCTTCAAACTATCAATATAATTCTAAAAACCTGTAGCCAAAATGTCCTGAATAGAATTTACTTTGCATGTTTTATTTTGTTTCTGGACTCCCCCTTCTCTCCTCCCACAGAACTGCAGAAACAAACATAAACAGGTCGAAAAAAGTTTGGAAATGACCACGGCTAGAGTGCTCATTGCCTGGTCGTGTGGCCTGCCCCTGGACTTGAGCTGGCTACTGTCTGTGAAGTAGGTCTGTGAAGTACAGAAATCTAAAGTCAGCTGCCCTGAGGTATTATATAAGGTGACAACATTATAGGAAGTATTTGTACTTCTAAGATTATTTTTAGGGAAAGTTTGGGGGGAAAGCCATGATAGGTAAAATTAAAATTTTCTTTGGGCCCTCTCGTTTGGGTGCCCTGACATCTTCAGACATGTTACTATCTATTTAGTTCTCTATTTGCCAACATCAGAAAACTACCTATTAGAAGATCACGTATTATCTCACCATGCAGGTCAAGAAATAAATGCTTTTGTCAGTGGATTGCATTTTAGCTCTTATCTGTAATGTAAATGGGGCAGTGGGAGTCTAGAGCCTGTACCACAAAGCAGGAAAGAGGTACTGGGCAAGCAGGGGCTGCAGGCTGTCTCACAACTACTTCACCACGCACAAAATTGACGGTGCTAAGAGCATCATTCTGCTATAAGTAAAAAGAAAGGGTGTGTGTGCATGTGTGTGTTTCCTATTAAATTCTTAAAAATTTAATCAATTCAAGTGTTTCATGTAAATCATTCACTTACCAAAGGCACCATCCAAGTAAATGAAGAGTTCAAAAACACTGAAAGCTATGGTTGTATGTGCTGGAAAAACAATAGCTTTGTCCCTTCCCTTGAGATTCTGTTCATCCATAAAGTGAAACTATAGTAAAAAAAAATAACATTATTAAGGAGCATAACCTGTAAGGATAGTTTTTTGGAGAAACAATCCCACCAAAGGAAAAAAAAAAAAAACAAAAAAAAAAACCCCACTTCTCCAAGTAAAGAATTGTCCTGCTCAAAGTAAACTTTACAGCAAAGGTCCAAATGGTCCCATGGGAACTCAGGCTCCATGTCAGGAAATACTACTCATCACTTCCTTTGGTACTGGAGCCAACGATCAGTGCTACCACAACAGGAAAGCTCTAGGGCATAGAAGCCTTTCTCTTTCAACTGCACACCAACTGTGTTTCAGTGAGATAGCTGTTTAGCCTCTCCTGTCTACTGTTCCAAAGCCCCCAGAGCTTCCAGCAGCTTTCCAAAGCAATCACCCACAAGCAATTGTTCAAACCCAAATTGTTCGACGTTAAACAAAGTAATTTGTTTAAACAAAGTAATCTGTCCAAAGTAATTTGGTGGGCAGCTAAATGTAGCCTTTATTTTCAAAGACTTGAAAAAATAATCATTGAACCCTATCTTTCTAATAATTTGTTTTAACAAAACCAATTAAGTCATTATTATGTCAATGACAAGGACAAATATAATTGAGATAATAAACACAAATTACTTCGGACATTTTTTGAAGGATTTAACATTGAACAAAGTAAGTTTAGTCACTGACAATATTATTTTAGAAAAATTAATATAAAAATATAAATCCAACTTTTAAAATTTAAGTATAAACTACATCACTTAAAAATAAAATCAAATTCATGAAAGTATCTAATTTTTAATTCTTAAAACAGCACTTAAATAGCAATAGGAGGAATGCACATTATTTCACAAGGATTGGTGTTTTGTTTGCATTATATTACACGTGTTGAGAATGCAATTTTCTTGGATTTTCACATTCTAAAAACCATTACTGTGCAAAATCCTATATATCATTGCAGCTCTTCAATCTCAACATTTGACAAAATACACAAGTCTCATTAGAAATTGAGTACTTTTCTAAATATCCCCCTTGCAGCTTTTCGGTGAAAGAAACCCAGGTGAGCGTGGCTTTACCCGCATGGACTCCCCGCGAATCCCAGCGTGCACGGACAGGGAGCACTGCCGCGTGGTTCGAATGCTCTCCATGACCACGCACAACACTGCCTTTCTGCTGCTCCTCGACTGACGTATCAAACTGTGGTCAAAATTAATTTTTCTAAAATAAACAAGAGACATTCACAAGAATCTATACCATCTGGTTACATATGACCCAGTACATTTTTTGCTAGCATGTTACTCATTCACAGTCTACCTTAACTAAAGTAAATCAAGGCAGGCTTAATACACGTCAGAAAGCAGGCTTGAAAGAAATTTCATAATCTTCCTCTCCTTTCTATTTTCTTAAAACATGCTTATTACAGGAGTCTATTGGAGAGACTCTCTTAGCATATTTGTTGTAAGCAGATTCCTGTATTCTTCTAATCTAATAATTTAGCAAATCTGTTCAGATTCAAAGCAATTTTGTGGGACAATTAAAAAGTCTGTCCAAACCAAATGGTTTTGGATATCTACTCTTATCCAAAGTTTGGATATATTAGTAATTTGTATTATTTCAAACAAATATATTACAATAGTAAAGTATAACTTGAATGTTTTAATCATTCTTTATAATAAATTCACATAATTAAAATATTTGATGAAAATGCTAAAGTATATAAGGATTATTATACTGACCGTGTAGTAATTTCCTTGAGTAATGTTGAAACTTCTACTTCGTGTTTGGTTACCACACCAAATGAAGCTCTGACTGCAACAGAATCTGATCCAGCAACATTAATCCCAACGTCATTCACAATATGGTTGCCTCGCCTCCCATAGAGTGAAACATCTGATTCATCTTCATAATTCAGTAACTGATAAGATGAAATACCTTTTAAAAAAAGAAAATTAGCATTTTTCAAATGTCATGGATTCCTCTAAAGTAGATTACATATAGTAACACATTAATTTACCATTTAAGACTTGATTACCCAAATGTTGAGAAAGGCAGTGTTTTAAACCAAGTTTAAAAGTAGCAATTCAATTAATTAGAAAACAAGAAGAAATAAATAGCCAGAGTACTTAAAATGAACTCAAATTCAACAGAACTTCTTAAGCATCAAGATCCACCAGGTAGTTGAAAGAAAAACAGGTGTTTTTAAGAAATAATTTTTCAAAACGTCAATTTCTTTTCTAACCTAGTCTGTAATATATTTCAGTTTGCCAATTGTAAAGTGAATCATGAAAAATAAATACAAATTACTTTAATCTTACTTGACCATGTGAGATAGGTAGGACTAAATAATACCTTTATTTTATAAATAAATGTATTATGTCATATTCTACATTGATTTGGTTAAAACAATTTATAAAATAATTGAAATAAAATTACACAATAAATAATCTTATAAAATGTTTGAAAATTATTTGATCAATAAGAGATATGATACTATTGTAAACTTTAGGCACTGTTAATCATAATAATATTATTACTGCCATAGTAATAAAAGTTGCTTTTATCAGTGAAAATGTATAAATATTATGAACATAAACAGTCTATATGGGCCAAGTTTGGATTACCAATAATATAGCTGAATGAGGAGTCACTCCCAAACACACATTTAAACTTACCAGCCGAAATTTCTCTGTCTCCTAGAAGAATATCTTTCAGTGTAAAAGGTGTTGAGGTAAATTTACATCTAGGAAACAGAAAGCATCGCTTCTTTTTCACCACCAGACTTAGAGGTTGGTATTTGTCAGCCTCACTAAGGCTTGGAACAGGAACTAATCTCCCTCCATCTCCAACTTGCTTGACAAAGCTCTTGGTAGCAGCAGCAAACATATTAATATAGTATCAAAATGTCATCAACTGCACCCTTCAGATAACAAATCCATATTTTCAAAGAAAATCAGGCACAAAACTAAGGCTTACTTGATTTTAAATACAATTATGCACGTTAAAAATACAAAGCACAGTTCCACCAAGCAGTTTACAGTGCACTGTTCACAACACTGCCTCCCCTGGTGTGCTCGGGTGATGAATTATAGATCAGGAGTGTAAAATGATATACTAACAGTACGTGCAATTTGAAATTGCAGTCTATAGCACTACAACAAGCACAGAAAACTAATAATTTTAGAATACTACCAATGACCTTAAAGAGGGTCAAAGTTAATAGCAGTTTGCCAGTTTTGAGGGAAACATGTAGCCCTGTGTTCCAGAGGGAACAATGCAGTTAGGCACTAACATGATCCCTGGACACCAGCTACAGTATACCTAGTCCAGAGGAAACTCCTTCGCACGTCCATCATGCCAACTTTGGCAACAAGAGAGTGTTGTTTTCAATCCTTATATTATACAGTTTATTGTTTGAACACCTCATTCATTTTCCTTGTATGATTATAAAACCAAATGATTAATAAAATCATAGACTAAAGAAAATGATTGTATGCAGATCTTTATAAAATACTAAATGAAAATAAAATTATATATAAATAACTGTATAAAGTCTGACATATGGGTTTCTTACTCTGAAGATGACACTTGGACATACAGCTCTTTGAAAGGAGATTCTGCTGCATTTATTTTTCATCATTATTATCCCCATTGGTCAACCTTTAAAGAGAACTATATAAGGTTTTGGCTTGTTTTAAAGGAATCTGGTGGCTAAAAAATACATTTTAGAAACAAATCTGAGTGCTGAAATATTGTATTTCCATAGTTATGTGGATGTTAATATACAGGGCCTGGCACAAATAACACCTCTTTTTTATTACAAAATCATAAACCTGTAATTCTGTAACATAATCATATCACACTCAAGCACACCATATGACATTTTAGGTGAAATGACAAATTAAAACTATAAATTATTACATCCACATTATTACCTACCAACTACAGTCAAACAGGCCTTACTTTCTGCTGTATTTTGAAATAGTAGCTACGTGGTATTCACAAGATACTCATTAAAACAGAACATTAGTGGAGAGTAATCAATACACATACATATATGACGGTAGGGGGAGGAAGGTTTAATTTAAGCCTCAATATAAGTCAATTTGATCAGATTCTGGACATTTTTTAAAATTTGCTTTCAAATATCCAGGGCTCTCATGGACCCCCCAAATATCAGTTTTTAATAATATCCCTTCTGCGAATAGTATTGTGCAAAGCACAATCATTTCTAGGAAAGCACAGTCATTTCTGCAAGTGGCTAGCAAACCCCTAGAGAAGCGATTCGGCATCCAATGTCGCTCTGAGCTCTACCAAAGGTGGTGCATCCCAGGCAAACGCCATTACAAAGAACACCACAGGTGTGCAGAAACAGTATTTAACTGAAATCCGGTCCACAGAAAAGCCTTCTTTTACACCTAAGGGGCTTTGCTGGGATCCGCAGACCCAGCATTTAACTCGCTACGAAAGCTTATTAAAATAGACAATGAAGCTCATGAGGCAACAGAGATGGTGGGGGTTTCTCTGGGCGTCCCCACAAGGTCCTAAAGGCTGGACTCCCAGGGAAGAGCCCACCGCAGCTTTCAGAGGCGGATATACCACGTCTCCAGCTTCGGCGTCAACCCCAGGGATGCTCTCTATCCATTTGCATTTGGAATTTTGAAATCTTTTTCTTAAAGCGACGCAGCCCTCATCCTTCCCTCAGCCAAAAAAACAAACAAACAAAAAAACACCACGAAAGGCTGAACTTCAAGCTCTAGAGACTCTGTGAGGCTTGCCGCCCCGACAAGCCTCCTCGAACAGAAAACGGCCTCCTTTCAAGGACACAGAACTGCGGCCTCCATGAGGCTGGACGACTGGGTGCAGAGAAACCTCAAAACCGCAAGGCGGGTAGCGCTCGAGTTGGGGGAGGGGCGGGACCTGGAGGGGAAAAGGGCGGGGCCGAGCGCTGAGGAGACTGGGAGCCAGTGGGCAGGGCCAGGATTGGAGAGGGGCCGGGAATCCAGCCAGCGAAGAGGTGTGGCCGGGAATCTGGACTAGCGTAGGCACACGAAGGCCCCGCCTCCGGCCCCACCGACCCCTTCGCAAGAGGGACGCAGGGGGGAGCGGAGAGGGAGGGGATCGGAGAAAGAGAGGAGGAGAGTTGGGAAGGAGGCGGCGGCTCTGGAACGCTTCTCTCAGGGATCGCCGACCCAAAGAGCGAAGACGTCAATTCGCACCGCTCTTCCTCCCGCCGCCGAGCCCTCCTATCTCGCCATGTCCCAGAGCCGGCATCGTGCCGCAGCCCCGCCGCTGGAGCGCGAGGACAGCGGGACCTTCAGGTCAGCGCGCAGGCCGTCGGGGCCGCAGGGAGGGGTGCTGGGGAAGTGGGGGCGGACCACCCGGCTCTCCAGCGGCATTGTGGGTAAAGCCCCTTTCTGGCGCTCTGTCCTCCCCTCGGCTGCGGGCAGATCTGCTGGCGCTCAGCCCCGCCCTCTTGGGGGTGCGCCCGCCGGGGTCTGCGGCCGGCCCCGCCCCTCTTGCCTCCTTCGGTAGCTTGTAGAGTAGGCGGAGGTGGTTCGCGGCCTCCAGGGAATTGGGATTTGTGGGTTAGTCCTGAGAGGCTGCGGCACCTCTGTTACCCGGAGAATCGGCTCTACCCTCATTCAAGTTACCTCCCTAAAGACGTCCCTCACTCTGCATCCCCCCCTCGGTGCCGCCGCAGTAGGGCCGGCAGATGGAGCGCCTTGTCAGCTCTGGCCGCCCGGAGCTTTGGCGCCTCTCGCGTCATAGCCTCTGTAAGCTTCTGCTTTCCTCCCCGCTTTCACATGCAAACCACACCTTTTTCTCTTTGCAGTTTGGGGAAGATGATTACAGCTAAACCAGGGAAAACACCGATTCAGGTATTACACGAATACGGCATGAAGACCAAGAACGTCCCTGTTTATGAATGTGAAAGATCCGATATGCAAATACACGTGCCCACTTTCACCTTCAGAGTAACCGTTGGTGACATAACCTGCACAGGTCTGTATGCACAGTTAACCCCCGACGACCATGCGGGTTGGCGGTCCAGACTTGGTATTGCTTATCAGTTGGACAGCTGTGAGAAGCAGGTTCTTGACACATACCTCTCATCTCAGGCCATTGGGATTTTACAATTTTACTGATTCTGTCCCTAATTTTCTCTTTCCCAGATACCAAGAGAAACTCAGAAACATCCTAGGATCCTCCTAGGGTTCTTCTTCCAAGAATTAGGGAGAATCAGGAAAGGTTCTTGGAGCAGCCATAGCTGGATCAGTAGGTGCTGTCAAGTTTTATAGTTTCATAGTTTATAACAGATGCCAGGGGACATGACCCTAGAATTTTCTGAGCGTCTCACCTTTCTGTATGGATTCATTTGGCTCTTTGGGCTCATTGTGCCACCTTTGATTCCGTATCTAAGTAAAATGAGGAAGGCAAAAGGCTCAAATACTCTGTATTGATTGCATAGCAACTTCTAGTTCCTCACACTGTACAGGTGTTTTAATAAGCTATTATCTCCTCTTTTAATACATGGGGAAATAGGCTCATGGAGATAAGTAACATGCCCAAGATCAAATGGCAATGATGTTTCAGAGCTCAAACTCACATTATTATGGTCTGTGAGTTTGGAGCAAATTATAACTGAAGCTGCCCATTTGTAAAGGTAGACATTTTATTTCTTCTGTATCTATTTAATTGCAAACAAAAAATATTGAATAGTAAATTTAATTTGGAAGAATGTCAAGAAAAAAATTCAGCAGGAAGGCTGAAGTTCTACCATCCGGTAATCTGAAGCATCACTTGTGACCCTGAAAATCTCAAGTCTGCTATTATCATTGAAGCCACTTTAAGATACTTTTGAAGTTTGTCTGTGTAAGACAGGTGAATTAGAGGTATCATATGAACCATACAATCAACAATGCATAACTTTCTTTACCTGGTCTATTTTTAAATATTATATGGAAATTTAAGAAAAAGTGGCCTTTCGCCCTTCAATGTGTTACAGACCAGAGAACAACAACCTATGGCAACCATTCTGTGCAGGTCCCATACTCTTCATACACTGCCTTATCTTCTTGTGTAAGCCTATCTTCTCCACAGCTTCAAATACTATCTAATGGCTGATAATTCTGAAATCTCTTTCTTCAACCCAGGCCCAGTTATAGAACAGTGTATCAGCTTGTATTGTCTGGATGTCTCTGCTTGGATAGCCCAAAGGCACCTCAGTCGCTCATTGACTCAAACTGAATCCATCTTCTCTCTCAAACTTTCCCTGCTTTCCCTACCTCAGTAAAGGCACCACCATCCCCATTGGCTCATAGTAGAACTTTGGGTCTCATCTCCTTGACTTCTTCCCCTCTCTCTGCCTCCTCTCCAGTCTATCACCACATCTTCCTAAATATCTTGAATCTGTCTGCTTCTTTCCTCTTCCCATTGCTACTAATTGGGCCACTGTCATCTTCCACGTGGATTATGGCTACAGTCCTGTAGCTGTTCTTTCAGTTTCTAGTCTTGTGTCCATTCTCCACACAACAACCAGGGTGTTCTTTCTGGAATTAAAGTCTGTTCATGTACTTCCACTTGTTAAAACCCACCCAGTGGTGTCCCCATAACCCTCTGGGATAAATACAGATTCGACCGAGAATCTAACATGACCGAGAATTTTGCTGTTCCAAATGTGATCAGCAGCAGCATTGATATCACCTGGGCACTTGCCAGACCTACTGGACCAGAGTGTGCATTTTAACAAAATTCCTGGGCACTTCCTATGCACATTAGAGTTTGAGAAGCACAAATTTAGGAGACTGTTCTCTGACTTCTCCTCCTAACCTCCAACTCTAGCCTTTTATCTCAAAATTTCTTCCTTCAAACTCTTGTGGTACCCAGCTATGTAGTACTCTTGAGAACATCAGCATGCTCTTTACTTTTGAGCCTTTGCCTCTTCTCTGCCTAGATTGTTCTTAACCCCTAGCTTTCTTCACATTACTAGCTTTTACTCAACTTTCAAGTCTTCACTTAGGTATCCCTTCCTTCATGAAACCTTTCTGAATTCTTACTAAGAGTGAGGGAGCTGCCCCTTTTGTGTGCGCCCCTGCAGCCTGCACTTAGGCCTATTGTCACATGTACCATTCCATATTTCAGATGCCTGTTTACAGAATAAATTCCACAGTAGGGTTTCTGCTCTTCGAAGGTAGGGATTCCACTTAGTTCCCTACTGTATCTCTAATATCTCTGGTCGTGGATAAATGAGTATGATGTGTGTGTCTTCTGACCCTTGAGGGTCACACTTGAAATTTATTCCCTATCTCTTTTCTTTCCTCCACCAGTGGAATGGACATAAGTATGCTGATCCCACTTTTGAAGGGTTCTCAACCCCTAGTTTGAACACAGAGGAAAAAGATTGAATTTACCATTTACTAGGTGTGATTACTTACTGAAATTAGGTATCAGTATTAGTGATTAGTCAGGCCTGTCTCCTGCCACCCCCTTGGCTACCCATTTGAGGGATACAGATTGTATGGAAGACTTACGAGCTCTCCCCTTCTTCCCTATATAATTCCTCCCACACCGATAAATAAATGGGCTGGACTGTAGCCAGTCAAGGGGTTTAATCCAGTGTAGGACAGGCTGTTAGAATAAAATTGTGCACATTTTGTTTAAGTGGCTCCCATAAAGGAAACTTCTGGCCACAGAAGAGTTTCTCTCTGTAAACAGGAGAAGAATAAAATACTAAGTTACATTTCTTTGGAAGGTATAACATGGTTTACTTTATCACCATTTTATGTAACAAACATATAATGTAGACATAATGTGGATTTTTAATTAAGGTATGCATAGAATTAAATACATAGAACTTTTAAAGTCATGGGTTTTTAAATGTGTTTCATGTGGTGAATATTTTAATTACAGCATGTTTGTAGTATGTTTTTATTACCTAGTGTGCATATGTAAAACTTGTAGTGACTTTGTTTTGTATTATGAAAACATCTCCGCAAGCCTCACATTTTCACAGTATATATTTTGTTGTTGTTAACCTTAATTCAGGTGAAGGTACAAGTAAGAAGCTGGCGAAACATAGAGCTGCAGAGGCTGCCATAAACATTTTGAAAGCCAATGCAAGTATTTGGTGAGCTAAATTTCTTTGTATTCTGCAGCTCAAAAATATCATGGCTGAGGTAAGATTAAAAGTTCGAACATGCTCACAAAAGCAGCAGAGTGAACAGTTTTTAGTATCTAGCTCTAAAATCTTACTCCCTGTGAAAACCTATCATCCATTAAAGACAACCTTATCCTTAAGCAATTAAACCCAGCAATTAATGATTAAATGAAGGCTCTCTTGAGCTAAGCATTTTTCCCCGGATGGGGTGCAACAGTAGAAAACCAGAGCTTTTCTGGCCAATGTCTTAGTGTATCGAGACTAATTATTTCTAACTAAGGAAAGCAAGGTGCGACGTGGGAAGAGATCAGCTAAGAGCACTCTTTTAGGAATTCCAATTTGGAAGGAGACAAAAAGATTTCCTTTTATTATAGAATGTATGCCAAATACAAGAGGATACTAAATGGGGTGTTAATTTTGACGTATCTTTCCAAAATAAATTTGTTATCCTTTTAGTTACTTTTGGAAAGAATATTGGTCCTGGAGCACCTCCTGTGTCATAAAGCAGCGTCCTTTCGCCTCTAAAGGGTGCCTCCTGGAACATTGTGCGCCTTCATTTGCTTCTCTGCATGTGCTCAGATATATTTGCAGTACAATTTGGCATTTCCGTTCATGGCTGACAGCAGAAGTCCATGGGATTTTAGGATGGGTTTTTTGTTTCCCAGCCACAGCAAAACTTTTGACTTAGGGATGTATTTAGGTTCGTATGCACTGCTGCTCCCTTTTTCTAAGTTCTTGCAACCATTTGGATAGTTTGGAACTAACCAGTGTGAGCCTTGGATTTCATACAGTGGTTCTCGGTTCTCTAGGGTCATACAGTATAATTGATCTATGCCAGCTTTTTAGACATGCCAAATGGAATAGCAGGTATTGGATCTCCCCCTTGCTGGTGACAACCATGTGCTTCTTGCACAAGGGCACTCACTTTGTCAGCAAAAAAAGAGATAACACTTTATAATACAGGATGGGGCAAAAGTAGGTTTACAGTTATGGGTACCCAAAACACAGAGTTTATTCTTGTATTACTTCTTATTAATTTGTATTGTTTTCTACACGAGAAACTGTAAACCTGCTTTTGCTGCACCCCATATATTTGTGCTACTTGACGGATAAGGTGAGAATTATTACTAAGCTGTAATGAGGTCTCAAATGGCCTGATTTAATACAGAGACTTTCTCACGTCTCCAGCACAATTATTTGGGTAGCTTAAGCATGCAGCATTGTAAGTAAATATGTGTATCTCATCAGCCTGTATAAAGCTTGAAATTCTGGTAGAAAAGAAACTTGAGGGAGTGGCAATAACTCAATCTGATTTGTCATGGAAGAAATGATTCTTCAGTTGCCTAGGCCTTAGAATGTAGCCTATTCAGTGTCAGGCACCCATCACCCTAGTAACTAGTGTTTTAAACTACTTAGAAGAAACTGCTCTTCTTTTTTCTAATCACAGTCCTCACATGCTGAAACCAGATTTGTGCAGGCCAGCTCTTGTATCCACATACAATGCATGTAAATCTTAGAAGGATTATCCTGGCATAGAGCAGGTGATATATCAAACTGATTTTTCTTCCATAGTTATCTAAATTTAAAAAAGGTGCATTTATGATTTGTATTATTCACGGGCTAAATTTCCTGACTCATTATTAGTCTTCCCTTTTTGTGTAGTTGTAACAATAGCATGCTTTATTTAAATACATTTTATTTATCACCAATTACATACAAAGTACTAGAAGGCTTATGAGGTAAGTAATAGATGGGTCTTACCATCAAGGATTTTACAATCTGAACGGGAGAATTACGGTGAGGGGTGGTCAAACTTCATGTGTTTGTAAGTGTATAAATTATGCTGAAATAGTTTGCTTAAGAAAGTGTCCAACCAAATGTTATAGTGGCTCAGAGGAGGAAGACATTGTATTCCATTGGGATAAAAGGGCAGGCTTTTCAGAAGGCGGCATTTGAGATTACCTGGAAAGATGGACAGTTCAGATTCTCATGGCAAAAGTGGAGAGAAGGGCATTCCATGTAAAAGGAACAGCAAGAACAAAAGCGTAGTGAGTGAAGTAGAAAATGTTTTTCATATATTTAATAATATGAAGGAAATTATTTGGTTTTATAACACTTTAAAAAATGTTTAGCTTTGCAGTTCCTGACCCCTTAATGCCTGATCCTTCCAAGCAACCAAAGAACCAGCTTAATCCTATTGGGTCATTACAGGTAAGTTGTACAGTTTTTCCACACTTAACGTTTTGTCTACTGAGCAAAGATGTCATAAATTGATACAAATCAAGGGCTGAAACACGGAATTAATGTTTTAAAGATGAGATTGTGTAATACTTTGTTTTCCAAGTTATGACCATTAGATAGTACAGTGCTGACTTGGCATTATTTTCCTACTTATTTAAGTTCTGGATTTTCTTCCATATGCAGTATCTGCCTTTGGTTTGTGGAGTTCTCATTTGAGATTAACAGGACCTCAGTGCACGTGGCTAGAGTGATTTATACTTTAAGAATATTTCTTGCCACTCTTGTGATAAACCTCTTTCTATTTCTATTGAGACAGAAGACTTTAAAGAACCCATATCGGGTAACCTAATTCAAGAATAGGAAAGTAGTCTTTATTTGCTTATTCTACAAAATATATACGTGTGTGTGTGTGCAGCTTTGAATTTGTGCTTGCAGAATATTCTTCTTGAAGGTTATCCATGTGCTGTGTTGGACAACTCCACTGCCTGTTATCTGGCTAGTCCTTTGGTCTCTTTCCTGTGTTATGAGTTTTTCTGTGGCTTTTTTTCCCCTACCTCATTCAAATCTGCTTGCTTTCTCTACTCCTCCTCTGCTTTTGATCAAATACAGTAGTTCACCAGCTGTGGTATGGAAGTCTGTAGCTAGGAGGGGAGAGGCTGTAGGAACTGCTGGCAGTGAGACTTACAGAGCGCCTCTCTGATGTTTCCAAAGAGGGCGATAGTAGTTTGTCTTCCTATTTGAATCCTGTGACATCAGCTCACTGTGGCTTAATGGAAGAACCATTCATCACAGGAAACTACTTCAGTACAAGCTATAAAATGTAGGAATATCTATGGTAAATATAGGATCTTCCCTAATTTTTCCATTGCAGAATATCATTATTCCTTTAAACATGTAAATAGAAATGGGATCAAAATCATGAAAATATCATTTATGTGATTAAACCAGTGTGTACTAAAAATTACTGCTAAAGCCTTATCTCAATTTTCTAGGAATTGGCTATTCATCATGGCTGGAGACTTCCTGAATATACCCTTTCCCAGGAGGGAGGACCTGCTCATAAGAGAGAATATACCACAATTTGCAGGCTAGAGTCATTTATGGAAACTGGTACTTAACATCTTTTTACACTTATACAATTGAAGACATTTGACTTCAAATGATGAATGGCCATGGAAATTTCTGTTGTGATAAATTTTCAAATTTTTCTGTTGAGAAAAAAATTGATACACTCCTGTTTTACTGTCTCTAACTTCTTATGGATAAACTTAAGTATAAATATTTGGCTTAAGAATACTTATACTTCTTAATTTGACATTTTTAAAAATCATGAGTTGCTAATGGAAACACAAGTAATTAACTCTTTAAACAGTCCTCACTGAAGTACTGGTGACTTAAAAAAATCTCAGGTGGTGTTTCAGCAGCTATTCTAGGAGATAAGACTAGAAAACATCTTGTTTACATTTGAAAACAAGACAATTAATGAGATGCTAGATGACAACACATGACAGTGAAATAAAAATAAAGTAGAAATTATTCTTTAAATTATAGCAACTTCAGTGTCATGAAGGCCATAAACTACGAGGAAGAAAAAGTCACTTAAGTCCTAGGCAGTGTAGCTCACTTGGTTGGAGTGTTGTCCCAGAACCAGGAGGTTGTGGGTTTGATTCCCAGTCGGGCCATATACCTGGCTTACGGGTTCAATCCCTAGTCCATTCGCATACGGGAAGGCAACCCAGCGATGCGTCTCTCTTGCATCAATGTTTTTCTCTCTTCCTTCCTCCCTCCCTCTATCTCTGAAAGCAATGGAAAAAGTGTCCTTGGGTGAAAATTTTTTAAAAAGGTCACTTAATAAAGTACTAGTGAGGATTCCTATTTTAACTTTTTAAATATGTTTCTATCATTTTTAAAGTGATTTGAAAGAGAATTTTACCTTGGCTACATACTAGTTTCTACTAATAAGCAACTTTTTGCCATCAAGAGGTAGTGTGGGCCAGTGCAGGAACCTCAACTTCTGTTCTTGACAAAATGCTTGGTTTGCAAGTTAGCAAATTACTTAATGTCTCTGGGCCTCAATTTTCAAATCTAACAGAAGCATGGAAGGAGATGAAATATATAGTATCTTTCAACTTCAGTGTCTCTTTATTCAGATTAGAGAAATTCCACCTAATTGACACTTTATAGGAAATTGTAAGCAGGAAATAAACATTGAGAGACAAAGGTTGTAATTCAAATATACCTTGATAAATTTGAATGTTTAATCAGAATTAAGGCAAATATAATTAAAACTAGACATAGGGAAATATAACTGTTAAAACAGAAAATGTGACTATTATGGGTAAATTGTTGAACGAAATGCCTTTGAAAAATGTAAGAATTAATAGCTATATGAATCACAACAAGCAAAGATGTCAGGTCAGCACAAGATAGAGTAGCATGTGAAAACTGTGAGGTTCTCTGAATAAACGCAATATACATTTGACCATTCTCTATGGACACATTTCTAAACCTCCCATTTCTTTTTATTTAGGAAAGGGGGCATCAAAAAAGCAAGCCAAGAGAAATGCTGCTGAGAAATTTCTTGCTAAATTCAGTAATATTTCTCCAGAGAACCACATTTCTTTAGTGAGTAAAGATCATACAGCTGTGATATTAATGTGATTAAGCATCTCCTGCTACAGGAAACTTTCCTAGATTTCTGTGTTGTATAGAAACTTCAGAGTTGCAGGTGTGAAAATCTCTTCACTGTTTAGTTACACACTACCCAGTTTAATCTGTTTGCTATATGTGGGCCAGGGTCACAGGATGACCAGGTTGGAGAGCTTGGGAGACACAGTAAAACCGAGAGTACTACGGGATCTAAAGAAAATAGGCCTGTAGAGCTATTTTTGCCTTCAGATTGACAGGGCTTTCCATCCCTTTGTTTATTCATCCATTTAGCCACTCAGCAAACATTTTTAGGGAGCTCATACTCCATGCCAGGCTTTGTGCTGGGTACTGGCATGCAGTGAACAAGGCCGTCTCTGCTCCTAAGGAGCTAACAGCAGGCTGCGAGAGAGAGAAGGACCCTACAGACTGGTCCTGAGGGAGGCTGCCGCAGGGACATGGCAGAAGGCATCCAGTTAAGACGGGGAGTTGGGGAAAGCTTTTTGGAGGAAGTACTATCCGAGTCAAGACCTGTAGGAGGAGAATAGGGGGAAAGAATTCCAGAGAGAAGAAAGAACAGGAGCGAAACGTCGTACGCAGTCTGGGAACCCTAAGTTGGTTGGTACGGCTGGAGCACAGGGTTGGAGGGAGTCTCAAGCCATGCGGCCAAAAGGTAAAGAGGGATTAAATCTTGCAGGAACTTCTATATTAAGGAGATTGAACTTTATCCTGAGGGTAGTACAAAGTCATTAAGGAATTCTAATCTGGAAGGACAGGATCTTATTTTACATGAAAAGGGAAAATCACTTGACTTGTGTTATGAAGAGTTAATATTAGCGAGACCTGCTAGAAAGCTGTCACAGAAAGCAGATGAGAAATGATGGTGGCCTAAATGAAAGGAGTGCCAGTAAAAATGATAGGTTTAACAGTTGTTTAGACAACTAAAGTGAAGGGGGCATGGTAATTGATTGGCTATGGGGAGTAAGGAAAAAGGAGAAAGCACACATCTTTAGCGTGGCAACTGGCTGTATGGTGCTACCGTTCTTCATTGGGGAGCACAGAAAATGAGTGAGATTTGAGGAGGAACAGACAATGAGCTAAATGTAGGATGCATTGAATTTGAAAGACAAGTAGAAGAAATGCAAATAGTTAACAAAAGAAAAAATGTTCAACTTCATTATGCAAGTTAAACAATATACTAATTTCATGTTTTAGATTGACAAAATCTACAGAGTTTGATAAGACCTGATGTTGGTGAGGGTCTGAGAAGAAAAGCACCCTTCAAGACATTTGATGGGAGGATAAAGTGGTTCAAAAATCAGTTTGGAAGTATTTGTCAAAATGAAAAAGCATTCACGTTCTTCGACTCAGCAGTTCTACTTGTAAAAATTAATCTACAGAGAAAGTCATTTAAGTGCAAAGGAGTTTTATTATAACATTGTTACTAAAAGCAAGAAACCAGAAACAGCCTAAAACCCTTAGATGGAGGCTGGTAAATATAGTGCATATATGTGCACTGACACGAGAAGAGTGAATAAGATATAGAAGAGGAAGCTATCATTTTTGTTTAAAAAGATTATGTATGTATGTATGTATGTACGTACATACTTGAATGTGCATAGGACATTTATGGAAGGGTACTGAAGAAATGTTTCAACAGCAAGTACCTCTGGGGAGTGGAACTGGTATCTTTGGGAAGGGATGGTAAGGAAAAGAGTCTATTTTTCATTAGCTCTTTGTTCTCATTGTATGTTTTTTTAAGCATGTGAATAAACTTATGATTTAAAGAAAAACAATTTGTTTAAAGTTTAGTCAGAGAATGTAAAATTCTATTTAATAACTTCTACAGATTACTCAATTCTGTATCATGGCCATCCCTTTGATCTTTTGAAAGTTTCTTTATCTCTTGTCTGGGTTCATTAATGAATAAGACTCTAAGGATCAGTTTCCCTACTTCAGAGAGTAGCTGGTTTTGGTTTTTAAGTGGAGTAATATAGGAAAACAATATGAAAACCATATACTAACATGGGAATGTAAAACCTTCTAAACACAGGTGAAAAGGGAAGGATATAAGGGAGAATAAAGAAAAAAGGAGGAGAAAACGTAAGCTCGCTTGGGTTCTGGGGTATAAATCTGAGAAGAACTTCCTGACGTCCTGCCATTCATTCAATAACTTGTTCTTCTCCAACCCAACATGTACATTTCACCTTTTCTACAGTTTCTGCTTCACAGCTTTTGGTTATAATGATTGGTATTTAAGATAAGAAATCATAAAGATAGGAGAATTGCTTTATATTTTAGTCCATAGATCCCTGTGCTAGTCTGCGGTTTGCAGATTTGTTTATAGTGCTCTCAAACACTGTGTCCTAATGTGACTGTCAGAAAATGTGAATGCAAGACATTTGTCCTATACATGAGTGTTTTTAAATACTTCTAGCATATTATTGCAGGTGCTTCTTTTTTCTTAACGTCATGGTATTTGTTAAATGTACGTACTTGTTATTGTCATCTAGTTTAAAAGAAAGTTAACCAAATGGCATTCGTTTAAACATGTTTTATAAACCCTTCTAAGTACTTTTTTTTTTAAATTAGGAAACCAGTCCCAGTTAAGAGTCTTAATCTTCACCTCTGTTTTTTCAGACAAATGTAGTAGGACATTCGTTAGGATGTACTTGGCATTCCTTGAGGAATTCTCCTGGTGAAAAGATAAACCAACTGAAAAGAAGCCTCCTCAGTATTCCAAATACGGATTACATCCAGCTGCTTAGTGAAATTGCCAAGGAACAAGGTTTTAATATAACATATTTGGATATAGGTATGAGGTTTTGTTTTTTGTCTGCCCCAAAACATGTTTCTTTTAAAAATATGTTTGAGAAACAAAAACTTCTATTATAATTGATTTCACTGGTCAGAGATTCTAACTATATGTACTTACCACAGCAGTAATATATATTATGTTTCATTCTTATAAATAATATTAACAATAGCTGACATGTCTACAGTTACAATAATAAAAAGAATAATTGCTAAGATTTATAGAGTTTTACTCTGTGCCAGACACTGTTCTAAGGACATTACATAGTGACTGATTGAATCTTCAGACTAACCCTATGAGGTAGGTCCTATATATCAGTGAAGAAGGTAAGTCACAGACAGGTTGAGAAACTTGTCTGAGATCACATAAGCTAGTCGGTGGTGGAGCGCATTGGGGGAAGAGTAACTGCAGGTACACTGTCTATTAAACTAGCTCTGATGGGAAGATTGACAAATAAAAAGACACCCATGTTTCTAAAAGAAGTAGCGAGTTTGTGGGGGCCAGACCTCTGTCCCTACTTTGTCGCTGTATGCCAATTCTGGGAGACAGGCGGGGACAAGTTAATTTACAGCTTTATTCCATCCCAGCTATCACCTTCTTTGTTTTCTCTAGCCCTTAATCATTTAGATAGACAAATACAGAAAGACTATAGAAAGCAAGTCAGTTTGGATTTTCTTTTAATTTAATTTATGAAGCTAGCTAATGAGTGTGTACATGCATTTATTGTTTTGATTTCACATCAGTATAATAAATGAAGAATTTCATATCCCTTATTCCAGCCTCAGTGAACTGTGGGGACCTAGCTTGTCAGAGCTACCGGAACTAGGGTGTTCAGGGAATTGAAAGAACTTCGGATTTTCTCTGCTACTTTAGGATCAAATGATGGGGTCAAATGCAGTGTCTCAGTATATGAAGAATGAGGCCAAACCTGGGAATATAGTACAGACAGATGGTCAGGAACGGTGGCTGATGGGGCAGGCAGGTTGGGAGCAGCTGCTATGTAGGTGTAGTGTTTCCTCATGAGGTGATGAAGTGATGAAAGTGTTTCATAACTAGATGGGGGTGGTGGTGAATGTACTAAATGCCATCAAATAGTTCACTTTAAAAATGGTGAATTTTATGTTGTGTGACCTTGACCTCCATTAAAACAAGTAAAAAAACCTAACTGCTAGAACTAGAAAGTCTCTTCAGGCATTAAATAATCCCATTGTATCTGGACATTTTCCACTATATTGACTACCTGAAATAATATTTAACAATGACTACTTTAAACAAATTATGACTTACATATTTCTACTTCTTCCCTTATTTATCCTTTTTTATAAGTTAACTTTAAAAAATACTTTATTTATTTATTTTTAAAGGGGGGGGAGGGAGGGAGTAAAAGAAGGAGAGAAACATCAATGTGTGGCTGCCTCTCAAGCACCCCTTACTGGGGACCTGGCCTGCAACCCAGGCATGTGCCCTGACTGGGAATAGAACCAGTGACCAGTGCCAGTTCTCAGACTGGCACTCAATCCACTGAGCCACACCAGCTAGGGCTTATTTAATTATCGTTAGTAAGAATGATTCATCAGTTGATGATAACATTTGTTTCCTGGGTTTGGATATTGTTTTTAAAACACCCTTCAGGGGTGTCCAACCTATAGCCCAGTATGGCAATGAGTGCAGCTCAACACAACATCATAAATCTACTTAAAACATTTTGAGATTTTTTTTTTGTGATTACGTATCATAATGTATTTAATGTGTGGCCCACGACAACTCTTCTTCCAGTGTGGTCTAGAGATGCCAAAAGGTTGGACACCCCTGCACCCATGTGTAGGATGGAACTGGACTCTTTGCACAGATTATAACCGAAGAACATGAAGGCACAAAGGAGGTCTTGCCCTGAACCGTGTATTTCCTAGTTCAGATGGGTACTGAAAGTAACCCTAGACATCATACTGAAAAATATGGTCTCCCTAGTCCTCCCACCAATGGTTCTTCTCCCTTTTTAAAAAGTTGCTATGGCTCAGTAATTTGCAAACACTGTCCAACTAGCCACATTAGAATTGCCTTAGGAGCTTTTTAAAAAAAAGAATGCAAGAATCGGGCATTTTTAGCCCTCACCCCTGCATTTCTGGTTGAGCAGGCTGGAGTGAGGCCTGGACATCTGTCTTCCTGTACAGCTCCCTCCAAGGATCATGAAGCACATCTGCGTTTGAGAACTGCTGTAGCTAAAGCAGTTGTGTTTTGGTTTGTACAAGAATAACAAAGATGATGATTAAGTGAAGTAGTCTACCATGTGTGCTTACAGAGAAAAACAATGATAAAAACTACTGTTTATACCAAGGGTCTACTCTATATGCATTTACTAACCGTCATGTTTGAATATGCCGTTACAGAAGAACTGAGTGCCAACGGCCAGTATCAGTGTCTCGCCGAACTGTCCACCAGCCCCATCACCGTCTGTCACGGCTCGGGGATCTCCTGTGGCAACGCACAGAGTGATGCCGCTCACAATGCTTTGCAGTATTTAAAGATAATAGCAGAAAGAAAGTAAACTTGGAGCGACTTAGAAAACCCTTCAGCGGCACATGAAAAGTTCCTCTTTCACCCCTTCCCAAGTAAAATGTTTAATGTTTGAGTTTGTTTGTTGTTTCTAAATCTCTTTCATAGATTCCATCAACACTACAAATTTAAGTATCTGCTAGTTGTTATTAAACTCTTTTTAATGGCTTCAACTTTGTATTGGTATATTGTATTTATAAACTTTGTACCATAGGCAGAGTGTGGCACCCATTTGACAATGTCATGTACACCGAAGGAAGAAATTGCATGTGTATTGATGATGATGAAGATGATGAAATAAAACTGCTAACAACAGTCTTTCTTACTGGTGCTTAACCTCTTTGTGCAAGGCTTTGAAAAGGGAGTTCGAAGGAAGCCCCTGAGGGTTAGAGCGCTGAGGAGTGGACTGACGGGCTCTTGCTGAGTGTGGTCAAACGTCAGGAGCAGGACTGGCCTGCTGTGCGTCTGAATCCATGTGATAAAGAGCTGCTGTTGTGATGGGTTCTGCTCCTTTTATTAAAGGGTTGGCTGTGGCCCCATTCTTTTTAGCCGTTCATGCGAGTAATGTTATAATGTGGCTGTTATTTACATATCCTTGGTTTCCTTATGAAAGTCAGAAAACCTGTGGCCTAAGCAAAAATGTACAAATACATACTTGTGACTCACTTCCATATGTCCTCTAAGCATGTGCAGCGTTGTCTTTGTCTTTGACGTAACCATTCATCAGTGAATTAGTACTATAGTTGAAAAAGCATTAGTAAAATTACAGGAAAAAAACAAACTTTTCAGTGTACTCAATTCAGTTACAAGAAAATGTTTCAAACAAAGCAGTGAGAGATTAAAAGTTTGGGAAGTAAGTGTCGTGATTTAATTTTGCCCTCTGTGTTTTCACCTGTCAGCCTGTAGTCCCTCCAGTGTGCCACCTGTCGCCACCAGCTGATGGTGCTGCCTTTGTAGATGGTGGCAGGCCTCCCCTGTTCAGAGCCTAGGGAAAGCCTCAAAGAGGAAGAGCGCTCGGAGTGAGGCAGGAGAGTAAGAAGTTAGGAAAATTCCTGGGCAAGTGGAATGGGGAAACTGAGGCAAGGTTACTACACAAGGCCAAACAATTTGAAAATGTACAGGGAGCTAGTGAATCCCAAGACCTGTCCTTCCCTAACCAAGGACACAAGAGCAAATGGTTTATACCTCTCCTCCCTGGCCAGAGAACACACAGCTTAAATCAGCCTGGTCTGAGAAATGGAGCCTCAGTTGATGCTGTATGTGCCAGCCAAACCCAAGGAGGAGGAACTTGGGAAAGAATGACAACCCCATTAGAGCCAGACAGACCCAAGATAAAAGTAAAACAGTAAAGCAGACCAAAGAATAATCCTAAACTCCCCTATGTGCTCATTTTGATGCATCAGTATATTAAAGAAACACACCTGGAAAGCTGATCCATATTCAGCTGAAACCCTTCTCTAAGATTCTCACCTGCAGAAGAAAGATAAAAACCATCAACACAAAGGACACCAGCGCAGGTGCTCTCTGGAGCACACCCATGCCTCTTCTGGGGCATGAAGTTTTTACTTTCTCCTAAACTCTTAAGGGTCCCCAGGAGGCTTGGAAGGAGGGGAACAGTGGGCAGCGGCAGCTCACCTGGGAGTATCCCCTGAACCTGCGTCCAAGGCTGCCTTTTCTCTGACTCCCCAGTGAGCTGACAGCAGCCCTGCCATGGCTCAGTTCTTGCCAACGACATTTCTAGGGAGCCAAAGCACAGCACAGCCTAAGCTCTCTCCTGTTGTTTCTTCTACCCCCAGCGCTTCCTTTAGTTTCCCTTTCCCAGCTTTAATAAACGCCCTCTCAAAATCACCTGGACTGGTAGTGGGAACTCTTTCCTGCATGAAGTCAAAAGCCCACGGACTGCAGGCCAGCCTGAGGCAGACCTGCTCCTGGCCTGCCCCCATCAGGTAACATGAGTAACTTCGGGTTTTGGCAATCTCCAGTGTTAATCCAGCAGGAAATGGGTAACAAATATTTTCCTGTCCGAGGAAACAAAATCGTACCTGAAGGGAATCCTTTGACAATAATAAAACTGCATAATAAAGGAAAATCAGTGCATGTAACTTACAACTCTAAGAGCATTTAACTTACTTTCATTTTAATAACTATCTATGACAAATTGAATATTAGGTACTTTTTGGTGAGATGAAGGAATACAAAGAATGCAAACAGTTTAGGCATAAACAGGAGCTTATAGGTTATTAAGATTGGACCGATCTTAGGTTTTTATGAATGCAAAAAGGGCACAGATGAACTTGTTCTAAGAGATGACATTGGACTCTCCTGTATAGTAAAATGCTAACTGAAGAGGGAAAATTGGGGAAGATTTCATTAAAAAAAACAAAACAGGATGAAGTCCAAGCAGGGAAAAGGACAATATAATTTGGTTCTAAGCAGCTCAAACGTATTGAATACAATGAGATCTGAGTATAAAGTGCCCAGAAGATAAGTTCTTCCTGCCTGTGCTTTCCCTGCTTCTGGCTCTGGAGGAAACACATGTTCTTCAAGACACTCTTCCAATGTCCCTTCTGCCAGTTCCAGATTCCCTGAGGAGTTGCTGCACCATCAGGTGTTCTTTAAAGCATTTTGTTAAGGCTCTTAACCCATCTAATTGGTCACACCTGTTGACTGGGTTAGGCCGGTTTCCCAAATAGGCTGAATGGACAACCATGCCTGTTAGATGTGTCACTGGTAGGAAAGGATGCTGTGGGAGTTTGCAACAAGTTTCAGTGAGAAAATCCACAGTGTGGTTCACTCCAACAGACTGAGTTCATGCCGACTGCAGCAGAGAAGTAAGCACCTCTCAACACAAGACTTCCGATGTGCTGCCGGCCCTGGTGGAGATGTAGTGCCCAGTGATGGAATGCTCTGTGGCCATGTAGCCAAAACCACTGACCAGGAACTGGGCTCTCTCAGCCCCATCAAGGGATGAGGTTGGGTAGAGTCATGTAAGCGATCTGTTGTAAGATGGAAGATACATTTGGGATCAAACACAAATATGGCCCAAGGGCACCGCCTGCTACCTGAGCAGGTAGCGCAGACTCCCATGTCCTCTCCCACACTTACACCAGAGCCCTTCCCTCAGTTCACACCTGTTGGAATCAAGCAACTCAAGGGGAAGGCTATAGCAGGCACTGTGGTCCATCAGCCAGATCCCATTCCAGGACCGAAGGCCCCAACACCCCAGCCACAGGGAGTGCAGCAGGCAGGCAGCACTCAGCTGTCAGCAGGACCAACTCCTAACTTGTAGGGCCCAGTGCAAACAGAAATGTAGGAATCATCGATGGAAAATTAAGAATTTTAAGACCAAGATAGCAGAGTACTAAACTAAGTGTGGGGTCTTTCCAAGTGTGGGGCCTTGTGTGAATACACAAATCACACACCCACAACGCTGGCTCTGGCTATCAGTCCTCCTCAGAATCACTCGGTTGAAGAGAGTCGCTTCCTCCAATGCTACATCCCCTTGTTTGGGCAGGCTGCATCCAATGACTGGTCAACCAAACCTGACCCTCAGGCTCCAATTTGGGACAGTGTGGAAGGGCCATTCAGGTTCAGAGTTTCCCTCAGGGTCAGCAGAGAACTTGGTTGAAACTATGTCACAACCCCACCCCTCTTCTGCCCAACCCCGGTTTCTTCCCACAGGTGGTGATTCCCAAAGAATTCCCTAATACCCCCCCTGCCCCTGGTCTCCTTCTCAGGATCTGCTTCCTGGGGAGCCCAACCTGGGATATGGATTTATAGTTCAGTGCAAAAAGACATTAATAAAAGAATCAGATAAATCATGTAACTTATAAATCACACAAAATTGCAACTGGTAAAGTACTCTGGCTTCTCTTTCGATCATCTTTCTATCGCCTTTTATTAAAATACCCAGAGGAAGGACTGGTTGTAGATTTGTAGGCAGTTATTCTTTTGCAGATCTCTGTGGGTGGTGTGTTTAAGGGCTTCCATAGTAGAATATTTGCGTTTTGAAAAGATTCCTCTTGATACTGAAAAGGATATGTTGGGAGTGATTAGAAACGCTTCTGGTTTGAGGACAAAACCCACCATGATGAAGGCCACATCTAGAACAACACCAAAACTCCAAAGATGAATGGCCCTTCAAAATAGTGCCAAAGGCCCTGGCTGGTGTAGCTCAGTGGATTGAGCACAGGCCTGCGAACCACAGGGGGGTCATTGTTCCGATTCCCAGTCAGGGCACATGCCTGGGTTTCCGGCTGGGTCCCCAGTAGGGGGCGTGCGAGAATCAACCACGCATTGATGTTTCTCTCCCTCTGTTTCTTCTCCCCTTCCCACCTCTCTAAAGATAAATGAATAAAATCTTTAAAAAACAGAATAGTCTAAAAGAACAGTTAATTGATTCATGAAAGTATAGCTTTAACTGAAAAATTATGAATTCGTGGAAATTTTGAAGATGTGGTCCTCTCTGGAGATTTTACTAGCTTGGCAACATATTCAGAATTATTCACGAGTAGGAGATCATAACAGCTTCTGCCACAGACAAAGCTGATATAAAAAAAGGGAAGTTTGGGCTTGTTGGAAAAAAGGTAACAATAAACCGAATCTTACGTTTATGATTTTAAATTACCATTACCTGATTTCTTCATTTCCCTTTGTAATTTTTCTAGGTCAGAACTTATCAAAGGGGCCAGCTACAGAGAACAGTGGGCAGTGAAGACCTGGCAGCTGCTAGGCAGTCAGCCTGAACGTTAGAAAGGTCAGAGTCGATGGACTGGAATGTTTGTTCCATCTGGGGAGAGAGTGGGGTGTCAAGGGAAAAAATCTAGACAAGACGGTGTTCCTTTCTTTTCTAATCAGAGTGAGTGGGTAATTGCAAAGTATCTATTTTGTACTAGTAGATATAACTGAAGTTTAGAAAAGATTTGTATGTATCTCAGAACACAAGAGGCAGAAGACAAAGGCAAACAAGGAAATGTGCGGGCTCATACATGTCTTCATTATATTTTTTTAACAAAAGATGAAAAATTAGAGCTATTTGGTGGTAGATGAAGAATTGATGGTAGGTTAAATGCTGGGTTCTATTACAAATACTTGATTCTTATTTTTGAGCTTGCATCTTCCTTCTGCTGCAATCTCCTCCGTGGCCAGATGGGTGTGTCACTGTGCAGCATTCACTGATTGAAACTCAGAAAGCGAGAGGAGCACCCATCTGTGCCTGATTGCTTGGATTGTTTTCTTTCGTTTTATCTTTCTAATGAGTAACAGTAGGCTTTAATGAAAAAGTAAGCAGAATAAGGACTTACTATGTTGTTTGTGCAAATAAACAGGACTTAAGCAATAAAGGACTTAAGTAAAAGCCCTGTCTCCATTTGCTAACGGGAGGGCACCAGTAAGACTGAGGTTAACCAAGAATGTGGTGAGGCTTATGTCCCACTGACCACCTTCTGCTTTGAAGCACTGGCTGAGAAAATAATTCATGCTGCACTTTACAGTTTCAAAATATAACCAGACTTTATTAAGGACTTCCCACGCTGCCTAACACCAGACAAAACATTCTGCATGTATAAAGCCACTTTTCACGCCGTCAGGAAGCAAGCAGCTCTGGAGCCAGACTACCCGGGTCTGAATTCCAGCTGCAACACTTCAACAGCTGTGTGATTTGGTACGCACTTCTTCATCTGTTCATTCCTCGGTTTCCTCATCTCTGATGTAAGAGTAACTGACTTTTGCTTCCAGCGTGACAGAATAACAGGTTCTGGGCTAGGCCTCCCCCTGTCAACAGCTATAGAACTGGACAAAGGACACAGGGCAGCTACTTTCAGACATTGGGCAGAGCAGGGACTACTAACCTGAGGAAAGACAGGAGGTGGGCCTCACAGCTGCCTGAGCTCTGCACCCCCCGCCCCCCGCCCCCACCAGCACACAAGGCTGCGATGTGGAGAGGTGGAGTCTGGTGAAACTTACAGGGTGCTGAGTTGGTGAGTTAGTAGTCAGGGTACCAGAGGGAGGGGGGCTGTATAGGGAAGGAGCTTCTGAATCTTGCACAGGGGCCCCCTTAAGTCTTAACCCAAAAGCCAAGGTGTACGTGTGCAATGTGAGCTTCTGTGAGGCCCAGCACGGGATCCGTGATTCTGGAGGCCCTGCAGGGCTGGGAAACGGCCATTTGGTGATCCCCATCATCCTGCCTATGTAACGCATATTCAGAATATGCCACAATTTCCTGCCTTTTTCCCCCCTCTCATTACTGATAATGAGTATGCTGGCATCAAAGAGAAACAAAGCTATCTTAGACACTCATTAAAAGCTATTAAAACAGACTTTACTCAGGACTACTGCTTAGAGGAGAGACCCTTGTGTAACCTGAGAGGCCTTTTAAACACTGGGGCAGGCTGGCCTGGGAAGTATACTGAAGGACAGAGAGGTGTGATTAAGCCATCTGGGCCTTGCTATGTTAGGCCCCTCCCCTGGAACAGAGTCTGAGACGGAAGGGTCCTAGCCTTTTTGAGGCTTACCTGTCATGGAGGTGGCTCCCAGGTCATTGAGAAAGGTTGTAGAAGATCCACAGGCATCTCAAAGGCACAGAGAAAGAACTTACAATGGTAAATACTCTCAGAAAAGGGTGGTCAACAGTACACCATCAGGTGTGGGCTGGAACAAAGAGTAAATTTTTTTGACTGCCTTTAGCTTTTTCAGACAGCAACTCTAGGCCTGCTGGGTTGTCCTAGGTACTTTGCCTTAGGCTACTCGAAGTTTGGTCAAATCTCTTAGTGTGTGGGTGGGGGTGGTGCAGGGGTAGGTGAGGGGGATGGAGGTTGGACTCCTTCATGCTGAGAGTTTTTGCAGTTCTCACTGGATATGGATGATTCTACGTTGTAAACCTGGGGGGTTTGGGGTGTTTTTTTGTTTTTGTTTTTTGTGTTGTCTTTTAATGAGTGGTCAGTTTTTTCTGGCTGTCTAGGAACCACGAAACCAAATGGTTTAGTCTTTATAGTAACTATGTAAGATAGGTAATATTATTTCTTTCTTGCAAATGAATAATGAGAAATTTAGAGAAGTGAAGTGATTTTTCCAGAAGTAAGGCCTGCTAAGTACCCAAAGCCTGAGCTAACTCAAAGCTCATATTCTTTTCACCCAGCTTCTTGACCAGCCACGCCTCTTTACCATGCCTTCTGTGCTCAAAGGATAACGTTCAAAGGGCAGACTTAACTCATGAAAACATAAAATGAACACGTGTCAAAGATTTCATTCAACTCGTCAAATAGTCGGGGAACCAGTAAGATGCCCTGCCCAGTTCAAAGAGCATTTGCGGAGCTCGGGGATTTATTTATAGGGAGCAAGATTGCTGGGTAAGGTACAAAACTGGTTAAATGATAATGTTTGGAGTTACCTATTTCACTAGACAGAAATTTGTACTTTTACCAGAAAAATAAGTCTACGAGTTAGACTTTTAATGCACCATCACTAACTCCAGGACCTTCAGTCAAGAATAAACAGCAAGTTGAAGTACATTACCCTGGATAACCCTGGGGCAGCCTTCACTGCCACATGTCATTGAAAGGTCATGCCATCCCCCTTTCCCCTCATTTCCAAGTATTAGATAATTTACCTTAACAGCTTCCATTTCCTCATCTAAAAAAGGAGGCATTTTTTTTTATAATTCTCTAAATCCTGTTTTCATGCCTGCAAAGTAAATCTAAAAGCAGCGTCTGTTACCAACTAAGAGGATTTCCAGCAGTGTTTTAGAAAGTGTTAGAAGAATCACCTCCTGGACTGGAATACTAAGAAATCGTACTAGAAAGAACTTTGCCACACCTAAGTGAATGATACTCATATAATTTAATACCACTGCTGATAGTTAAATTGCCAGATGTTTCCCAAGATTAGTTACTGCGACAAGTGTTTTATGAGTATCTCAATACTCATACCTGTGAACCTAAATTCAAAAGCTCAAATGACATGCAACAAGCATTTATTTGGGATCAAAAACCTGTAATTTGAGGAACATAGAGTCAGTCAGAAACCTGAATAGTGACTCAATTACAAGGTGGAAGGCAAGGGTTTTTATGAGAAAAGGAAAGGAATAATTACATGAAAAAAAGAAAAAAATTTTAATGATGGTATAAACTTGATGATTGTTTACTGATTCTATCTTCAGATAGCCCAAAGTCATCGGTCCCTGTGGCCAGGAGGTCCACTGTTCTGCTGGCTTTGGAAATAGTTGTTTGTAAGACAATGGTGGTTTGACCCCGTTCAAACAGTCCAAATGTTCAAGACGCGCACGGCGATTTCTCCAGCAAGGCGGCTCCGACTCCATTTTGAAATGGCTCCAACTATGTCCACTTTGACACCCTTCAGACTTTTGCGATATGGACTCTGATTAACCCATTTTACAGTTGAGTAAATGAAACTTAGGTGAACGGGTAAGAATACGTGTTTAAAGCCCTCAGTCTGGGAAGTACTGGAAACTTTGACTCCAAGTCCAGCATTCTTTCCAGGACTCCATGACCTTAGGTCACTGTTCTGCAGCATCCTTGAATCCAATGCCCTTCGCAGCACACGGCTTCTCCCAGCCTCAAGTTCCCCACCAGTAAAATGGAGGCAGCCTGCTGTACCTTCCTCCCAGGCTGTTAGGAGGATGGAAGGAAACAATGAGCATGCTTTGAAAACCTTGAAGATACACAAATGTAAGGCATTCTCCTTACAAAGTTATGAAATTTGGGTGGCTCACGCTAATAGAAATTCCCTTTACAATTTTTCTACTAACCCTGGAGGCACAGGCTTATGAGGTCAGCAAAGTAAACAGCAAAAAATTTGGCCCAAGGACAGAACTCCAAGGTCATTTGTACTTTCTCTGAATCTTCGCACCACTTCATGTTGTTGCAATCTGGACTGTGTTGTCTGACAATAAGCCTTTTTTCTTACATGATACTGAGATCCTTGGTTGCTGTTTAACAGTTTAGGTCTGTGCCACCTAAAAGAAAAACAAAAAACCACAATGCAAGTCACATATGTAATTGCAAATTTTCTCATAGACACATTACTAGAAAAAAGAAACAGGTGAATGTAATATTAATGTATTTTATTTAACCCAATAAATTAAAACATTTTCATTTCAACATGTACTCTATATAAAAATTATTAGTGGGATATTTCACATTCTTTTTTACATGCTGTTTTTGAAATCTAGCCTGTATTTTATACTACAGTCCTCGTCTATCCAAACTAACCGCGTTACCAGTGCTCCATATCTGCATCTGGCAAATGGCTACCTTATAGGTCAGTTAAGACTCACCTGTTGGTTCAAACTGCCAGTTCCCGGAAGGCAGGGCTCGTCTGCTCCTGTCCCTTTCCTTTTATTTAGTCGCCTCTGACTTCCCAAGGGGTTTCTGCAACTGCTGCTACAGGCTCTTCCCACGTTCTTTAAGGCCCCAACGTACACTTCATTGCTAACAGTCTCTTCCATTTCATTATCACAGGAAAGACAGTGCCTCTGGATTTACAATTTCCTACCAGAGAATATCACTCTAGGAAAGCGTTCAGTTGGAATATACAGGGTGGGCAAAAGTAGGTCTACAGCTGTTCATACTGAAAGTAATACAATAATGAAGCACTAGTAACACAAGAATAAACTCTGTGTTTTACATACCATGGTAAACCTTCTTTTTCCTCACCCTGGTATGTGCCCCGTTGGGGTCTTACATTTTAAACAAACACACTTTGAAATGCGTTGCTCCAATTACTTACACCTTTCTGTTACCCCAACTTTTCCCTTCCCCCGTTCACTCCTCCTTGTCTCACGTCTCACAGGACTCTGGCTGAGTATTCTAGCCGCAACTTGCAGCGTCAGTGCCGCCTCCCTTCTCTGCTGCTTCTTCAGTTCTTCTCTTTGTCTCTCCTCGGTGTGCTCAGTTAGTTCTCTCCTGGCCCAATGAGATAAAACAACCAACAGGAGATATATACACATGCAGTGGAAACACAAGAGAAATAAGCTAAGGAATAAGAGATTACACAAGGCTATAAAACATAGCAAAGAAAACGAAGAGGGAAATAAGCTGAAGGGCGAAACAAACAGACCCCAGGTAACAAAATCCATTATATAATATATGACATATCCAGTGTATAATGGATTATATAATAATCCATGGACGATTATTAATGAAAGCTAAGGCAGTCCTGCTAGATAGACCTCTGGCAAAATTTAAGGGGGGAAAAAAGATAAACTAACCTAGAGAGAGAAAATGAAAAGAAACAGAATATGTAATATAAAGGGGAAAGTAATTACAGACACAGCAACTTTTAAAACATAATAAGCCAATATTATGAACAATCATGTACAATTATGTACAATAGCTTTCAAAACCTAGGTAATATTGACAAATATTTAAAATATATAAAACCCTGGAAATCTGAATAAGCTAATAGCCATTAAAAAACTAAATTGAGAATGAAAACCTCCTCACCTCCCCAGACTCCCTTAAAAAAAAAGCCCAGGCAGGACTGAACAATTTCAGAGAGGGGTGCAATCACAATTTCAAAGAACAGATGATTTCTATTGTATCTGATGATTTCTATTTTGTATTGATTGTTCCACAAAATAGAATGAAGACTATTCAGCCACTGTTTTGTGTCAACAACAACTATATAACCTGGAAACTGAATCGGATAAGGATGGTTTAAAAATATATAGTTATTACAGAGTATCTCTTTTGAACCCAAAAGCATTAAAGATTTTCAGTAGAAGTCAAACTATATTGCTACCTTGTTGTTTCATTTTAACAGGAATTTAAAAAAATACATTATAACCATGTGGACACTGTGCTAGAAACTCGATGAAGACATGCCTCGGGCAGTGGGTGCCCCCGCGGGGCCAGTGACTCCCAGACCGTGGTCTGGAGGCTCCTCGTTTTCTATTTTAACGGCAGCACCACCGAGAACAGTTCCTGAAACCTTGCAAACCGCTCTACAGAGTGGCAGAATAGAAAAGTGAATGCCTAAGGCCCACTTTTCTGTTTCCCATAAATTTATTTAATAGTCTTTAAACCTCTCCATGGTAGGCAGAAAAATGATTCCTCAAAGACATCCATAGGCCTAAACCCGTGACGAGGTTAAGTTACGTGGCAAAGGGCGATGAAGGTTGCACATGGAATTAAAGTCGCTAGTCAGCTAACTTTGAAATAAAAAAGGTACCATGGATTATCCAGATGGCCTCATGCAAACACAGGGGTGTTTCAAAGAGGAGGAGGGAGGCAGAAGAGGGAGAACACGGCACCGAAGAGGGGACTGGGCTGAAGGCTCCTGGGTCCGAAGACGGAGGAAGGGAGCCCTGAGCTGAGGAAGCCAGGCCGCCTCTGCAACTGGAAGTAAACGGAGGCTTCCAGAAAGGAGCGCACTCTCTTTGGTCTTAGCACGGTGAGATCTTTTGGGATTTCTGGTACAGAGCTGTAACATAATATAGTTCTGCTGCTTTAAACCACTAATTTTGTGGTAATTTGGTATGGCAGCAATAGGAAGCTAAAACAGTTTCTTATTTGCCATTGTTTACATTTTAAATTAGTTTCCTTTTATATCTATGGTTTTCCTTCTTTTTGTTACAGCCATATCCACACATAATATTTAAAAATTTTTATTTTCCTTCACTTCAGCCTGTATTTGTTCTCTTGTTGAATTTTTTTTTTGTTTGTTTGTGAACTTGAGCAAGTTACTTAATTCTTCTGAGCCTCAGTTTCTGTACTTGAAGTTAATAATACCACCTTTTTATGTTGTTGGGGCGTTAGAGGTAATTTTTTTATACATTTTTAAAAGTTTAAACTGATAAGAACAGGTACTACACTGGATCTTAGCCAAAAGGCTGAGAAGGAATATACATTTTTTTATTTTTTAAATTACAGGTCATATTTAACAGTGTTTTGTATTCGTTTCGGATGTACAGAATAGTGGTTAGACTATCACATACTTTACAAAGTGCCCCCATTGATAGTTCCAGTGCCCAGCTGGCACCATGAGATAATATTTTAAAGCACCTGGTACAGAGAAGGCTTTTTACAAATTATTAATTACTATTGTTACATCAATACTGAATGCTCGTAATTGGAGACCACAGTTTGGAAGCTGAAAAAGAGAAAGAAGCCTACTTCTCATGATTGTGGCAGGCCCTAAAATGGGTTTAGAAGCATTTTCATAATGTTTATTTTTGAACACTTAGCCAAAATTAGTTTGTACTTCATGATCAGAGTCCAGATGTTAGTTCTTAAGTTTCTGAGGCATGCTACTCGTCTGGGTCGGTGCAGGCAGCTGTGACAAAGTATCACAGACTGGGAAGCCTCTGAACAATAGAAGTTTGTTTCACCCAGTTCTGGAGGCTGTGAAATCCAAGATCAGGGCACTGGCAGACCAAGGTCTGGTGAGAGCCTGTCCTCATTAACGATCCTCTTCTTGCTGAAACCTCACATGGTAGAAGGAGTTTTCTGGTGTCTTTTTAAAATAAGAGCACTAATTCCATTCATGAAATCTTCACCCTGACTAACTACTCACTTCCCAAAGGCCCCGCCTCCTAATACCATCACACTGGGCATTCGGTTTCCACAGGAATTTGACATGGGTGGGTGGACTCAGACACTCAGTCTGTGGCACCACTGCAAGCCCAGGCAGTGGGCCCTTTACAGGGATGTGTTTGGGTGGCGAGCGGGGAAATCTGTTTCTCCTTTGTATGCTTGCGAAACAACCCTGGTTACTCGGCCTTGAAAGAAGAGCTCTCCCCTGAATTTCCTCTATAACTAGCCTTATGTGAGAGGTTACAGCCAGGTAACCAGGAAGATTTATTCCAGAGGCAGTCATTACAGTGCAAAATTGGAGGTTTGAATCCTACATGATAAAAGTAGATAAAATTCTAGACATCACCTCCAACACCCTTCCTTAATAAATTTGCAAATGCTCAAATTAAGGGAGTAGGTAGTGGAGACAGACTGGCACCCATAACTTTTAGACTTTTTTAGACACCCCCCCTTATTAGTGGGGTTGGGGAGACTAACTCTTCCAAAGGAAGGGGTAAAAGCTTGTGTCTACATTTGAAGGGAAGCTGGCTTTGGGCAGAGGCAACTCTTCCAGGGCTGCCCTCATGGTGTGCTGCTGAATGAAACGCGGGAAGAATCTGGGCTCTATCTCCTGGCTCACTGTTGGGTGAATGATGCATTTGACATGCAGCAGAATTGCTGTTGGAAACTCTACTCGACAGGAAGCCATTACCAAGCTCACATGCCAAAGGAAAACTTTAAATTTAACTTCCCTTGAAAGCTAATAACATGTAACAACATGACAAGGGTTACTTGGTCCTGGTGGGTCCTAGCTTGTGAACTTCTTTCTGATCAAAGTACCCTCATGGGCCTTGTGGTTAAATAGGCTCTTTAATCTCTGTCTCCATGAAGTTCTGTTATCCTGGTTCAAGAGATTGAATTGGCAGTCTATAATTTTAAAAAGACTTTTTGCTTTGAAATGATTATAGAGTCACAAGAAGTTGCAAAGATAGTACAGAGAGGTCCCCTGTACCTTTTACCTGAAATGATTAGAATAAAAATAAATGTAGTACGATATCAAAACAAAGAATTTAACAATTATATATGTGTGTACATCTATGTCATTTTTAATTAAAACAATTTAAAATTGTGGTAAATACACATAACATAAAATTTACCATTGAAACCATTTTTTAAAAATATATATTTTATTGATTATGCTATTACAGTTGTCCCATTTTCTCCCCTTCATTTCCCTCCACCCTGCACACCCATATTCCCCCCTTTAGTTCATGCCCGTGTGTCATAAGTTCTTTAGCTTCTACATTTCCCACACTATTCTTGCCCTCCCCCTGTCTATTTTCTGCCCACCGTCTATGCTACTTATTCTCTGTACCTTGTCCCCCTCTCTCCTCCTCCCACTCCCCTGTTGCTAACCTTCCATGTGATCTCCATTTCTGTGTTTCTGCTCCTGGTCTAGTGGTTTGCTTAGTTGGCTTTTGTTTTAGGTCTGGTTGTTAATACCTGTGAGTTTGCTGTCTTTTTACTTTCCTATTTTTTATCTTTTTTCTTAGATAAGTCCCTTTAACATTTCATATAATAAGGGCTTGGTGATGATGAACTCCTTTAACTTGACCTTATCTGAGAAGCACTTTATCTGCCCTTCCATTCTAAATGACAGCTTTGCTGGATAGAGCAATCTTGGATGTAGGCCTTTGATTTTCACGACTTGGAATACCTCTTTCCAGCCCCTTCTTGCCTGGAAGGTCTCATTTGAGAAATCAGCTGACAGTCTGATGGGAACTCCTTTGTAGGTGACTGTGCCCTTATCCCTTGCTGCTTCTAGAATTCTCTCCTTCATTTTAATCTTGGGTAATGTAATTATGATGTGCCTTGGTGTATTCCTCTTCGGGTCCACCTTCTTTGGGACTCTCTGAGCTTCCTGGACTTCTTGGAAGTCTATTTCCTTTGCCAGATTGGGGAAGTTCTCCTTTATTATTTGTTCAAATAAATTTTCCACTGGTTGCTCTTCTTCTTCCCCTTCTGGTACCCCTATAATTCAGATGTTGGGACGTTTAAAGATGTCCTGGAAGTTCCTAAGCCTCTCCTCATTTTTTTGAATCTTGTTTCTTCTTTGTTTTCTGTTTGGTTGTTTCTTTCTTCCTTCTGGTCCACTCCATTGATTTGAGTCCCAGTTTTCCTCCCATCTCTATTGGTTCCCCATGCATTTTTCTTCACTTCACTTATTGTAGCCTTCATTTTTTCATCTAATTTGTGAGCAAAATCAACCAATTCTGTGAGCATCCTGATCACCAGGGCTTTGAATTGTGCATGTGATAGGTTGGCTATCTCTTTGTCCCTTAGATAAATTGGCTCTGGGGCTTTGATTTGTTCTCTGGTTGGAGCCATTTTTGTTTCTGTTTGTTTGTTTTTGTCTAGTGGCTGTTACGTAGTGAGGGGTGGAGCCTTAGGTGTTCCCCAGGGCGGGGCAGCCCAGTTGCTGGGTAGTGACGCTGTATGTGGGGGTGGGGTCCAAGAGGGAACAATGGCGCTTGCTCTGCTCACTCTCGGATTCCAGTCCCTTCCGCTGCTTCCCCTTCGCCTGGATTATCTGCATGCAAATGTGGGATCACCTGGTCAGCCAGCCTCCTTGTGCGGCCTCACTGGGTCTGCACAGTAGCCACCATGTGCCTGGGGTCTGCTAGCCACCACCTGTGCACCTGGGGTCTGCTAGCCAATGCTGCCTGGGTGCCCGGTCCACACCCCTACTTTTTCCTGCCATGATTCCACCCCTCTTATCAGTCTGGATGAATGGTTGTTGGACTTCCAAACAATTCAGTTTTCTATGAGTTCTGCTTGTTTTCTTGTTTCTAAATCTTTGTTGTCTTTAATTTTGGTTGTGAGAGGAGGCACAGTGTGTCCACCTACACCTCCATCTTGGCCGGAAGTTGAAACCATTTTTAAGTGTACAGTTAGTAGTTACAGCATTTGCACTGTTGTGCAACTTGTCTCCAGAACTCTTTTCCTCTTGCAAATCTGAAACTCTGTACCCTTCACACGCTAACTCCTCATTTTCTGCTCCCCCCAGCCCCTGGCATCCACCCTTGTACTTCTGTTTCTATGAATTCGACTGTCTAGGTAACTCATGTAAGTAGAGTCATATAGTATCAGTGGGGTTTTTTCCTTTTTCGTGAGTGGCTTATTTCACTTGGCATAATATCTTCAAGACTCATCCATTTTATAGTGTGTGTTAGAATTTCTTTCCTTTTTAAGGCTGACTAATATTCTGTTGCATGTGTATGCCACATTTTGTTTATCCATTCATCTGTCAACAGACAATAATGGTTATTCCCACATTTCAGTTATCGTCAATGATGCTGCTATGAACCTGGGTTTTAAGTATCTTTCTGAGACCTTAAATTTAATTATTTTGGGTATTTTAGGTACTGTATCGTGTCACCCCCAAAACTCATATGTTGTGTCCTCACCCCTGGTGTCTCAGAATGTGACTATATTTGAAGATAAGGCCTATAAAAAGGTGGTTGAGTTGAAATGAGGGGCTAGAGTGGTCTCTGATCCAGTCCGACTGGTTTCCTTATAAAAAGAGGAAATGTGGACATGCTGAGAGACACCATGGTACGTGCACCACAGAAGGACAGCCATGGGAAGAGCCAGCAGGAGGGTGGCCATCTACAAGCCTCAGCGAGAGGCCTCAGAAGAAACCAAACCCACTAACACCTTGATGTCAGACTTCTGGCCAAGAGCTATGAGAAAATACATTTCTGTCGTTTAAGACACCCAGACACTGGTGTTTTGTTATGGCAGCCCTGGCAAACTTAGATGGGCATACACCCAGAAATAAAATTGCCAAATCATGTAGTAATTTAATTTTTAATTTTTTTGGTTCTATAATAATACAAACCTTAGGCATTTTCACCAGTTCAGCTAAACTGTGGAGAAACGTTCTTCCCACAAAACAAGATTTTAAAAAGTTGAGTATATTCCATTAAATATTTCTAGCTATGCTTAGCCAAATTGCATTCAGAAAGTGACTTTGAACTCTTGGAGCTGGTACCATAAATCTGAGCATCACTGACTGAAAGAGCCCTGAGGGGACACCCCCGCCCGGCCACCCCCCTGGGTAATCAAGTCTGCATAGATGCTGCGCCTGGTTAGGTGCCTGCATACCCAGCCACCACTTAAGAGTAAATGGACAAAATCCAAAGGCAGGTGCAGACTATGTTGGTGACACAGCATTGATATTTAAAGGGATCACTGAGAACCAGTCTTGAATAAACATCATTTTAATTTGCCCAGAATTGTGGTGAGATTAATGAAAAGGCTTCCTCTGTTATTTTCCTTTACTATGGGTGTAAAGACATAATGACTTTGGAATACTTTGGAGAATTAACCTGCGGAGACCTCACCAAATGACTGGGATATTTTGAAGAGGGCATATTATTACATAAATGTAAATGCACTTTACATAGGTTAAAATAAGACAGAACAGAGGAAGATTTAGTAAGAGAGGGTTTAAAATACAATTTTAAGGAAGATGGGAAGCTTAAAAAAGTAACAACCAAGAATTATTGTGATAGCATATAGAAAATATGAGAGATGCAGGGAAGAATTAAGCATTTGGCTGGGAGAGTCTTCCAGAAGAAAGGTTGAATGTGAAATGGTTTTATTTTCCTTGAAAGAAAAAATTCTTATTCTCATATTTCTCTGCCTAAAATTCTATAGATAATGACCTGAGTTTGAAGGGTGGTTTAAAACACCAAGTAGCTAACATTTGGTTTGTTCGGTGGACTATTTCAGGAGTAATTGGGGAACTCTGAACATCACCATTGTTGTTTTTCTTAGAGTACTTGTTATGTGGATGCCCTCGTTGTGAAACTGAAAGCTTCCTGGCAGGGACTTAGTTTTGTAATTTTCACTTTTTTCCCCTCCAAATTTAGAAAACCCATCAAAGCCATTGTGTAAGGAGAGAAGAGCCTGCCAGTTGAGCCTGTGTGAAGAAGACAGGCTCGCCCAGACAAGCAGCTGTTCCTTCCGATTGCCCCAGCAGCTGCCAGGCAGGCCTCCACAGCACCAGGTCGATACTCGGCCCTTGCCACCTGATGGCTCTCTCCGAGCAGGTGAGAATTGTCACAAACTCGATTGTGATTATCCCAGTGTGCCATCCACATTTTGTACCCAGGAGGCTAAAACTAAACTGAGAAATCACTACCTACGAACCAGCAACAGTGTCATGTAGCTTAGGTTACGTGAACACATAAGAGGTTAATTCTCTGGCATGATTTTATATAATTATAAATAGAAACTGACTGATGGTAGTGGTGATTATGTAATCACAAACTGTGCAAATAAAAGTTTCATTGTTATTCATTTTCAATTTGCATCCCAATTACTTTCTTACATACAGCAAGGGGAGGGGTATTCCTTTGGCATCTCAAGTTATTTTCTCAGTCTTGCTCTCCCTCTTTTTCTCCCTCTCCTCCTCCTTCTAGGCTAAGAACTTCAAGTGGTGTGTACACCGAAAAGGGCTCAGGAAGAAAGATGTCTTCATGTGCTCCCTCCCGCCCACTTCAGAGCTTCTCAGTACAGTCCTAGGAACACGTCCCCCAGAGGTGACATTACGAGATCCTCACATCTCCGTGGCCACCCCGTAAACATGCCACAGTGCACCAGGCTGTTAAAAGGTCCAGTGGCCTATGGTTCAATATATTCCAGCAGGAGTGAAATAGGGCAATTGTCAGGTTTTTGTTTGTTTGTTTTTAAAAGCATTTTGAGATTCTAGTAACTCAAAGTTTGGTATATTGCTTTCTTTGAAACTGCCTCTCAAAACATTTCTTCTTCCACCTCTTCATAAGAAATTAGAGACTTCTAAGTCCCTAGGCCAAGGCTGATAAGTCTTCTAGGCCAAGGCTGATAAATTGGCTACTTACAATGCATGTGAACACTGAAAACAGGATACACTTCATTACTTTGTTGGAACTGCTTTCACCAGTGACAGACAGCACAAATCTCTTGGAAAACTCTGAGTTGCCTGCAGTCTTTATGAACTACAGCTTCGCTCTCACAGTTTAAACAGATGGAAAAAACCAAAGCCCGCTTTCTAAGTCTTTTAATGTAAAGTTCAAAATTCAGAAAAAGGTCCTGTGTTCTAGTATTTGATTTGGAAACAGTTTCTACATAGTTGCTACACAAAACAAAAGCTGGAAATGAAGTCAGAAGTCAGAATGAAGTCAGGCTCCTTTATAGCCTACCTGAAGAATCTTGCTAGAGACAAAAACATTAATTTTGGGGACAGCCCATCAGAACAAACTATGCACAATAAATAAACTTCTTTATGCAGTTTATTTAAGATTTATGGAGCATCCTGTGCTCTTAGAAATGTAACACTCTTATACACAACATTCACTGAAGAGGCATAATTCTTATTTTGAGGTGACACAGGTACACAATTTTTTTCTGTGTATAATTTTTCTTTTATTATAAGGAAATTTAACTATAAGCTGCTTTTCAGTAGAAAGTTGATTGAAATTCTACCCCTAATGTAAGGTAAAAGTTATTTTTTCTCTCTCAAAATGACCATACACAAACTAACAGTACCTGGCTACTGCCTTTGCCTTCACACCTTCAATTACAGCAGAGCAATTTCACGGAGAAAGTTTTTCAAACAAAAATTCTAAAAATGTATTATTTTTCAGGGAAGGCAGTGACCTGGATAAAGAATTTGCTCCTCTACCTTGTTAGGAAATCATCAGTCCAGTGATGAAGAACGGGCTTTGCCACGGAATTTCCTTGCAGGGGCCCACCAGCCGGGACCCCGTCAGCTCGTTTGGAAGCCCTTCTCAGAGACAGGGGCCAGCTCTAAGGGGAAATGGAAGGTGGGGCAAGAGAGGCTGATCGTGGCCTTGAATAAGTAGACTGCAGTCGTCTGGGCTGGTTAGGTTGCCTCCAGGAACACATTCTTATGGTCTCTGGCTTAACACAATCTCACATTCAGGTTTTAGAGTTCTGTGCTCCCTACTCTTCCCCTCCATCTTACAGAGCTGGCATGGAGACAGAGGTCACAATGTGAGAAGCCATACATGGCCAAGGGAGTCACAAGTCCCTGGGCTCTAGTCAGCCTTCTAGCACTAGACTTTCTTACTGACTATTGAATGTCACGAGGAGAAAACAGACAAAAGGCTGAAATCAGAGCAGGGACTCGGGTGTGAGTACATGGTTCAGCCAGCACACACTCCTGCCTCAAGATTCCCTGGGGCTCAGGGTGCTTTTAAAATGCAGATCCTGGCCTACACCCTAGATCTAAGGCTCAGAGTCTTTGAAGCAAAGCTGAGGAATCAACTGCCTGTAAACAAACTTCAAAGACGGTAACTTGGCCCCTGGGATCCACCCACAGGCAGCCAAAGAGGATGATGCTCGCCCTCCTTAGAGAGCCTTCTTTTCTTTCTCAAATTTCATTCTCCTTTGTTCCTTCTTGCCTCTTCTCTTCATTAGCACTTAATGTCAGTCACGACGTGTTTGGCAGTTTCTGGAAGGTTTTCTGTTTTGGAGGAACAGGCTCAGGAGGGGTGTGGGATACAAGGAATAAGTTTTCAATCTGTACCGCTGGGGTGGACTGGAAGTTCATGGACTCTGGGCACTTGTTTCTGTTTCTTTTTCAAAATTAGGTTTAGTGACTTTGTTTCCAGAAAGGCAGTGAGGGCATAGAAGAGATGGGAAAGCAGCCTTCTCAAGCACTGGGTTTCAGATGTTTGTGACACAGAAGTGGGGCTGGGGAGACGAATAGTAAACAACTCAGTGTAGGTTCCATCCCTCATCAAGGCCTGATGTCATTTCCAGGGCAGCCATTCTGGATTCCCACAGTTTTGTCAGTGACTCTTTCATCACGAACAAGAGAACATTTCCCAGGGCTCCCCCAACGCTGCCAGCAAGTTGTTTTACCATTGTTTCGGACCCCCCCAAAAGATAGGAATGAATTCATTTTTACATGGCCATTTTGATATGAAAAGATTTACTGTTTTTTAAGTATTTCAAACCGAAAATTTTTACTGGGCTATCAGAACTAGAACCTAACGTCCTCTTTCCCTTGTAACATGTTACTACTTGATGGTGGGTATTGGGGTGGCGGCCAGGGAGGAGTTTGGAGGCATATACCACCCCCCCGCCCTGCATTCACACACAGCCTTCTCGAAAAACCCCATATACAGTAAATACGAGAAATGCAGATTTTTAAAAAGTGAAAAAGGACACTTGAAACCTATGTGATCGTATTAACCAATGTCACCCCAATAAACTTAATAGGAAAAGTGTGAAAAAAGTAAACCAGTGACTGCCTCCAGGTGCAGGTGGGAGGGGTGCAGGACAGAGGAACTGCACAGGGCAGGCTGCCTGGCGGGGACGGACAGCTTGCTACTGCGACTGTGCTGACAGTCGAGTGTGTGCACGTCAGCCTCTCAGGCTCAGGTTCAGGGATGTCAAGCTTATTGTATCAGGTGCACTTCAATAGAGCTGTTTAAATAAGCTTGAAATGACTAAGGTTTCTAGTAACTACATTATTTCCCAAAGAAATAACTGGATGAGGATAATGAAGGGGAGTTGGAGCCTAAGAAAAAGGATTAATCATTTTAGTATTATTCTCTCTTTAATGGTATCAAGTTTGTTGCTTATCCTATTAACTAAAAGTAAAAAACAGGTAACTCAGAGGATTAGATCCATTTTCTGAATACCATATTCCTCTCTCAATTGCCCTGATTTATATGTACGTAGAAGGAAAGCATGCTAAAAAAATTTGCAGAAAATGTACATTCTTGTTTTATGGTTTTTTTCCTTATCCATCTCGAGATACGAGTAAATTAATATGCAGCTATGGGTAATTTTTAGCCCATGAACATTTAACAGTGTTCCACAGATGGCTGAATGCAGAGGTTCCAATATTGATATATCACCATACAATTGCGCATGGTTACTGCACGTGTTACAGATGCTCCATGGCGCGGTGCAAAATAATAGACACATATGTCCCTGCCTCTCCCAGAGTGAGGACCAGGGGAAAGGAGAAAGTCAACAGTTCAGGAAGCTGTTTGGAAAACAGAAGCATTCATTGGACTGACAGGGAGCTGCCACCTGTAAGCTGCCTTAACGATGGGAGCCTTTTCATCGCTTGTTTAAGATGTTGGGCATTCTGGTTCATTATAGCAATTTTTAATTCAGTCCATGTATGTTCTTACAATAAGGTATTAAAGTCAGGTTTAACAGAATAATTCATACAATGTGCAGTTTAAATGTATCAATTTTACCAAACAATTAAATTAAAATTTAGAGGATCTAAGTTTGACAAGCAGTATTCTAAATGACTGCAAAGCTTTTTGAAATAAACACCAAAAACAAACGAAAAAAGAAACCTAAAACAAAACACTTTAATCTTAGCTCCATGACACTCTTTTCCATCTTCCCCCGAAAAGAACATTTCTAGAGCACAAAATTAGATTCATAATTGTTTAATTAGATACATTTTATATATCCTGAACATAATGACTCCCATAGAAATAAACTAATATTTTGTACACAAACTTTTTATTTGCTGAGCCACATTCGTGATATACCAACTTGAGCCAAGTGCAAACATTTTCACACCCCCTGGTGTGTGAGGAGCCCTGCTCCCAAGAAAACGTCATTATCTAGGATGACAGAGAACAAGGTTAGACAAGATATATAATTAAAGTCCACAAGGTCATGACAAAAATGCACATTAATTACCACCTCTTCTCCAGCCACAGGTGGTGTAACCAGAACTCAGCAAAACCAGCTTTCCCAGGCCCCTCTCCAACCTGCCTCCCCAGCGCTCCCTCCCGGAGTCCCAGAAAGTCACGGGGCCAGAATGATGAGGAACAAAGACTTCGAAAATCGACAACTTGGCATCTCTTGTATTGAAAAATCCCTTAGTTTCTCTTATTTAGAGAATACATCTGGTAGTTTTTAACGCCACATGTAATTGGTATGTAATATTAAAAGGTATCTCAAATGAGGTTTGCTTTTACAATTGCCTGGAAATGATGGGGCATTTTAAAGTAACCAATGAAAAATAACAACTTAATTAAAAAAAAAGTAACAACAAAATCTGAGGGTAAATTGTACCCTGGGTGGCAGCACATGGAAGCAAAATAATTCGTGTTTACCTGTGTGGTGCAGGCCATCGATCTGCTCAGTCCAGCCACATCCACAGGATCACTGTCACTTACTACTCAATGACCGGCTCAAGGAGATTAAGGAGCTTATGAATAAATCATGGGGGAGATATAAAGATTTATAAGTCCTCCTCTACCCTAGATTGTTTTAGGGAAAAATGACCAAGAAAAGTGCCCCTGCAATGAGACTTACGTAAAATTCTAAAAAATAAATCAGGTTTTCTCAAGAGTGATCTAATACTTATTCTATCATTTTGCTGTTCAAATTAGTTTCAAAAGCTCCAAATTTCTGCAGATGAAAATTCCAAACAGAGTTAAGTCTCACAATTCTATAACCACTCTGTCAGTCAAAAATAAAGGTGAAATGGAGGATGAAACCACAACATTATGAATCTGTGATGGGGAGATCTGTGAATCTGGTATTGTTGGAACCCATGCACTACCTGAAGTTTAACTGGTCTCTTGAATTGAAGGCTAGTCAAGAAGTCTGAATCTCAAAAGAGATTCTATATCTGGGATATTATAAAGTGTGATTTTAATTCATTTGACCTCTTCATTCTCATCTTAAAATCCAACCAGAGCTTCAGGTGAGCTCTGACCAATATTCATTTACCTACTTTGTAGCTTGAACTCATTATTTAGTAAAAGTCCACTCCACTAGTTATTCTTTTTCTCAATTACAGCCCAAACAGTAGCTGCTTTCCTGAGGGTTCCTGGGTCCTCCCCCAGGAGGACCTCACTGATAGATCCACTGGCAACTGATGCCTCACCTTCCTACTTATCTACTCAGGATACCTCTACTTTGCAAAATGTTTTCCTTATCTTTTGGTGAAATATTTTGAGACTGTTCAGGGAAGTGTTAGTAAGTAGAGACCAGCACCACTTTAAATGGTTCATCAGTTGGGGGAGAACAGACTTTTATGAGGGAGTTAACAGAATTCTAATGCAGAGAAAAGGGAGTCAAAATGAATGAGCAGAAAAGCAATCAACAGCAAGGGAAAAATTTTATTACTATGGGGCAAGTCACCTACAGATTTAAAATGGGCATTAAAAGGCATTGAGAAACTTAGGGTGTTGCTTCAACAGAACATGTACTCTGGCAGTGGAGTACTTGAGAGTGAAATTTCATCCTAAACCGATGCACACTGCATGCATAATGTGGGGCCCCGGATCAAAGGAGGGACGAGTTTTGGGGTACTAAAACTTTGCTCCACCTAGTGGAGAGTTCAGAGTTTGCCTTATGCTTTCATGAGCAGCGTAGATTTGATAGCAGATTAGCCACTATTAGGAAAGCTTTGCTGAGAAATAACACTAAAATCAACACCTCCTAACAAAATGTTAAATGTCAGTAACCTCATTATCAGAGTTTAAAATGACACTTCAAACCTGATGGTAAGGATCTAGAATAAAAACCTAAGAATAAAATGTATGTAATTTTATAATTCATCTCTGGAGATTTTAAGTGTACAATTACTTAGGTAGTCGTCTACGTGCAGAAACTGAGGAATACCAATGCAGTACCTACAGAAGCCTCGGTATATTGGAGGAAAAAACAAACTCTGAAGTATGTGAAACGCATTTCTGCCCCTCTCCCCCACTTTTTGTTGGAATGTATAAACTTCTTACTTATGTTTCACATCTTTGCCAACAGCAAGGTAAGTGCTTAATGTATGGATGGTCATGTATCATAAAAGAATCACTTGATGAAAATGTAAAATATGATTTTTGCATAGAACTCATTTAAGCAATGCAAATAAGCTGCTACCTACTAGCATTCTTGTTTCTGTTCTCAGTGGGACTCCCACTGGTGCCAGTGGGTTGGGCATAGGATAGTATCGAGTATTACATTGTGCTTCACTCGAAAAGAGTTACGTTTACAGTACTCCTAAGCGCACCCAGAAATCCCATGAGCTCTCTGTTACTTCCTTCCAAGGTTTTAACACTGATGCCAAGTATTCAAATCAAAGGCAGATACTGACAAATACTAGAACACACTGTGAGGTCAGGTGGAAGAGGGATGGTTTATTATCTGGACGCAGGACCGGGACTAGACAAGCAATGTGGACACAGAAGTCTACCTCGCACTGTTTCTTCCTTCCCTTCAGATATACAATACAGTGGCCAAAGTGTCAAAGGAAAGCACACTTTGCTTTTTCAATCCGTTTAAGTTAGACTCCTAACTGTTCTGATCCCACTAAGTGAATCATGCCATGATTCAAAAGATCTGTCCTTCACATAAACCTATGAGCACACATTAAAAAACAATTTATTGTACATCTTTGCATTTCTTAAGGCATGAACGATGGCGGACGAACGGAACAGGCTCTGAGAAGCATCACGTCTTCACTGACAAGGCCAGGACAGCACTCCACATCCAACGGGCACACTCCAACCCGAGCTGACCGGATGCCGTGACCCAGGAGCTCTGACGACGAGGGGATGGTGCTTCTGCAAAAAGGACCCAACGCGTGGTTTATGTCACGTTGCTTTAAACTCTCTGGATCAGCTTTAAGCACCAGTTACGGCTTGTGTTTCTTCATAAACTCATCAGACTTTGGATTTTATATTCTACTCCTTTAATTCCACTTTTTGAGGAGGGTGTAGATTTTTTTTAAGGAATATGGTTGCAGCAAAACAGAAAGGATCCAAAAGTGGCCAGGGGCTTTGTCTAATGCACTTCTGAACGTCCATTATAAAGATGAATAGAAAAGCAAACGGTCGGTGTTCACTCGGTACCCAGAAACCACGCGGAGCTCTAAGAAACATAATTGTGCATAGTTACTTATTCATTCAGAGTGGGATATGTTGGCTAGCTCTACACTCCCAGGTTACCAAAGAACGGGGCTGTCTACTTTGCTAAACCCAGGGTCCTTGCGCAGCTCCCAGTAGGTGTCATTAGAAACCCAGGCTTCTCTTTGATTGGCATCAATCACTTTTCTGTGAAAACAGAAAAATTAACATTAGACACAAATCACATCGAGGTGACCTGATGGTCGGACCCTCTCTGGTAGACAAGACGTGTAAGCAGCCCTTCGTAAGCCAGTCGGTGCTCTCTCTACTTATCGGTGACTTGACTATTTTTGACCAGAAATGAACTAATTTTTGTTGTGAAACATTTGAAATGGAAGAGGTCATGAGGAGAGGGGCTGAGGACAAGAAAAAAAATCACCTTCAGGTAGAGCTGGAAAGCACAGTGCCTCAAACAAAGTATGCACAAATACTGTGATGAGGAGCTTCAGGCCCCAGACCCCCTTGGGTGGTCTCTGCCTCACTTGGGGGGAAGTGTGCACTTTGAATCTCTGCAGGGCTGCGTCCAAGGGCACACTTTTGATATCGAAAGGGTGGCGCTGCGTTCCTCCCCAGGGCAGTCATGCAACAGCAGCTGTGCTGGAGGTGAGGAGGCTATTCTGTGCTGATCTGTCCTGGCTCTGGAAACCACGGTTTAACCTGTGTGATGTATACGTAACTCCGCACACAGTCCCGTAATAATCCCCCACTATCCCACCCCACGGGGACCAAATCTGCACGGACACAAGCTCTGGGTGCCAGAGATAAGATTAAAGACTAACGAAGCCGGGATGACCTTGTAGGCAAGGCTCCCGTCTCATCTCCGGTCAGGGAGTGGGAACAAGGCTGAGGAGGAAGGACAAAGAGCGTTCTGGATTAAAACTCTCAATCCTTTCTGCTGCTCGTGAAAAGAAAAGGGCTGGTAAGAAAAATTTATTTTTATGCTTACAAGAACTTTTCACAAGTGCAAAATCTGATTCAGTATTTTTAATGCCAAAACCATTTACTGAAATCCATTTCATTTTTCCACCTTTCCGTTCCTTGGACACGAAACTGTCCCTCATTTTCTTTTTAGCTGGAGTTTCTCATTGCTTGTGGCAACCATTTGCAAAACAGGAACTTGCTATGGGAATGAACTGACTCACTTAAAAAATCTTGGTATATGTTCAAGGTTGTTTTCTTCCATGTATCGTCTTCGAGATCTCTGGAGTTCCTCTACTCTTTGCTTCTCTGCTGCTGCAGCTTCTAGATTTCCTTCTTCCAGAAATCTAAGTAGAAAGCAGTTAATCTTTTAATATATCATCCTCTTTTCTGATTAAAAATGGTTTCACTTACATAAAATTACATTCAGGTTGCTGTGAACGTAATGTAGCGAATAGTAACACACTGAGAATATTCCCACACCAGGACACACTACCTCTGTGTGCCATCAATGAACATTTTTTTGTGTGTATGTGAACTGAATCAATGCACACGGTAACACAATGGTAGAAGTGAAAGGTGAGTGGTTCGGCCTGGATGACTTTCTTTTTTCTTTCCTTCGATAATTTATTTCTATCACCGTTTATTCCCCCATATCCTCTTCCACCTCCACCCACGCCCTCCCCCTGCTGTGTGCTGCCTAGGGTTCCACAACCGGACATCTCCAGGACAACCGGAGCCCAGGGTTAGAAGAGGGTGAAGTCTCAGGCTGTGCTCCTTTTCCATATGATCAAAAAGTACTTGCTAAGGGCCACAGGATGGAGGATGGTAACTGGCTGTTCTCCGTTTCCTTTTAGAACAGATTGAGAGGGAAGGCATTTTCTTGTTTTATTGGAGAGAGAAAAATTGATTAAAAAAATTAACAGTTGGAGAAAATTACAAAAGGCCACAGAAAGGAAATGCATGGTGAATGAAATTCAGAAAGGAAATAACGGAAATAGGATTGAGAAGAAAAAGCAGACCCACTGGTGTCTTGCAAATATTTCAATTTCAAAATGAGAGCAGAGCACAGGGGCACAACCTGATGCAGGCTGCATGGGAAGCTCATTGATACACGTGACTGTCCGACAGCGAGCCTGTGTGTTCTAGAGGGAGGGGGGTCTAAGAGAAATGCACAGCAGAACATTCAACACTGGAACATTTCGGCAGGGGACGGGTAAAGCCACAAATATGCTGGAAACAGAAAAAGATCTTGCATGGAATTTGTATGGCATGTAAAGGTTTTGGAAAAAGTAAAATTAATTCTGTAGGAATGAGCAACACGAGTACAGAGCTCCATTAAAATAATAAAAAGTTAGAACCGGAAGGTATTAAGGGCACCGTATTCCGAGCACATCCCACAGCCTCTGGGACCCACACCGTGGGGCAAACTCCAGTCTTTGACTAAAAGCATTCCTAGGTGTCCCTGGGACTTACTACGTCTCATTCTCCAGTTTAAATGGTATTCGTGCTTCAGAGCGAGAGGAGGAAACAAGTACAAACATTGGGTGAGGAGTGATTCTGCATTTAGTTGAGACAGAATTCATGAATTTGCAGACTTTTGGTAAGATTAGAGGTGAGGGGGAAACTTAAAAAAAAAAAAAAAAAATCTGTGTCAGCTTCTGTTGGAAAATTTTTTGCTGAGCTAATCCCGTTGTAATCATCCTTACCCAGGGTAGAAAACAAATGTTTCTGAGCAAATAAAAGAAGGGATGCATGATTCAATAAATATAAATAAATAAATACATATATAAACCAGTAAATAAACAAACAAACAAATAAATGTAGTGAAAATAAGTCTCAATGACATGTGTAGTGTCCACGATCTAGTGTCCACTTCAAATGCCACTGCAATGCTCACCTCTGATCTGGCCGGAACCGGGCATCTGTTGGTGGGAGGAGATCTTTCAGTACAGGATCCAACTCATTGAGCTCAATAGCAAACCTTGTGAAGCCATAGTAGAGCTCATAATTTGTTGGCAAGGAACCTGGAATGAGGTCAGCAAACCACCATGAGAGGCAAAGAGGCTTCAAACACTTGCAGAAGCTAACTTAACCCTGGTGTTTAATGAATGCCGAGACCATCAGCAAATTTGTAGTCTTAACATTAGATGATCTGTGTGTTCAATTGATTTAAATTGTTTTTATTTTGCTAGGTGGGAAACTTTATGCGACGATCAGAACTGAGAGACTCATGTATTTAATACAATCTAGCCTTTAAAATGAAGCTTTGTACACAGAGTAGTCTAAACTACAGCATAATTTTTCTCTTAAATATTCAGTCAGGTAACTATAAACATTAAGATTTCACCAGGAACACTTTACTTCCTTTTAGAATAGAAAAAGATGCAGATCTAAGTTAATATTTATTGACCCTTTTAAACTAAACTCAAAGGCGGAATCTTTGCATACTTTGCTCTTTAATATATTTCAAGCTCCCAGAGCAAAGCCTGACACGTAGCCAGTCCTCAACAAATACCTGCAGAATGAACTAACCACTCGACTAGCAGGAAACTTAAATGCGCATTGAGGTCCCTTAAGAAACTAACAACTAATTTTAAAGTTACGGCTTAACTGACAAAATTCCAATGAAAATAAATGTCAAACGGAGACTTGTTCTCTTTATACTTGACATTCAATTACATGCTAGTGTATCACCAGAATTCCCTTGATGTGTTTTATGAAATGTCAACATATTACAGCTTTTTGCTGTTCAAGTGAAGAGATCACTTAACTCTGGTAAGTTGTTGAATTTGTGGACTACAGATGTTTACAGGCTTTCCTTTGTTTTATTAACACACAATAAAGAATGTGAGTAAGGATTTGAGTTTGTGTATTTCAATGAACTACACTCTTTGGTAACTATACCTAGCTTTGGAAATGTAGGCACTGAAATGCAGGCATTTGGCGTGATTTTTACATGAAGCCCACTGGTTAGACTGGGCCTGAATTTTATAACTTATGATGAAATATTGGGACAATAATTTACACGTTAAGTATAAATACAACTACAACTGCCTCAGCATCTAGGTTGTCCACTTCACTATTGAAGACAATGCGAGGAGGACCACACGGGATGATCTGACGCTCCCTCCGTCAGTCCACGCATGGGGGCCTCCTGAGGCAGGACACTCCGGGCGCCTCACCAGGTCTCCAGATGCACTTTGCGGAGGGGGCCACGCCGCAGTAGAGCCCTTCGTGCCACTTCCCGAACAGCCGGTGTACCGCCTTCCCCTCCTGATCCATCACAATGCCCTGGACTTCATTCACATTAGAATTCCAGTAATTCACCTGGAAAAACCAAACCCCAGTTAAATCACCTGGTCTCCTAAAGAATACCAACCCCTAAGATTTCCACATGGAAAATTTTCTTATGAAGTTTCTTATTCGAACCATTTCCAAAACTCTATCTCATAATGCTTTGTGTGGAAGGGTGGCTTTCTTAACTTTTAAGAAAGGGATGAGCTCTATTCCATGGGATCCCAAGGTGGTATGATACAGAAAGTGTTCCTTTCCATCCCAATTGAAAATTAATTTATAGGTTAGTAATTTCTTCCTTGGATCCTCCCGTCTTCAATTTTCCTTTTGCTCATGGATTTTTAATAATTTTCAACTGGCAATGCTACGGAAGTAGTTTGTGAAAAATGTTTCGCAGTCTCTGTAAATGGCCACATTTTACCATGAGGACCCAGCTCTGCCTTCTTCCAGCCACACGCTCTTCCCCCAAATGTGAGAAGCCTGTGGGAATTTGCCCACCTGGATCCCAGGGCCCCATTCCAGACCAGGCCCCAAGTATGCAGGGCCTACAGCATCTTGTCCATGTGGCTCTAAGCTTATTCTACAGCCTGTGCAAGCCTTTTCTTTGGCTTCATTCGCAGAAAGGCAGGCCACCCACCAGTACGGGAACCTTTAGGCCTGAGGTGGTTGTGTGAGGGGGTCGGGGCAGAGCTCGGCAGTGGGGCTGGACTGCGTCCGTGTGCGTGAGGCCCCTTGCAGGGCAGGACAGAGCTGCAGGCGGGCAGCCAGTGGGGAAGGGGTGGGGCCAGGGTGGGCTCTCCTGCACTGCCCGGGTTCCAGCCTGAGTTCCGCAGTGTCCGACCTGGCCTCACAGGCTTTGATATAAAAGGTATGTAGTTGTCAAGGTAAAAAAAAATAGGGACTTTCCTTTGGACTTTTGCTTCAAGTTCTGCATCTATCAGGAGCAGACCTAAGTTGAAGTTTCTCATAGCCCACAAAACTAAACACACACATTCACCATCGTTGCTCAGAGCAAATAATGATCCTGGCTCTCCAGTTCTGAGCCACCTAATGAATCTATTTAAAAAAAAGGGAAAAAAGAAAAACATTTCCAGCTAAAATAAGTATGTTCAATTAAAATGGACATGACCAGGAGAGGAAATTTTGAGTATTAAGATTCCAGTTATGTTACCTGTTTCTAGAGCATTAGATGAGACCAGCACTAGAGGAGGTGGTGGAGAGGGTGGATGGGGTTCCTGGACCACAAACTCTGTGGCACCCCTACACACACATAAGTGCGTGCGTGCGCGCCCACATACACGGCGGTCCTGTGTGCTCTGCGTCTGAGCAGAGACTAGGGAAAACTGCTTTGTAGGCATGTCTCTCCCGCACATCTTTTCTTGTAGATAAAGGTAATGTTTTTTCTTGAACTAATTTGGATTGTAATAGTGGCAGATTTGGGTAGGCTTACAGTAACTGGAAGCTATCATTTACATGCATCCTCAGAAAGAGACAACTGCATTATAACGAGGTCCCTAAAATAGATCACTTGAATTATGTTGTAATCAAGCGGAATAGACACAGGAATATGAACAAGACTTGCTACAGGCAAGAAATGTTTTCTGGAATTTCACTTAATGAACTACCGATGGGTTGCTAAAAAAAGAAATTCTTTAAGAAGAATTCTGTTTTTCTGCTTTGAGATGGTGCCTTTCTTGACCTCCACATATCCAGAAGTCTGTCCGTCTTGAGTAATGCCATCATGTCGGTCTGCCTTCCTATCTAACATGTTCCTATGTCGCAGGAATTCAAGATAGACTTACTTGAGGCTGTTTAAGGTAATTGTTTTATTTCTTCCTCAGAGGAAGGATATTATGTTACTTTTTCTTTACTATTGTAGATATCATTTACCTTGACAAATGTGAGTTTGCAAATGCAAACACTGCTTTTGGTATTTCTAATGGTTACTTCTCCATAATGCTCTATCCACCTCCTTCCGCTGAGAATGTTGTGTATGCACGTGGTGACTTTATTCCACACGTAGCAATCTCCATACCTAGGGAAGACACACCGGTCAAAAGCAATGAAAGTCACACACATATATTACTATTTCCGCTAGTGAGAGTATCTTCGGCCAAAGCTTCCTTTTCCCTCTTTTCCCTCTCATTTCTTTGCTGAAAGTTTCTATGGGCACAAGGGCATTTATGACATGATTTCGGTAATTTAAGGGACAAGTCAGTGCTTTTTATGGGCTAGGTGCTAAAGCTACAAAGTTGAATAGGGCTTATTTCTTGCTCTCCTGGAGCCTACAGTATGATAAGGGTTGATGGACTTGGCAACAAATGCTTACACTAAGATAGGATGAGGAAGCATCATGAGAACACGGAAGCGGGTTCTGCCTGCAATGTGTGTTGAGTGCCATGAAAGACTTGCTAGAGGAGGCTGGGAGAAGCACCAGAAGCCAAAAGAGCAGGGCACACCTGGGGACCTGGGAGTGGTATGCTCCAGGTGTGTGGGTGTGGCAGGAGGCAAGGTGGAAAGGTGTGATGGGGCAGAGCAGGGAAGCCCCAGAGACACACCAAGTGAATCTGGATTCACCCTGCAGGCAAGAGGCCTTTGTGGAAGGATTCCAGGGAACAGAGAGGAAGATGGGGCATGCGTTTAAGGAAGATTACTCTGAGGATATTGTTTCATTTTCTTCTCCTTTTTTTTAATCCTCATCCAAGGACTTTTTTTTTTTTTTTAATTGCTTTTAGAGAAAGAGGAAGAAAGAGTGAGAAGCATCAATTGGTTGCCTCCCTGTATGCACCTGGACCAAGGATCAAACCTGCAACCTAGTTACATGCCCTGAATGGGAATTGAACCCACAGCCTTTCAGTTACAGCACGATGCTCCAACCGAGTCACACTAGCCTGAGCTGTTTCATTTTCTAAGTTAACACCAAAGTTGTGAATAATTCTTTGGGAAAAGACTGATGTGCATAACTAAGGCAGTACATATGCAATGCAAATTCCAGGGAGTAAGGTTACAGAATTTCTGCCAAGAAACAAGATGGCATAGCTTTAAATCACATTTACATGTTATGTCTATTTTCAAATAAAATGTTACTTCAAAATAAAAAAAAATGCTTCTAAATTTCTAAAATGATTATGAATTGGTATGATACAGACACTATATATACCACTGAGAAAATTCTTTCTTCCTATGAGTCTGCAAATATTGAAAGTTTATTTTGTGGTTCTGGGAATTCCTCTCCCTCCCCACCTTCTTCCATATCCAATCCATCAGCAAATTCTGTCATTCAAATAGACAAAAACCAAACCAGACCAAACCAACCAAAGGAAGACAGAAACAAAACCAATCAAGCCTTTGGCCTCAATTAATTTGAAAACAGCCATAACTCAAAATAAAATTATAAATTGCATAGAAAAAATGGGTAAAAAAGAATCTTTCATATAAAATGCAAACTAACATGGTGACTGGGACAGGTAGGCAGCTGGTGTTGACTGATGAATGGAGGATGTAAAGAGATAAATAGTAAGCTTTAATACATACGCTAAGGTTCTCATTTGCTTTTGTGGGTGAACATTCTCAGCACCTAGGTAAAGTTGACAGGGAAATAGACCCTCGGTACCTCCTACTAGGGGTGTCCAACCTGCGGCCTGCAGGCTGCATGCAGCTCAGATGGCTATGAATGTGGCCCAACACAGCATCGTAAATGTACTTAAAAACCCTATTTTTGCTCATCAGTTTTCATTAGTGTTTGTGTAATGTGTGCACAAGACAACTCTTCTTCCAGTGTGCCCAAGAGACGCCAAAAGGTTAGACACCCCTGTTTCAAATGCCTACTTCTGATTTTGAAAAACAGTTAAGAGACCAAAAGGATGAAGAGAGAAACCTACTTCGGAAGCACGACATTCAGTGTTCCCACAGGCAGGATTTCCATCGACTTCCCCCAGAACTTGTTTTTCCATCTGATATCTAAATGGCACAGGCAGTGGATAAGAAACATGCACATCACAGCTAGCGATTTATTCTGTAAAAACTAATGTTTACATCATGCTTTATATTCAACAAAGAACTTTGTCATTACAAGTGATTCTATATTGTTGATGTAACATGACAGGATTCTAAGTATGGACCAAAGGGGAAAGATAAACCGTGAACCAAAAAAAAGCTACACTCTGTATGTCTGCATAGCACAGGTTGTTGTCAACTAACAAGACTGGGGAGAAGCCGGGAGTAACATGTGTGCACGTTCATATACACACACCGGGGTGGGCAAAAGTAGGCTTGTAGCTGTTAGTAAGCAAAACACAGTTTATTCTTGCATTATTTATTTATATTATTTGTCTTCTTCTTATTGTTACTATTTCATAGCGTTGCTTATGATTTTTCTTTTAGGTAATGATGGTTGGTAATTTAACCTACTTCTGCCAACCCTTGTATACTTTACTACACTCTAATGTCTAGGTAAATGTTATAAATTTTAGCTAGATAGTGAAAATAGTTTATATACATAAATGAGTTGTATAGCAAAAATAATTGCACTGTGGATTCATATAGCTATTTATTGCAATAGCTTATAATTTAGGAGAACAGTACAAAAATAAATTCTCTAAATACAAATAGGTAAGATGATGAGGAAGTGAGATCGATTTAATGAACAAGTTGTCACGCTGCCTCAGAGGCGGCCCAGGCCCCCACCTCACCTGTGCTTTCCTTGTGGAAACCCGGGTTACCCATGCACTTGGAAGGACCACCTGGACCCATTTTAATGAACTAAGGGAGCTTAGTGTTTGTTGCCTCCACAAAGTTTCTGACCAAGACATGATTTATTTCCTTGTTTGGTAATCATGTGCAGTTGCAGTGCTCCATCACTCTGCTCTCAGGTTGAGGAAGTGTATATGAGATGTAAATGAAGCAGCCTTCCAGACAAAGAGAAACTATTCATACTTAATATTACATATGCTTTCTAAAGGGATTCGGAAACATTTTATTTTAGGTAAGTTTGTAACATTCTGACTGAACAATGGGCATTGATAAAACAGACTTCAATCCAAACCCCTCAATGAGTTAAAGACCAGAAACCACTGAAATATTTATATATTTAATAGATGTGACCACGGATGATGTGCTGTGGAGCCTCCCTTCAGGAGGAAGAGGTACTTGCACACCCTCAGGAAGCAAGAGGGCAGCAGATAAAATCTCCACGTTACAGATACAGACAAGGAGGCACAGTGAGGCGGAGTGATAGCCCCCAGCGGGCACAGTCAGCAGGGAGCCCTGCTGTTCCATAGGACCTGCTTCCTAAACCATCTCTTCCCCTCCTAGATAACGTGGTTTAACATTTAAGCCAGGAAACCTAATTCTCAAACTGAACTCTGCACCAATTACAAACATTCTCTACGTTCCAAAGGTGGAAATGTAAACTGAGTACAATGCACTTTTGGAAGCCAAAAATTGTTTCATAAGATAATCCACTGGATTTTTAGGTTGCAATTGAAAAACAAACCTTGCCAAAACACAAAATTCTTGGATTCACAGTGACAGGCAGAAATGGGTGGATGATGGCTAACCTGGTAATTAAAGACAAAATAGAAAGCAATGACATCAGTGTTAAGATTTCAATAAACAATAAACAACTTATACTGGCTACCACCAAATAAAAAGCATTCAGCACATCCATCTCTATTAGTGAATTATTCTCAACATGTACAAGTAGATTAATGAATCTTTTACTTGTAAGACTTCATGTTTAAACACAGAGAACTTATGTATATTTGTAGGGGGCAATTATACAGACAAACTGAGTTGTTTGTTAACTGGTATCATGACCCATCCCCAACAGAGTTTTACAAATCTATTTTCATCATGAAGATGGCCCAGGTGCCTGCACAGAAACCTCATCGAGCGCAGTGGGACTTACCTGCTCTGAGAAAAAGCGGAATCCCTTGTCCTCTCTAATGCATTCATAAGTCTCCCCAAGGACAGGGTTGAATGGCTTACTTCCTGCTCTGAAATAGGTGGAGCAATATCCTGAAACTGCAAATGCAGCAATAAGAACCTGTTAAAACATTTAAGAAAGGAAGATAATAATATAGGAGAGACTACTTCCAGATCTGTTCGTCCCTTGTTCCCCTAGATTTTACATATTCCCGTCAAGGGGTGCTGACTGAATGGTATTTGCATTTTCTATTATTTGCAGAGACTCTTCATAAACTCATGGGGGATAAAGGTAAGTGAAAATGAGGTTAAACTCCTCTCATGGAAACCAGCAGGCAATTGAGGCCAAGTACTTTTCATTCATTTACCCACTTAATTTCCTGAGTATCACAAGTTCAGAGTTTCTGAAACCCAGTTATAGGTTACGTCATTTGCACAATCTTAGTGCCGCGTGCAGAAGGGTTGTGGCTACTGGTGCTTTCCTGAGGGAAAGTCAAGTTTTCGACAGTCACGTGGAATAGAGGCCAGGACACAGCACAACCCGGAGGTCATGCTGTCAGACCTAAGTTCCTGAGCAAATGGGCTCTCTTAGCCTTCAGGAAAAGTTAATAAAGCCAGACGAGGCTTTACATCCTAACTGCAGAAACACTCTGAACCAAGCATAGGTCATAAAGTGTGTATTTTCTAGTGGACTTTATGCAAAAGGACCAATTCCTCCTTTACCTATTCAGGGAAAATGTTATGCAAAAACCAACTGTGCCAGCACAATGAATTTTGCCCCAGCTCGGGCCGAGGGTTGACAAACCCCCGCAGCACTGTTCTGTTATGTATTACCATGCGCTCGTAGGGATCATCGGTTTCTGAAGCCTTGTCCAGAAGCTCACTGTATTCCATTTCCTCGCAGAGATGCTGCAGAGTGTTGAGTGGCTCATTCAGCTCCACAGGCATAGAGACTTTAGATAAGTCTTTACCGATGTTGTTCCTCAAGATATTCCACAGGTTAATGTTACTGGTGTCAGGACAGGGAGCTGGCAGGCATGTTCGACGTCCATTTCGGAAGGCCCCTCCTGTAAGCTCCCCGTTCAAGACTGAATGCAGCAGAAAGACAAGAATCACAATGAAAGATACTTTCCTTCTCTGAATTCATAAAACCCAGGAGGGAAATTACCCTTTCAAATAATTCTGATTGTGATATATTTCTTTGACCTTGATTATACTCTCTCAAGAATGAATGCAATTATTTCATTACAAGGTTGCTATTAAATGCATGAAATACTAGTGTACAGTTTTTCAAACAGGGTGTTATATATACTAAAATATCCAAGAAAAAAATAAAATGAGTTTGGGGAGAAAAAAAAAGGAAAAGAAAAAACAAAACACAAGTCATTTTTAAAAAATTAATTATTTTCAATAAGGACCCAAACTTTTGGTTTAAGCAAGAAATAAAACCTTTCACAAGAATTTACTTCAATAGATTATACAAACACAAAAATCTACTGAACAATCAGCTGTAAAACGAACAATCAGTGAAGAGGGGAAGTGACTGTTTGTTGAAACACCAGCTTTGTAATTTGGCACGGAGAGAGAGAATAATCTGGAAGCTCAAAGGATGCATACTTTGCCGAGAAATGTTGTCTGCAACACTGGTGTTGTCTTCAGAGATATTATCACTCACATCACTGATGTAAGACTCATCGTCTGAAGCCTAAGGAAGGAAAGGACATAGAAAGGATCACAATTCTTATTCCACATTAAAAGTTCAGAAAATAATTGGTTACACACAAGATGCTGCTCAAATGAACAGCAGAGGTCATAGTGGGAAATGCATCTGATACCTGTGCCATGAGGGTCTTCCGTGAGCCAGAATACAGAATTGCCCAACATAAGTGGCAGGCTGGAACTGTTTCAGTACAATGCAGAAAGAATGTACAAAAGAGGGGGGCCCTGTGGCTCTCCCTAGAGCAATCAGAAGAGGCTTCCCACAGGAAACAGTATTTCAAGTGGGCGTTGGAAAAGTTGCCAGAAGGGGGCAAAGCACAGGAAGAAGAGAGAGTGTGGTAAGGCAAGGACCACAGGAGAAACATTTATTGTAGGCATGCAAAGAAGCTGAGTGGCTGGGACAGGTGCGAAAACAAGAAGGGGGTCCAACTGGGAAGGGCTTTTCATGTCAACACAAAGGTTCACATATAGTCTTATGAGTTACTCAATGCAAGGGAACAAGAGAGTCATATTTAGTTTCACGAAGAAACTTGACAGCTTTCCCTAAGGAGGCCAGAGAGCAGGACGCTGCATAGATTCGGAAAAATACGGACAGCTTAGATTAACGTGGCCACCAGGAGGGTTGGGAGATAAGGCTCCTCTGGGAGCCACGTCGGAAGTGTAATGAATAAAATTTGACAGATATTTACGGGTAGGGGAGGAAGACTTAGAGACAAGAAGAAGTTAAGAATTAAGCCACTCTACATGAGAAAAATGACACTAAAATGAAACCAAATTTTCCACGAGAAAAAAAGGAAGGGGCAATATACGTGTTCAGGGGAATGAGAAATGGAGCAGGTAAGGAAACGGGAGGACAGTAGAGCCATTCAGAGGAATGGGAGAAACCACTGCAGGCAGGAAAGCTGTTGCTACTTACTTACTTTCTTCAAAATGGAAACAGTGCTGTATTTTTTCTGCATATAAAACCAAAACATTCTCAGTCCTTCTCTCAGGGAGACAAAACACACTGGTTCCTAGGGCTCCATCCAAGAGGCAGCGAGGCAGGGAGATCAGAAATCGGTGCAGCAAAGGGGAATGAGGGTCCAGCCTTGGCTCACACACAGAGCTGCCATCAGCCTCAAGCAGGAAAGAGCTGACCCTCTTACACAGACTGGCCCCTCCCTTGAAACAGACAGCAGGTTCAGGAGAAACTATACATTATTGGAAATAAGCTGGGACAGACCAAGACGGGTGGTGTAGGGGCAGGGTAACACACTCATGATTTTCCCAGAAGACTGAACAGTGCCTCCTAGGGGAGACCCAGGGGTCCCAACCTCCTGATCACAATAGAAGCCCCCTCTAGAGGCAGGTGGAGGTGCTTCCAAAAGTTGGATTGCCCTCCCACCCCTGGAGCTTGAGCCAACAAAAAGCCAGCGGCAGCTCCAGAAGGAGTAGAAGGCAAACACCAAACTCTGCTGAGAGGAATTCCATGTCTTTCTTCTTCAGAATTTGTGTTATTTTTTCTCTGGCATAGCTTTTTAACATTTTTCTTTTTCTTCAGTTGTATTCCAACTAACTCACAATTTTGTCTTTTATTTATATTTTTAATTATATTTTTATCTTAAATCTCACATGACACCCTTCTTGTCTTACTTCGTTTTGCCTTCTTCCTGCCCTTTCTTATTTTCACTTTAAATTTTATTTTACCCTTTTCAGCGCCTTGTTCCTATTCCTAACTCTTACCATTTCTCCTCCCTCTACCCTCTCAAATCATTTTCCCCTTCCTATCAGCTCACATTCTTTTTTCCTTCCTTATAATAGCCTTATTTTCTTTCTACATTTATTAATCACTGCTTGTTTGGCGTGGATACTGCACTTATTGCTGTTTTTCCTCAATTTTATTCCAGTTTGTTCACTATTTTTTAAATTCAAATCTCACAGATCACGCTCTCCCATCTTACTCCATTTTGCCTTCCTCCTGCTCTTGATTATTTCCATTTGGAATTTTATTTTTTTCTCTTTCTTAGCCTGGATTCTATTCTTTACTCTCATTATTTCTCCTCCTTCTATCTTCTCAAAATCATTTTTCTTTACTGTAGACATCTCATATTCTCTTTTCTCTGTTAATATTCTTATTCTCTTTCCACCTTGATTAATCTTTGCTCATCTGTCATTATTGATCCTGTTGTTTTTCTTCAATTGTGTTCCTACTGGTTCACTATTTTTTAAAATTTTATTACACACCTCATAGCATACTCTTCCCTTTTCCTACTCCATTTAGCCATGGTCCTTCCTGTTTTTACTTGCATTTTAAATTTTATTTTCTCCTTTTCTTCACCTTTATTCTATTCCCTACTCTTATTATTTCTCCTCCCTTACCCATCTCAAAATCATTTTTCTCTCCTTTAATCATCTCACATTCTTTTTTCCCATCTTATACTATTCTTAATCTCTTTCCACCTTTATTAATCTTTGCTCATTCGCCATTGACATTGCTGTTGTGATAAGGGGGTATTTTTGCTGGTGTGGATTTGGTTTCATGGGTAGTTTTGCTCTGTTCTGCCAGCACCTGTACAACAGCATACAAGATGTGGTGGGGGTTGTGATTCTCAGTCAGCCAGCCAGAGGGGAGAACCCACCAATGAATGAGCCATCAATAATCAAAGCCCAAGTACAATGAGAGAGCCCACATAAACTGAATAAAGGCATCCCCAGAGCATCCAGATCAGGAGATAAAGAGACTGCACCACTGAGTCCCACAGAACTCCTACCACAGAAGACCACCCCACAAGGACCAGCAGTCAAAGCAGAGCAAACTGAGATGCAAAAACAAACAAAAGAGAAACCTAAAATGCGGAGACAATGAAACCACCTCCAATAGAAAGGAAAGGAGGAATACCCAGATAAAGAGCTAAATGAAACTGAGGCAAGCAATCTATCAGAGAGAGAGAGAGTTCAAAATAATGGTTACAAGGATGCTCAAAGAACTCAGTGAGAACTACAGCTAACTTTATGGGAGCTACACAGAACTTAGTGGGAACCACAGTAGCATGAAAAAGGACACAGAAACTATGAATAAAAACCAGGGGGAAGTGAAGAATACACCAGAAGGAATTAAAAGCAGGCTAGAGGAAGCAGAGGACTGACTCAGTGAGACAGAAGACAAAGTAGGAAAAACACCCATTCACAGCAACAAAACAAGACAAAAATAAGACTGTAAAAGAATGAGGACAGTTCAAGGGAGCTTCAGAACAACATGAAACATAACAATATTCATATCATAGAGATTCCAGAAGGAGAAGAAAAGGAGAAAGGGATAGAAAACTTGTTTGAAAATATAATGACAGAAAACTTCCAGAACTTGAAGGAAAAAGTTGTGCAAGTTCAGGAAGCACAGAGGGTCCCAATCAAGATGTGTTTTAGATGTGGGCCCAAAGAGGCCCACTCTAAGACACATCATAATTAAAATGACAAAATTTAAAGACAAAGAGAGAATCTTAAAGGCAGCAAGGGAGAAACAGCTAGTAACATACAAGGGAGCTCCTAGAAGACTATCAGCTGATTTTTCAACAGAAACAGTACAAGCCAGAAGGGACAGGCATGACATATTCCAAGTAATGAAAAGCAAGGACCTGCAACCAAGACGACTGTATCCATCAAGGCTCTCATTTAAAATGGAAGGTGAAATAAATAACTTCCCAGACAAAAGAAGGCTAGAAGACTACATCTCCACCAAGCCAGCACTGCAAGAGTTGCTATAGGGACTGCTTTAAGGAGGGGAGAAAGACAGGGGTGAGGGACAGGTACAAGGGAAAAAATGGCAATGAACAAATATGTATCAATAACCTTGAATGTAAAGGAATTTAATGTCTCAATCATAAGGCATAGGGTAGCTGGGTGGATAAGAACACATGATTTGCATACATGCTGTCTACAAGAGACCCCCTCAGAACAAAATATCTACACAGGCTGAAAGTGAAGGGATGGAAAATATATTCCAAGCAAATGGAGATGAAAAAAAGGAGGTAGCAATACTTGTATCAGACAAAATAGGCTTCAAAACAAAGGCCATAACAAGAGACAAAGGAGATCACTACATAATACTTAAAGGAGTGGTCTAACAAGAGTATGTAACCATTGTCAACATATATGCACTCACGGAAAATCTTGAAGAACTTTAAGAAGGAGATTGACAGCAATACAGTCATCGTAATGGATTTTAACACCCCACTGTCAACAAAGACAGACCTTCCAAACCAAGATACAACAAGGATAAGGTGGCGCTGAACAGCACTGTACATCACATGGCTTTAATTGATATTTACAGAAAATCTCACTCCAGAGAAACAAAGTATGTATTCTTTTCAAATGCACATGGATTATTTTCAAAGACAGACCACATGATAGGACACAACACAAGCTTTAGCAAATTCAAGAAAACTGAAATCATATCAAGTATCTTCTCAGATTATAATGGCTAGAAACTAGAAACCAACCTCAAGGAAAAAAACTCAAAAACATTCAGATACATGAAGACTGAATAACATTATTAAATAATGAATGGGTTAACAATAAGGTCAAGAAAAAATAAAAATGTATCTGGATACAAATGAAAATAAACACACAACAACCCAAAATAAACAACAAGTGTTGGAGAGGACATGGAGAAAAGGGAACTCCATATCCTGGTCACAGTGCACTGTTGGTGGGACTCCATATCCCAAGGAGTCCCACCTGGAAGTAAGCTAGCCAGGTGGGCTTGCCAAGTCTGCTGGTGTGAAGACTTGAGGAGCCTTCTAGGGGGATCTCATTACAAGGGAACTTGGAGACTCAGTAGGTGGGGTTGACTCGGTCACAGCCTTAGCCCAAGGGTGGGATGACTCTGAGACCATCATGGCGCCTGTCACTGGGGTTTATCCCCTGGTCTAGCCTCTTTAGACACTTAAGACTGAGTGCTATGATAAAGGGAGAAGTTTTAAGTAAAAGGTTATTTTACAAAAACCTGTAAGACACAGGCACAGGGAAGAGGTGAGGGTGCAGTTTTTTCCAGTGTGGTTGGAGGACCTGGCGAATCAACTCCAGGAATCACTGCTTTGGCCACTGGAGGCCTCTGCAAGCACAGGTTGCAGGAGGCTGCTGAGAGCGGAGATCTGTGTGGATGGGACTTTGTATGACAGCTAAGGGGTGTAGATCGTTACTCTAAGGACACCGGGGACTAGGAACATGATCAGATTTGCATTTTAGAAACATTAACTATGCTGCCCAGTGAAAAATGGATTAGAGGGGCAAGAAGGGAGGCAGGAAAACCAGTTATGGGGATGGACAGGGCAACCTAAGTGGGGAGATGACGGAGGGCTGAACCGCAATAGTGGCGGTGCCACTGTAGGAAAATGTACGTCTCTGAGAGGATGTAGCTGACAAGTTACAGAACCTGATGATGACTCAGTGTAGGCAGAGGAGTGAAGCAAAATACCCAGGTATGTGATGTGAACTCTTGAGGAGAAGAGCGCTTAGATAAGAAATACGAGAAGTTTGGGTACATTTGTGTTTCTCTTTGGTGTGTGCACATGTGTGTAAGGGGTTTATTGATTCATCTTTTTCAACACGCAGAATTAGAGGTTCTGTAGAGCACCCAGGTGGCAATGTCTCTCTGCCATCTGGTTACGTGGTCCTGGGCCCACTCTTGCTCTCTCTTCACAACTACTCTCTGTTTGAGCTATTGGCTTGGATAGCCATCTGCTGGCCAGAAAACGCCACTGAGAAATCTGGTACACTCACAGTGTCTCAAAGCGAACACATCATCTCCACGCCCACCTCTCCTCTACTTCTCTGTCCCTCCCTCAGCCATTAGGTTCACTCTTCCCCTGGAAGTGGTGGCACCACCAAAATGTTTGGACTTGCGCAATAACCTCTTCCACGTCCCCTTCATTTCTGCATTGCCGGTGTCTGGGGCAAGTGGCAACTGGACTCCCAGTTGGGTATGCTCCAGAACTTGGAAATGAAAATAAGGCCGCTTTCTAAGAGATGAGCTATAGCCACCACATGCTGGGTTAGAGCCCAGATAATGCTGAGTCAAGTTTGACGGTAACCTGATTGAAGGAGGCTGAAGGACCGGTCAGCAATGGGAGCTCAGAAAAGGAAGAACCAGAAAAGAAAATGCTGGGAGCACGTCTCCAGCATGGTGGTCCCGGGGTGCAGAAACCAGCTCACAGACACAAATACGCCACCCACAAGGCAAAGCATCCGATCATGGAGACGAAAGGCTGAAGCTATTACGCCCTCCTGGCATCGAGTTTCCTCAACTCACTTCTCCTGCTCCCATTCTTTCCTTGCTTGCCAAACAACCTCCTGACTGCAATTAGGCTTCTCACGCAGGTTTGCCTTCAGGGAAAGAGACACTAATTACCAAGCATGATTATTTTGTCTATCTGATAGCATCAATTATCATTATGAATAATTAAACGAGCACTCTGGCTTGTGAATGGGAGCCTGTGACTCCATTAATGTGTGACTAGGGATTTGAGAGTCAGGTGCATGGCTTGGTGTGGTAACAAATTTAGTGCCTGGAGTTCTATTTTACCTTTTCTCTATTATAAAAGTGACATATGTGTTTATTATCTCCTTCTCTTTTCCACTTACGTTTCTAAAATCACTCATAATTCCGAACATCCAGAAACAACTACACTGATTGTCAGAATGTTTCCTTCCAACCTATTTTCTGTGCATATAAAAATAACATTTAGTGACTATTTTGTTTCCTTTTTGTCAAAATGCAGTACAGATTTGCGATCTCAAATGACAAAATTCCAATCAACTGTGTGGGAAGAGCTTTGGCAGCTTCTTCCATTAAAAAAAAAAAAAAAAAAAAAGCCTACTTTTTTTTTGGACTGAATTTCAGTAAACGAATACATTTCTGCAACCTGACCAAATAAGAGATTTCTTGTTTCCAAGACCTTGCCATGACTCATGAGCATGAAAAGTAATCCAATAAAGCTTTTATGACAGGCAGTGGTAACCTAAAAATTATAATTACCCAAGTAGATATGCTAGACATTATCCTTCAAATTCATGTCTCTGGCAAAGACACACACACACACGCACACATATATTATATAATACGCACACACTGATGAGTGTGCGCAAACACCCTCGAAGCATGAATGATGATTTTCAAATTCTCTCATTCTTTCTACATTTATTAGCTAGTCTCCTTCTATGAAAGACTTTGTCATCCACTATTTTGTTACCCTGAAATATGAATCGTATAGGAGAATCAGAATAAATGCTTGATTTTTCCCTATTATTCATGAAATTCAAGATTCATCAGTTGATGTTCAGAAGTGCTAGGTGCTCAGTAAATGGGAACCAACATAGTTTTATGCTTTTGGCTTTGTGACAATTCGGCTATCTGACGCCGATGTTATTAAAAGTTCCAGAGTCTTGCTTCTTTTAAACCCAACTCACAGTCAGAAGCAGCTGGGGTTGACACATCGAGGAAGCTTACCTCGTTCTCAGACGAGCTTGCAGAGAGGAGCACCTCTTGGGCGTCAAAGAACTCAGAGACAGACTCTGACATGGAGAGGCGGCTCTCATTGGCCACTTGCTGTGACAGAGGGAGACTGACATGGATTTGCTCACCAGCCTACAGGAGAGAAGCATGAGCATATGGCGTGGTCATTATTGGTGCGAAGAATAGCTATTCGTTCAAATTAGACCATGACGTGCTAGCCAGATTTCTAGAGAATTTCACACCATATGTTGGAAGAGTTGTGACCACAAGCAACATTCACTTGCAACCCAGTAATGATAACTGTATAAATTTCCTTCCAATGTGTCTAAAGCATCTACAAGGCAGTTAAACCTTGTTTCAAACTCTATTTTTTGTCCGGTAAGTGATAACATAGGTCTCCAGGAAACTATTTCAAGTTTTAATATGGAAAATATGTTAGAGAACTATAATGCATGTATTCTACATAAACATTCTAGTACACATTTCAGGTTGAAAAAAGATTCAGACCAAGACTGTTAACTAATATCTGAATGACAAAGTTTTAGGAATATTTCTAGATCCTGGGCAGCTGAGTGAGAATTACTGTCATCAGAGATCAAGGGACCCAGGCAGGGGAATGGACAGATGGTGGGCAGCTTGAATCACAGGGAAGCTGCCTTAGACGGTCGATCTAAGCAGTTAGGTGGTAGAACAGTTGCACCTGTACGTTTCTAGTAAAACACGTTTTTGGTACAAATATGACCTTAGTATTACCTAGAACTCTCACCTTGCTATATGTAGCACTCTATTTAATGCCCTAATATTACTGTTGAAAGTGTTAATTCTCATGGTAATAAAATAATAATTTTATAAAGCGTTATAAAACAAACTATACATTTAACTTCGGCCGCAGTATGGAGTGTTCTCCTAGCTTCTTACCATTTCTTTGAAAATTCTCCCACAAAAGAGAAAAACAATAGCACCAACCTCAGAGGGTCGCTGGGAGTGTCAGATGAGATAACTGCATGCAAGGGGGTTAGCATAACACCCAGCACATAATAAGCATTCACATGACACATGTTAGCTATTAATTATTATCATCATCTGGCACAGCGGTAGCTGTAGCCCCACCATTTTTATTATCTTAGAAAGGTCAGATGACTCCTTACATAGGACTTTTATTTTATTTTTTTAGATTTTTATTTATTTATTTTAGACAGAGGGGAAGGGAGGGAGAAAGAGAGGGAGAGAAACATCAATGTGTGGTTGCCTCTGGTGTGCCCCCTACTGGGGACCTGATCTGGCCTGCAACCCAGGCATGTGCGCTGACTGGGAATTGAACCAGCAACCCTTTGGTTCGAAGGCCCATGCTCAATCCACTGAGCATGGTGAGCCACACCAAGAAAGGACAGGACTTGTAAAATAAACTTTAAGAAAACTTTTATTTAGCATTTTCTCAGCTAAATGTTCGTAATATGAACATTTCAAATGAAGACTGAGACAGACAGAAAATTCACACGCTGGTGTATATGTAAATTAAATATTCAGTGGCATCTGGTGAACACAGGAATAGATAAAAATAGATGCTGATCACCAAGAAGAAATGATATCAAGCTCATGTATATCCTTTACTCCAAAGAACACTGAACAGTCTGCAACACAAATATTTATACCAGGAATCTGATTAATAGCATAGGAACAAAAATATAAAAATAAACAAAAAATTTGCAGTAGATTTAGATGCTATAGAATAAGTATTCTACATCAATTAAAAATGAGTCTTACCTCATCAGGGCTAGGAATAATATTTACACTGACAACCTGATCACAAATAATAGATTCTGAATGTATTCTGCTCAACCGACTCCTTAGTTCAGCATTCTGGTTGAGTGCCTTAAAATAATAAAAACCACACATGTAACTTCAAGTTAATAAGCAAGCATAAAACAGAACAAGAACACAGGTACATTTTAGACAACAAAGACTATGATGTTCTTAGTTGTAACTTTTGGAATCACCATAAGCCATAGAGAATGAGCTAAAATTTTAAAAGGAATATTTTATTAGTAATATATATGCAGTAGAAAGAAGTTGTTACACAGCACAAAAACGTGTGGAAATAACTCCAACTCTGACAACCCCACGGACGGAAGGTTTGAGCATACAACGGAACATGCAACAGCCCATTTCTGTGCACCTTCCTGGCGGCTCCTCCTTTTGCCTTGATCATACGCACTGTTTCCGAAGTTTGCTACAACCATTGAGCTCTGTGGTGTAGAGCTCTCAGGGAGTGCTCAGGACCACATTTATTACTTCCCTTCCTGCGACTCAACTATTTTTTCTGTAATGATAGCATGGAAGTCTTGGGAACATTGAGGAATACAGGTATTTTCAGTGGAATGATGCTATTAGTGATAAATAACATAGAAGAGCCCAGGCAGTGGCAGAAACATTGCACAGAAGGCACCCAAGGAGCCTGAACAGGGATGAAACAAGGAAAAAGGAGGCACATCACCAGCTACCATGTCAGCCAGTGAGCAAGAAAAGCTATGGCGACTTGTCAGCAATAACATTGGTCTATTAGTGGCACATAGGAAAAGGCTCAAGAACTCTGCATAGATTCTTTGCCAGGCAGGTTCTATGCTTATACTTACTACTTGCTTTTGTTAGTGAACTTGGACTGCACTAAAGACTCTCCACATGGTATGCCCATTTCCCCAACGTCTCATGTCCCTCATACACATGCAATTCTAATATACCCAAGAAACACACAATGCCTTCCCCATCTATAAAAGAAGCTACCCTCTTGAAGATCTGAGCCAGAATCAATTGCCTCAACCCCTCTCTCTGCCTACGAACTACCATTCATCCACTCAGGCAGATAAGGGGTGAGAATATGCCTTAGACTGGGTGAGACTTTGGCATATACACTTTACTGAATGGAATTGCAAGTTCTGGGAAGGCAACATGGAGGGAAGCCTGAGGGCTGGAGAAGGACATAAAACACAGGGCAAGATGGAATCACCAGAAACTTAAACCCTTCTGGTAAAAGCCGAACTGGTTCAAAGGGAGTGAGGAAATGAGCATGGAAACTGTCCAAGTTAGAGCAACCAAGAATCAAATCCTGGGTATCTCTTTAAATTCATTGTGTGTGTTTTTTTTTCAATTAAAATAAATATATACTATTCTAGTATATTTGGAAAATGTAGAAAGTAGGAAAATATTTTTTAAAATTCATACCTTACTATTCAATCAATCAACCATCGATAGCTTGGTAATCTTTTTTTGCTATGCATGTTTCACATTATTTAATAGGTGAAAATTATTTAATACTTCACATGCTATGTCTACCACTTATTCTTTGCACATAAACACTTATGTTGTAAACTCTTCAAAAATATTATTTTCTTTTTTAAACCCTCACCAAAGGATACATTTTTTTTTTTTTTTTTTTTTTGAGAGAGAGAGAGAGCGTGCGCGAGAGAAACTGATTGGTTGCCTCTTGTACCCACAACCTTTTGGTGTACAGGAGGACAACACTCCAACCAACTGAGTCAGGGCACAAATATGATTTTAACAGTTGCTAAGTCAGTGGTTATTTCCTATTATTGGGCACTTAGGCTGCTACAGAATTTTACTAGAATAAATAAAGCTACCATGAATATTTAAGTGCCTAATGGTTTTCTACATTCAGTATTACTTCCTTGTACTATGCATATCAGCCATGGATCAAAGGCTCAAAGAATAAAATCTCTTTAATGCTTTCATAAATATTGACAAATTATGTCCAAATTATGGTATTAACTTGAATTTACTGTATAGCTAAAAAAGATGTAGAAGATTCTGTGAAGAATATCTTTGTACAGAACAAATCTGGCCAAGTTTCAGGGAACTGTTGAATTCAAGAACAACTATATATGGAGCTTTCATCCCAACACTGAACGTTTATTTGGGTTACGTGAAAGCTGTAGTAGGAAGGACGGAAAATACTATGATTGGGACTTTAATTATGCTACTCTGAACATTAAGTCAAATTTTTGCTTACATTCCTATGCACACCACATTTCATTAATTCTAAGATGCACATTTCCTCGCACATTTAACGCTTCTGAAGCGCTGAGTCACTTCAACTGACAGCAGTTTTTATTCCCTCTTGGTAGTGCACAAAGTGATGGTACATCTAACAAATGATGGCACATTGACTTAATGAAATAGAGCATTTCTAGATGGAGTACAGGGTCTCATTCTGCTGCCCACGTTCGTACAGACCCAGCACCCACTGCACTCAGCGCGAGCTGTACACAAATTCTGGGGCCAGAAATCAGTAACAGTGACTGAGTGTAACACGCTGAAGGCAGACTCCAGTTGAATATTATTACAGTAACCTGGAGGACTGAGGTTACCTTAGTCTTACCAATACTCTTTAATTTTGCTGTTCAGGGTTTTACATTCAGTGAAACATGAGCTTGTAATCATCGTGAAATAAAGTCACTTAGAAAGAGATAGATGTCTCATGAAGTGCTCTGTCCTATTGGCTTGAGTCCAGCATCCATACAGCTCTCAGGTGTGAGGGTTACTTTTAAAGTCTCTCGGAGGCAAAATAACAGTATTATGCATGTCTTTGTGTACATATAGATCAGGGAAGAAATAATCACTTAGGAAGAGGGATTCCTCATACTGTTCGGCCTTGTTATTTGTTACATGCCCAAGGCAGGCAACAATTTATGCTGAACATGCAGTAACAAATGCTAATGTTTCATGTATTTTATGTGTATGTGCCTTCTAAAAGGGGTGATAGAATTTGCCAGGTGGGTATACTTAACAGCTGTACTGAAAAGTACCATTTTAACCATTAGACATGTATCAAACAGGACTTACATCAAATAAAAACATGCTTTAAGAATGTTAGATTAAGGTGAGATCAAATGGTATTTGTCTTTCACTGCCTGGCTTATTATAGGAACCTAATCAACAAATCAGACAAATAAGCAAAATATAACCAAAGACACTGTAATTGAGAACAGACTGACAGTCACCAGAGGGGAGAGGGGAGGGAATTTCAGGGGAAAAGGGGGAAGGGTTTGGAGCAACAAGTATGAAAGACACATGGACAAAAACTAGGGGGGTGGAAATGGGAGGGAGGTGGGGAGGGTTGGGGAGGTGGGCTAGGAAGGGAGTAAAAGACAGAAAACTGTACAAGAACAACAATTAAAATTAAAAAAAAAAAGGAATGTTAGATTAGTGTAATAAGTTACTTAAACACAGTCTCTCTCTCCTTCCCTCTCTATGGGGAGACTTGGCTTGATAACTGGTCATAAAATGAGTATCTGGGGGTTTAACTGATGATGCTTAGATAAGATCAAAGATATCTTTAGGCTATTAAAAATCACACTATAGTATGAAGGTATATTAATATCAAAACATTCAGAAAAACTGTTGCAACGTTCTCAAGCCATCTAATTTCTTGTTCAACTCTAAGTGCTGTATTAAAAGAGGGACAATGAAAAGAGAGCTGGCCAGCCAACGGATGGCTCCATCAGTTCACTGTTTCCCACCATCGATGTTCCCATATTTGCTTTCAGTCCACACATTATTTGCTGCTAAATCAGATTCTGTTCATCATTTCCTTCCTGACATTCTCAAAACTCTTTACCCTTGATCTCAATGGTCGTCACTACTCAGATTCTTCAGTGGCCTCCCCTGGGTCTCCATCAAAGGAACCCACTTTTGTTCAGCCTGTCCTCTAAGTACTGATGTTTTCTGTGGCAGCACCATTGACCCTCTTTTATTCTGACTGAAAACACAATTTATCAACACCTGTGACTTCAGCGACATCCTGAGTATCCACATCCTTCTCTCTAGCCCAACCTCTCTCCTGAGCCCCAATCCACATATCTCATTGCCTGTCAGTCAGATGTCCACGGTTACATCAGTTCTCCACAGAAGCCGCTCACTCTTTACCCTTGCCAAACCAGTTCCTCTGGCAGCTCATCTGTTGGGGAAAGAACTGCCATCTACCCAGTTATCCCAGCGAATGACCTAAAAAGTAATCTCGAGTCGGTCTCCTTGTCCCTTTCTAATATTCTGTCGCACTCCAAGGCACCCCCCCCCCCGGGGCCCCAGTGTCTCTGAAGCCCATCCCCTCCTTCTACCAACCTCTCATGTCCGTAGTTCAGGTCTGCATTATCTCAAATATCTTAGTTCCACCTTCATTCCATCCATCCTCCATACTGCACCAATCTTTCTAATGTACAGAAATAGGTAGTAATACTTCCCATTTTTGAAATTATCACTCATCAGTTCAATTAAGGCCTCCCAGCACTGATAAATCTCAACCCTTTCGTGTTGTCCTCGGTGAGCTGATTCGTAGCTACATTACTTGAGGCTCCCGACTGATTCTTCCTGTTCACCCCATGTTTTAGCCACTGAATTAACCACCAGTCTGCGGATACCTCTCCAGGGGTCTAACCCCAGGTAGTGATTCCTTAAAGAGTGAGCTGACAGTAAACTTAAATGCTCGAGCAAAGGCTATGGTGAGCTGCAGAAAGAGGCCAGCCACAGAGGCGATGCGAGCAGAGGGCCTGGAACGGTAAGGCTGGCCCGAGGGGAAGGTATAGACAGATGCAAGGGTAGGAACATAGCCAAACGCTGTGCTCTCCACGACTGGAAGCACTGAATTCTCTAGCAAAGTATAATTAAGCATCTTTTATAGTACCAAATTATTTTTACATCCTTTGAGGATAAAGTTGAGCTTTTTGGTTAAAAAAAATATAACAAAAAAACCCAACAAAAATTTATTGAGGCTCTAGGTCTAGACATAAATAAATACGTTTTGACAAGAGAAGGAACTATTTGACCCAAGGGATGCAAAGCTGATAAAATTTTGCTTTATGTTACTTTTGACATGTTCCCACCAGGTCTTTCCCTGCAAACCACTGCTGCCTACTCGCGCCTGTTTCAAGGCTTGATGCCTCCTGACTGTGGCTCTGCTCACCGCTCAGAGAGCTTCTGTTTCCCTGAGCGACCACAGCCCTGGAAATCTGCACCAGCCACATGCTCATCTGAACGGACCACAGCGAGGTCCACGTAACTGTTTCCCGATAAACACTGCTTCTCTCCCGAATCAGACCATGAGCTTCCTGGGCACACGGCCAGGGCTACTTCTACACTGCTGTTCCACACCTTGCACACCTCATATACAGTCAGTTGAATGCAATACAAGGAATAAAGGAATAAACAAGTGAGTAATTTTTAAAATTCTCCTCAGCATCATTTCTAATCTCACTTGATGCCCCAACCCAGATCTGTATTTACCATCCTCTGCATTACCAAAAAGTAAATAAAACCAAGCAAGCAAGCAAGAAACAAACACATTTTTTTCTTAGTACAAGCTTAATCTTATAGTACTAAGCCTCCACCGATAAATACGTCTGAAGGAAAAACTGTAGCATATGGGGGGTAAGAGAGCATTTATGTTTATAAGATGGCATTTACATGTTTATCTCGCCATTATTTTGATCTTCTGATTCATGGTACTTTCAGAATAATGATCTAGGAGGACAATTAACGTTGACCTGTGTTATCCGTTTGTATTAACAAATACACGACATGAAACCAGTCCAGGGAAAGCCATTAACGTGCTTACAAATGCAACCCTCTGCAGACTGTTGCTGTTTTTAACGCTCATGCCCCCGAGTCCCTGGTGTCACGCGGGAAGCAGCACAGGCACCCTAACCAACCGTGTTTCATCTGAACTGAATGCAGAAAGCGTGGCCCAGGTAACAGCGCTCAAGAACGTGAAATGTCACATTGAAAATAAGCTGACAGTTCAGGTACATAAAACATGGTGAGACAGTTGAAGTCCAGATTCTTGGGACTGAGGGAAAGTGTTCAAGCAGGAGCTGATCCGCACGGAAACCACTTACCCAGGGTTTGCTTGCTCCTTCACTCTGATCCAAGGCACCAGGAAATGAACAATATTTTATATAAACACTGAGTTCTCACACAAAAATCACATAACGACACTGAATTCTCAAAGAAATTTTTTAAAGTGCATTTACAGACTAAAGAAAATATTTATTTCAGAGCAAATACTCAGTGTAGAAGAGTAAAAGCATAGCTTTAAAGGATTTTTATCAGGAATTTCAATTTTGATATACATAGGGATTTAATTAGTATTCATAAGAGAAATATATATATGGAATACCATTTAATGAATATATATTGAATAATATATACTACACATAGAATACATATTGAAAAATGACAGCCTAGCTTTAGAGAACATACTTAAATAGGAAGAAAATCCTAAGAATGAAAATCAGAAAAAAAAAAAAAAAGGAAAGCAGTAATCAGTATTTCAACAGATTGAAATGCACTGTAAGTGGGAAAAACATTAAGTACGGAAGGTCTAACAGGCTTTGTTCTAACACTGGATGGAGTATATTCCCGACCAGATTTCAGAAGTGTGAACCACGTGTGTACATGCATGGTTCTTTTATTTTAAAACCAGGGACTGCCTTATAAATGACCATGGAGAGGCAGGAAAAGTATTCAGTCAGCCAAAATAAGTATATATTTGCAAGTAAGTCTGGTTGATTTTGCCCTTAACCTTGACCTTTTATGGAAGAAAAGTAACAAAATATAATATTGACACTCAAGGTCTTGGGAGAGTTATAGACAATTCTGCCACGCCTGTGACTGACTGCCTCCGCCCCCGCCCCCCCCACCCCATGCAGCACAGGATGGGGGTGTGTTACGAGCAAGAAACACACGTGGTCATTTACCTGAGACAGGGACTGCCGGAGCCGTGCCATCTGCGTGCTGTGGCCTTTATTGTGATCCTGCTCAGAAACCATCTGCTTAAGCTTCTCCTTCTCTATAGCTATGCTATTAAACGCAGACTTCAACAGAGAATGCACTGCGTGGGGAGAAAGGTGAGAAACAAAGATCAAATGAGTCCAGGAAGACTATCAAAAATTGTGAACATTTTGGCACTTGAACTCATGCACAGACGTTTTTGGGAAAGGTTACACGTAATCTGTCACAGTATCTATACATGAAACAAATATGGTATTGGTAACGGATCAGGGCGGAAGTTTCAGCATTTCAAACCAGACAAGCCACCAAAGACTTGGAAACAGCCTATCAATTCTAAATATCAATATTGATAAATCAGTCCACAGGTCCTGGAAGGAAAAGGGGACAAGTTTCACTCTGCTCTGGTTGATGAGAGTATTTGAGCAGTTCTGTGCACCATAAAGACACAGACAAATCATTTAGAACTATCCAAAATTATTTCCCCAAAGTGTGCACCCAATAAAAGGAGCATTTTATGAGTCCTGTCAACATAAAACAGGCAGCTGATCTAGAAAGTTCTCACCAGTTCCCTCTGAGTCGGGAACCGACTGGGTCTGAGGAACGGCACTCGCGTTACTTGCTGGGCGGCAGGAGGGCTCCCTTCCCGGTCCTGCAGGCTAACACCACACGCCGGTATAATCTGAGGCCGCCTTTCATTTTAAATTACAAAAGCTTGAATGTCCAGCTCCTATCTTTATAGTAACAGAATTTCGGTTATATACAAGGTCTCCTAAAAAGAGGAATTTCCTTATTTGAGAAAGCTTATTTTTCAAAGAAGTGCAAAATTTTATCATAAAACAGTGGCCTGAATTAAAGGGGTAAAGTGGCAGGATCACAAGGGACTCCTGATCTATTGATTTATGTGCTACATTCTCTCCATCATCAATTTAGAGAGAATAACTTGATAGCTGGAATGCATTAATTCCACTGGCAGCTCTAAAAGTAGACTCTCAGTCGTCTCAAAATCTGTAATACTTTCTAAAGAGTTTGCTCAACAGCCAGAGAAAAGCCCTTTCCTCTTAGCATAGGTGAAAAGAAAATATGTTGTTTCAACAGAGGCTTTAAAATTCTGTTGAACCTTGGATTTCCTGAAAGCCTAGGGATTACAAAGGAAATGCACGAAGCTTTCCTGGGGCTACGTTCAAATGTATCCATCTCCTTTAGCAGCTACACTGTACTTAAATCACTCCTGTTCGTTGTCTCAGTCTACCTGCTCCTACACCCCGCCCCCACGAGTAAAAGTTCCTGGCTTTACTGGCTGTAAATCTGTGCCATTATATAAACAAAATACATTGCTCCAGTCTAATGATATAATTAGCATCCAGCTAAGAAATGTAATAAAATGTACTAGGAGTAAAATAGCCTGGGAAAGAAAGTTGGACTTCCAGAGTCTCAACTGGAAGCGGGGAGGGGATAATTTGGCTTAATTATTTTAGGATTATGGAATTAAAGAAACATCCGACAGCACAAGTGTGCTGATGGTTTGAGAGTATACATTTTTGTTGACTTCCACATTCCCAGGGGTGCCCTCAGCATGTTCCCTGTTTTCCTGAGCCACCAGTTTCTCGAGTATTGAGTGTGGGGAGTGGGTGGGGGGTGGCTGAGATGTTCCATTTAACACACATTTTCAATAATATTTTATAACCCATTACCAGCAGCTCCAGGGAAATAAATGTGATTAATTCACAGTAAGATGTTAGTGACAGTGACTGAAACAACATAATGTATATCTATCTCCAAGAGATTATGCATTAAAAAAATGTCTTTGAAGGTACTAACTTAAGTCACAAGTGAATTCAGTGGCTGAGATTTTTATTTATTTATTTATTTTCCCAGTGGCTAAAATTTAAATAACATAGCAGTAAGGGGAGAGGTGATTTGAGAACAGAGCTTCTTCTTGGTAAACACATACAGAACCCATCCACCTACACTCTACCACTCTGCTTTTTATTCATTATTTCCTACTCATGATGGCTGATGACAATTGAACTTACGTAACACGACTTATTGAATTTTAATGTTAAAAAAGAGACTCCAAGGTGGGGTCTGTTTCTCCTCCCCTCAAGTCAGCACTGGTTTGTGAAGCTCTGACCAAGAGGAGTAGCTGGTCTTGAACAGGACCAGAAGCTTCCATTCCAGCCCACTCCATTCTCGGGAGCCCTGAGCTGCCACGAGGAGGGAGAGGGACACAGCTGCGTGCAGCCTTCCATCCCTGCAACCGACATGCCGGGCACGTGGGTGAAGCCCCGTGGACCTTGCCGCCCAGCCTCCAGCAGAGGAGCGCTGAGGGAGCTCAGTCCAAACCACAGAACTGCTTTGGACCCACAAACAGTGAAGTACGATCAATGTTGTTGCTTAATAAAAAAACAGAGGAACTCAAAGTCTATTTCTTTTTTTGCCTTGCTAAGGAGAGCCTCCAATTATGTATTAAATGATAATTAAGAAAATGTTGAAGAGCGGTGTTTGCTGGCCTGCCTGGGATAACTTTGTTTTCCTTCTTCCCTCTCCCTCCCTATAATGACATTTCCTTCAGTCTGTCAAAACAGTAAACCCACAACGTGCGCTGACCCAAGAAGCAGGCACCATGCCCTACTGCACTCTATACACAGAAGTCCAACCAGCACACGGACCCCTCGATCCTCATCCATGACCACCTAGACGAGGGCGGAAGAGTAAATGGCACCCTCTCACCAAAGAAGCGTGCTCCTTGAAAGGGCATGTTACCTTTCTGTGCAATTAGACAAAATTCTTCTTGAAGTTTTGTGTAATCTGTTGAACTCTCCAGAGGGTCAGTGAGGTGGCTAGGGGGTGTCTGAAATTCGATATCTGCGCACAGGTTGGGGTTGGAGGAATGCAAGCGGACGGGTGACATGGTGGCGCTGAAAGGAACCTGAAAGGAAAGGCAGAAATGGTTAACGAGCGACAGCGCACTCCGCCGCATTCTCTTCCACACGGAAGGTCTCTTCCCTTCTTCAGAAGAATACACCCCCTCTGCCGGCACGCCCAGGGACACTCCTCTATTCTGCAGGCGGCGGGGGTGGGAGGAAGCCTCGTTTCCCACAGTGGGTTTGGGACTGCTACCGACTCACTGGCTTTTCACTGGTCCAGGGTGAGAGGATGACAGGGAGGCAGGGAGAAGAGGCGAGTTCCCAGATAAGCTTCAGCTCTGACCCCAAAGTTCTATCTAAAAAAAATTATTGGCAGAAACACTAAACTGTGACGTGGCTGTCCTCTTACAAAGTCTGGGCATTCTTGTCAGAGAACTTTTTACATTCACTTCTTTCTGAGCTTACCAAACAGGTAAAAACTCAAGAAGTGCATATACAGGAAAAGTCACTTGCTCCACAGCCATTAGATAAAACATAAAAATGTTTAATAGTAAATATAATGGCTTAAATTTGAAATTCACTTATCAAAATAAATCTGTAAATGAAATATATATTATATAAATTATTGTGGTTTACCCTTGTATATTATACACAACTCTGTTACATAAATGAACACGGCTTATTAACTGGTCAATACGGAAAAGCATTAAGTAAAAAAAGTCATATTACTATAGATTTTTCCAAATGGTTAGAGGTACTTCCCTGCCCAGGCTGGATCTGGGCTAGGCTTGTGATGAGTGGAGGCAAAGCTCCTTGCCGTTTCCTTCTAGAACATTCTACCTGACCATTACAAATGCTGTCGGCCAAACATCCTTAGAAAATGAGAACACCAATTCCTTTTGTAAATCAGATTACAAGTGCCCTCCCCTAATTCTTACTGCACAGATGTTTATTCAATTATCTTCAACAATCAGACTCCTAGACTCCTTCACAAACTGAATTTTATGTAAATTATAGCATAATTCACATCTAGCGAACAGGAAATATGATGTGGGAGGAGGCAAACAATATCTTGTCTGGTGTATATGTGTGTTAGAACAACGTTCTTTTTTTTCATTTTTTAAAAAAGGTTTTATTTATTTATTTTTAGGCAGAGGGGGAAGGAGAGAGGGAGAGAAACATCAGTGTGCGGTTGCCTCTCGTGTGGCCCCTACTGGGGACCTGGCCCACAACCCAGGCATGTGCCCTGACTGGGAATCAAACGAGGGACCCTATGGTTCGCAGGCTGGTGCTCAATCCACTGAGCCACACCAGCCAGGGCCCCTTTTTTCATTTTTTAAAAATTTGCTTTAAACTTCCTGACAGGAAAAAAAGAGAGAGAGAGTCAGAGAGAGAGAGAGAGAGAAAGAGAGAGAGAGAGAGAGAGAGAGAGAGAGAGAGAGAGAGAGAGAGAATGAATTAACATGAACTAGTGCTCATGCATGGAAGATACAGATGCTGCACAGAGCGGGTGGAGAGAACCAAAAAAATCTGACCCAGGCTGTGGTTTGTGCATCCAGGAAAGAGTCCTCTGAAAGTCACTTTGCCAATGCAGGAAGTTATATATCTAAAAAGATACCCAAGGCTCCCTGGGGAAGGATGTAAGCCTGAAGCTTTGCCCTAAATTCAGCTACTCTAAGCATGTTAATGTATATAATCTGAATCATTTGGTATCTGGAGTTATCAAAGTGGACCTTGCTACTCCAGGCTGGGAGATGTCAACAGCTCATTTATCTCATCAAGTTCAGAGTTTCTGGCTTCCACAGAAAAGGCACACACACACACACACACACACACACACACACACACACACACAGGCAGGTAAGCCCTTTAGGAAAATGGAGTCATTGGGTTTAATGCTTTGCTGGAATCCTGTCCAGACAATCTTTTGAGAACAACGATTGAGGTCTTCTGGGGATGCTTATAAAGGAATGGCATTTATATGAAGATTATTGGAAGGTAGATAAAGAAAATTTCTGATCTTAACTGTGGTGATGCTATATCCAGGAAGAGCAGCCAGCCCTTAGCTCTCTAGGAGGGACACAGAAAATCCGTGGAGAGGGTGGTGGAGATTTGGAGGCCACGGGGGAGACTGTCATGTGAGGAAAGGCGTAGGTCAGGAAGTTTCAGATTTAGGGATATGGTTTCCCAATACAAAGAACCAGAGGAGCATTAAGAAAAAGGAATGCAGGTGTTTGGTGATGGGGAATGTAATGTGATGATCAAGGAAAGGGGGGCTATCTGCACTCGGGTGCCTCCAGCATCCAAGGACTGGCAAGGCGCTGGAGAGGGGTCTCTCCCTTGGTGGCAGGGAGGGGGCTATGGCAGCTGGGCAGCTGGGCTGTGGAGGCCATGGTGCGCTGGGGGCCCCAAGGGTCCACGAAGGACCCAAACTTGTCCCTGAGATCATGGCCTCTCTACTAAAATTTGGAATCAGATGCTCAGAACAAAAACATAGGTTACAAATTTATATTTTGAACATAATGGAAGTTTAAATTGGCAATTAGACTAGTAAAAGTGGGTTTGGATACAACCCACAGGGAAAGAGACTTGGAATGCTCCCTTCAAACTGCAATCACACAGGCCCCTGGGGTGCTGAAAACTAATTGTGTGTGCTGCCTACTGAAAATGTTTGTATTGGTATCTTCTTCATTTGTTTGTTAAAAGAAGTATATGGATGGGCTATTTGAATAGAATTCATGAAATGAAATTGAGAATGCAATGTGAGATGTATTAATCTCACCCTAACTGGGTATCTCTTCAGTCTGGGGACTTAGTTTTGTGGGATTAAACAATGTGAGGGCTAACAGGTTCTCTGTCGGTGATGGCTGGAATGGGAGCTGTCCACAGCTCTCAGTGTCTGTGCTCAGACCCGCAGCCCTGGACGTGGCCTTTACACCCTGGTCAGGAAAGAAACCCAAGGCTTCCTGGAAATCCAGTGACCAGGAGGAAGCCTGACACTGGACCATTCTGGTGGTAGTAACTACAGTTTGGAATGGGGATGTTAGGCGATGGTTTTTGTTTTTGTTTTTTTAAATCCTCACCTGAGGACATGCTCACTGATTTTAGAGAGAAGGGAAGAGAGGGAGAGAGAGAGAGGAAGAGAAACATCTATGTGAGAGAGAAACATTGATCGGCTGCCTTCCATATGTGCCCTAACCAGGGACTGAACCTGCCACCCAGGAATGTGCCCTGACCGGGAATCGAACCCACAACCTTTCGGTTTATGGGACAATGCTCCACCCAACTGAGCCATACTGGCCTGGGCAGGAGATGCTCTGAACGCCTGTCTAGCAAGAAGTTAAAAGACAAATGGATTGATAGTGGAGGTACTGGCACTGAAATTTAGCAATGGTAATAAGCATAACCGAAAAAGAGAACATGCAAGACCAGGGCTAAGTGCAGATGACTCGTGGAGCCAGGGAGAAAGGTCTGCAGCTGTAATTCTGCATCACGTGTACAGGGACCCTTGTGCGGAGTGCAGGTTGCAACGGGACTCTCAGAGTCCATCCATGCTGAGGGGCCAGTGTTTCTCTTTCTGCAACCCCTATTCTGTTGGGTCTGGCTGATGTTGCCAATGGACCACTTGGGTGTTACTGCTCAGGATTGACAATAATAAACCCCTGAAGCATCTCCTCGGGTGCACTTTTCTTTGGGAGCCAGTCTCAGCTGCCCCAGACACCTGAGTAGGCAAGGAAAACGAGTGACTGGGACTCACATGGACGAACTCTGTATAAAAGGTATTAGCAGGATGGGATGGGCTCCAAATGTGTGGGGTAACTTTAGTGTAGGGAAGAGGAAGGACTGGGAATTAAGGAGAACCACTGCAATAAAAGAAATAGGAGGCTGAGTCACCAGCGTCAGGTCCCAGAGATACGGACGGAGGGGCCGAGGGGGCCAGCTGAGGGTTGCTATGCTCTGGGGTACAGTTCAAGTTATAAATCCTAGAGGGTGCAGGGAAACTTTCCCCCTGGCTATTCCTGAATTCATTGCTAAGTGTTGCCAGTACCTCTTCTCACTAGATGTATCTAAGTTATTCTCGGATTCTATAGTCACAGCTACCCTGGAAGGTAGGCATTAACACTTTCCTCTTTTAAAAGGTTTTTCTCCTCTATCCTCAACTTTTAAAATATAAACTCATTAGATTCAAACAGGTTTTCATCCCAGTTTTACTGTATTCACTATATGTATCTGCAATTAAAAAATGAACACAGTAGAAACATTCGCTTCCCTATGTGCCATCTTAAAAGTATGTTATTTATTAGTATTTGCCTTTCCACGCTGAGATAGTGTTCTCTAGTCATCGCTTGATTTCTTAATTTTATAAATAAAAGACTACATTTAAGATTTCTTGAACAGATTATACATGTACCTATTGTTAGAATCTGTTACCATGTAGGTATTGTATATATTACTTATCTGTGTTTGAGCACAGGCGTAAGATACACATTAACCATGACATCTATCTCAATAATTTGTTTGTTCTAATAGTCAGAAAATGTGAGTTTAAGAGTCAGTCCCTGACTAAATTCCAAGTTACTGGTTCATTTCATGATCAAAATCAATTTTGTTTCTCAAACAGTCCAGCTAAGCATCTAGATAAAATGCAAGAGTAGTGGCTGATCATCAGTAGAAAACCAAACCCTGCCCCAGAATCCATTCTCCTATAACACAACCAAGACCTTTTCATATTTTTCAGCAATTCTAATCTTAAATATACTCCACCTCTAGCAAGAGTGAAACTATTATTAATCCAAGAGATACTATCTAATAATCAAAAAACAAACACCTATGATTGTTATGAACTCAGTACTCTATTTTAAAAAATAGATGGGATGTCATGAATCAACAAATATTGCGGTTTCCGTTTATGCAGCAAAGGGTCCTGGTATTGACATGTTCTACTTCAAGTTCCACACAGACAATTCGCTACTCTGAACACCTACTCAATTTTAACTTTGTCATTTGCCTTATCTACCTCAATACTTCCTCTCCCTAATATTTGTTCTATTTTCTCTTTAAAAGAAAACCCAAGCAAACATGTAGCTATGAACTAAACATCATCTAACTTTGTGGTTTTTTTGCTTTGCCACATTATAGTTTCTGATTTCCAGCTCAATATTCACTCCACAAAACATTTTTCTCTTGCTAAGTGTAACTTGTGTAGCCATTTAGATATGACATCAAAATTCACCTTTTCTTACCCTCTCATTTCTTTATTCTCACATCCTGTTCAAATAGTCACATTGCTACAAAAAAAAGCACAATTTATGTCTGTAGTAACATGACTTTTCTTATAAAAACAGAAATCAGTTAGCAAAGGTTCCAATATCAGTATGGCAAACAAACAAACAAACAAAAAACATTATTTAAAGAATTCCCACATCACAAGGGGCTGTGCTGTTCCGCAACCTTGAATCAAAATGATTTCTTACACTGACAGTAGAAGTAGAGAATTGGATTATGTAATAGTTTTCCATCGCAAACGCCAATATTCGGGTCCACTCCTGCCATGCAAAGGCGGCCAGAAAACATGCGAAAGCTATGCCAACCCAGGAGCAGGCCACAGCTGACATGGTCACACGCAAGTGGCACTATGGAAACGGGGGGCTGACACTCGTATGCAGTTTCTCATTGTTATTAAACGTCTGCTTGAGATTGAAATCCACTCACTGTTGTAGCCACTGCTGCTGCTAGCCTCTGCCGGCGCCGAGTGGTGCTGAACTGGCCCTTCACAGATGGCCCTTCCTGACAGTGAATGAGAGAAGAGGAGGGAGGAAAAAACACGGGATGAGGCAGAGAGAGGACAGGATATGGGAGGACGAAAGATCATCAGACAGGGGAGAGGGAGAGCTTTTAACTGTGGTTGACTTTTCCTAAATCTCCGCATTGAAAAGAGCGCTAAGGGGCATTCAGGCAGTGAGAAAAGTTCATCCCTCTCACTGCAGAACACCCAAACGCATTCACCTATTTGCTAAACAGCACCCCTACCCAGAAAGGGATAGAAAGGAATGAACTGATGAATAGCTTGGGATTTCAAGGTAAAATACATTTGCATAGTGCTTTATTCATGCAATGTCATGTTGTAGGAAGTCAAAGGCCCTCAATAAATGGAAGCAAATAAAAAAATAAGTTGAGGAAAAAGTAATGGGGGCTTCCCAATGGCCAGGCAGAATTTTTTTTGTTTCTTGGTGAGAGGAAAAAGTAAGGGGAAGGGATAGCAGGAATCTTCAACTCCCCTTTTATTCCCTTCCTCTGAAGCTCCCTGGCATTCAACAGTAGGAATAGTGCTGGGGTTTTCAGGTTGAAGAATTTTCTAAGAGGATCCCCACAGCATAAGAAAAAAGTCCTCCCAAAACCAGCTATGAAACCTGAGAGCACAGGCTTCTCTCAGTGACGTGCACCTATGCACAAGCCAGTAGAAGACTTCCCAAGCTTGCTTCCTTTCTTCTCTCTTCTCGTCAGACAATAAGAATAACGACATTTCCTTCTAGCCAGGCAACTCTGCCTCCGTTTCACAGATCCCGACTCTTCAAGGTTGTCAGCACTAATTTCAAGCCCAATGAACTGAGATGTGTGTAAGTCACCAAACAGTACAGAGCCAGAAAAAAAAGCAAGGCTGCTTTAGTCTTTTTGGAACAACCAATATTTTACATTCTTATATCTCTAGTTCTCTTTATATTTGCCAAATTGCAACCACATTTCTCTTCCATCTTCTTCAATCTTCTGCATATGTGTATAATATGTTTATTATATATACACATACATACATCACCTGCTTTCCACCAAAAATTTTTCCTATGCACAATCCCTGTATATTTAATGTAGTAAAAAAGAACTTATTTTGAGCCTACATTGTAATTAGAGCATCTGTGAGACCTAGGATAGCTCCACATGAATAATATCAGGTCATTTACCGGCTACTCCATACTTCCTACTCCTCCTCATTCTCTCCAATAACTAGGGGTCTAGTATTTAATTCATGCTATCAGCAACACAGGACATTAGCAGCTCTCTCTTCTACAGCAACCCTTCCAAAATCATTCTGTTCTTGCCTTCCTCTACTGCATTTAAAATACAGCCCACCTGTTACTGTACAATGACCATATTGAGATTTTTATTAGAACCACAAAACTGGAAGTTTGGAAGAAGTCCTTTTTTAAAAGGTAATCTCCACTGAGCCTCCTGGGACAAATGTTGCCTTCACTGAGTTACACAATGGATTCCTGAGGCTAGCTTCCCACTGGCTTCTAGTGGCCGCATGGCCATAACCTTCCCATTCAAATCAACAGCACAATCTAACCTGTGTAAGAATTAGCAATCAAACACCCAGTACAGCACGTTCATTTTTACTTTCCTGGGATCAACTTTTTAAATGATCTGTTTTATAATTATTTCAAAAACAAAAACTGCTACAGAAGGCTGCATGCAAAATTCAGTGAAAGCACCAATAACAACAGCAGTAACAGTAACCACCAACACCACCACCAGACAGTCCAGGTCCATTCACAAATGGCTGGTATACTGAAAGTTACAAACAACAGCGGGGATGAGAAATGAGCCACTCACTACAAAGCCTCCCAAGCGGGCTGCAACAAGAGCATCACAGAAAGTGGTTCAAGTAGTGAGATGATTATGGGCTCAAAACAAGTACGTGGCACCATCAGATGGAATTCCCATGGTCAAGAAACACTTAAAACAGGAATTGTACCTGTAGGTAAAATACTGACGAGTAATGGCATTTATGTCAGTTATAGTTATTCCTGGCTGAGTGTGTGGTTCCCCAGCCTAAGGGATCCTGGAAAGCCTGTTGGTTTGGCTGAGCAGAAAAGGCCCAGGGATAGTACCAAATTCTGCAGCATTCCCCCACCAAGCCTTTTGTTTTACCAGCCAGTCCATGTGGGGCTGGGGTTTCTCTGGGAATGATTCATAGCTTACTGCTCGCCCCAAGTCTATTTATTTCCACCTGGAGGTACAACCAAATCTCTTACTTTTGAAAGTTTAAACTTTCCTTTGAGTGTGGGTATGAGCTGATTTCAACCTCCCTCAAACATAATTAAACTGGAATCATAAGGGCCATTTTGTTACTCTTTTGGCAAAAGAAAAAAAAAAAAACAGCAAAACAGCGTAAATAAAAACTTAAAACCTAATAAGCCACCCAAAAATGTTGTACGAGTATGGATGAAGAATATTTTCCTGCCTTTTAAATAATTTATTCCGAGGACTTAAAACATAAACTTTCTGCATATTGAAAAAGCACAGGCTTGACTCTGTGGGCTATTCAGAGTTGCACTCTGTTTCCTTCAGAAAAACTGGGCGATGTGGGGACCATGGTGGCCTCGTGGCCACAGTGGCTGGCCAGGGACACTGCACGCAGGCTCCCTGAGAACCAATCTATCCAGGACAATAGCTGTGAGTGGGAATCTGTTCAATGGGAAACCTTATAAAAACTAGATTGAAATAGTATCTAATCTCAAGTGCATATATGTGTTTGTATAATGCTAGCCTTTTCCAAAGATGTTTTTAACACAATGGTTCTTTTTCCTGGTTATAATAACCATAGACACCATACTTTAAAAACATAAAAGTCACAAAAGTAGACAATCACGTGCTCAAAACAAATGAAACTGCCAAAAGCAATTTTAGGTAATTTTCCTGTGAAGTCATTTGGACATTTGTTTCTATAGCATTAATTTTCTGAATAGAGGGGAAAACATGCAAATCATACTGAACAAAGGAAGACAAAAAACTGTTCATAGAATGTGGAAATTCTAAATAGACCATGGATTTTTAGTGCTTACGAAAACTTATTTTCAAATACATCAGATAAGCAAGCAAAGCAACAAAGAGTTTGTTATTTACACATTCAGAATTACTACACAAAGAAGTTATCAATATAGTCAGAATTAAAGAAGAATTATTGTTACTTATTCAGAAGACACTGAAGTATTCTGAAAAGCAGTTCTCTTTATCTTTGTACTAGAATTTAAATTGATTTATAGAGCAATAAAAAGAAAAGCAAAGTCATAAGTCTAATTTTGATTGTGCAGGGCAAGAGCCTTAGAATATATAGCTAGGACTGGAGAAATACAGAGTCTAGTTTAAAGATCTAAAAATAATATGATTTATGATATAAGAAGTTTTATGCATTTATCATATTTAGTATCATTGCAATAAAATGACAAAATAGGATCTTATTTAAAAATTTCAAATTACTCATTTCAAATAAATAACTTATTGAAAATAAATTTCAAGTAAATTTATCATAAGCCATTAAGACTTCAGTTTAGATTTTAAAAGTGATTGTTGATGGCTAAATAATATCTATTTGTGTAGAATCATGAAATTTTAAGTTCACAGGAAATTCAAAGATCATTAAGTTAACTCCTTTACCCAGGAGCAAAAAGAAGCCTAAAAAAATTCAGAGAAATACATGAGATGATACTGCCAAGAAATCACAGTGATTGGGCTAGATCCTGGGTTTGTTAATTTCCAATCTATTACAGCTCTCACTCTTTTGACAGGTGAAAATCTGGACAAAGCTGGCTCTTTTAAGGCCTAGTATATAAAAATGAGTGTTCAATACAACCCACTGGATCTTTAGTTGAGATTTCTAAGGTAACTTTTTGTTAAAATCTATTTTAATGGTTCTAAGTCCATAACTGAGAATAATGATGCTACTTTGCAGCCACAGTAAATGATTTTTACCTTTATCTTAATTTCTTTTTACTTAGATCAGAGTAAAAAGAACAGATTTCCCTCTATTTTAAATAATGTAACTCAGTCTGAAAAGCATCGGCTTTCAAGCAGTTAAGCTGCTGTAAACTTTTTCACTTCCATGAACTGATAATATAGACTATAAAATATGCAAAAATATGAATGAAAGAAAAGTTTGTACCTGCAGTTGTATTTTTGTATCTTTGCTGACACTTTTTGTTCTCCATCTTCTTGTGACCCGCTTGTCTTTCTTTGAAATATCTACACAGTTAGCCTACATTACACAAATAGTTAAAAGCAACAAAGTATTAAGTTCGCACAGACAACACAGGCAACAAAGAGAGCAAGTTAGTCAAGACTCGTGGTTAGACACCTAAGCAAACCAGCCAGGAAAGAAAGGTGTTATCTGATGCACAGTGGTCATTAAAAGCAAAGACAAGAACTTAATCATAAAATATATTTTTCTGCTATACAAAATTTATAGGATTAGAGATCTTTAGCATTTTTTTTCCTGCATGAAAAGATGGTAACAATTCTGGGAGCATCTCAGTTATGTCTTCTAAGTTACTATTTCTAATGTAACACAAACATGGAAGATTGATTCAGATGTTTTTCTTCTAGTTTGTATTTAAAAGTAAAACATTTCAAATTATACATCTTAACTCAATGGCACCAAGATTCAAAAACATTAAGAATAACCCTACAATAGAAACTAATTTGTATTGTAGTTTTTCCCCTTTAAATCCTCCAATCCTGAAGGTAATACTTAAATATTCATAGCACAATCCAATAAAACTTCTGAGTTAATACCTTAAGGTCCTTTTACCAGTAGCAGCAATGTGTTTACCTGCATGTCAGTAAAGTTAGGTGCTGACTGAGTTCTCTGAAGTATTTCCAAATTTTGCAGGAGTTTGCTAAGTTCCACGAGGTTTGACTGGCAGTGTGCAAGGTCTAGCAAAATCAGAAATAAAATTATGTTAGAACTGGGCAGGGAGTGGTGGTGGTGGTCACAGAAGCTAGCCAATTCAAATGATGGTAAACATAATTTGGCAGACCCATGTTTACATATAATGGTGACACTGGCAAATGAAAAAATGAAAAATCTAGACCCTTCTCTGGCTTAGAACCATTACACCACACATTATTACCTGATGACTTCAAAGTGCACTCTTGCAAATTAACAGCTATTAGTGGGGAGAGCCATTAAAATCTCAGTCAGGTTGTGTGTGCTCACTTTCCTGTTCAGGTGGCCTTTGTCACAGAAAAGCACGCTCACGGGAGCTCCGGCAGTTGTACAGTTTTACTGTTAAGAACCTGTCAGCCTGTTCCTAAAGCAGTTTACAAGGCAGCTCCTTGGAATTCGGGTGGAGTCATGCTCAGAAAAATAAGATGGAGTGTAGAGTCAGGTGAACATACTGATGTATCATTTAGCTCACTAACAATGTGGCAATGCATGATTTCTTTAAAATCTAGTGGAGATGTCATACTAAATAAAACCAAAGGTTCTCAAAGTATGTTCCCCGGCCCTGCAAGATCAGCATCGCTTGGACCTGAAACTCATTCTGTTTGAGCTGCTCAGGATGAAAAAAATGAGTTTTAATTTTATTTTTAATTTTTTGTGACACTTAAACAAAATTTTTTAAGAGATGCATATTACAATATCACAGAAAATTGCCTTTAGTATGTGAGGTTAAACACAGTCACAGTCAAGAATATCGAGTTATTAGTATTACTCAATTAGTAAACATTCGGAACATGGATCCCAGTTATACGATGGCTTTTGCATGTGTGCTATTTATGAAGAGATGCAACTGAAAATTATAAATCTGAAATATTATAAAGTGATTGTTCTTATTCTTGTGGAAGTGGCTGAAAATTTCACTTCTATTATCTTGGTTCCTCATTCAATCTCGAAGATCTGAATTGTTACAATTATGGTATAGGCAGCAAAATATTGCTGTTAAATATGGCTACACATTAGCTGGATCAAGTTAACACAGGTAGTTGTGTTTGGAGGATTTTTTTGTTACTATTCTTTACAGATGACTGTGGATCCTCTTCAAGCAGAGCAATCTATCGGAGGCCAGGCCAAGCAGCAGCTTGGCCTCCTCTCAGCAGCATCTGCCTCAGGAGGAAGGAGGAAGGAGGAAGAATCAGCATTCTTCCTCCTCAGGATGGAGCCCAGGTGGGCTGTGCACCAGAGGCCTAAATTCCTTTAGAGAAAGAACCACCCCATGGAAGTGGGAGGAAGAGAATAGCAGGAAGGCCAGGGCCCTTCCACTGCCCCCACCCGCTCCCTGTTTCAGGGGAAGCAGCACCCTTGTCTGCCACTTCTCCTTCCCTTTGTAGAAAACAAGGTAAAGTGGCTCTGAAGGGTAGGAAATACAGAAGATGGAAGGAAAAAATGAGGGAGAAAAGTAGTGTGAAGAAGGAAGGGGTAAGAGGGGAAAGCAGAAAGAACATGGCCACAAGGGACCTACATTTAACTTGCCTTTTAAATAACAAAATTACATCATTAGCAAGGTGCTGGTGGGAGACTATCTAACACTGCCCATAGACTGAGCCTTTTATCCAGTAAATTTTGCATTCATACTTCTTAATAATTGTGATAACGCTACACAAATGGTGTGTAAGTTGCACAGAAATCTAGACTTGGGCTTAAAAACCTTCCTAACAGAATGGAAAGAGAACTTCGCAATGAACTCAGTTCAAGGCAAAGGACTTAAAACTTTGGGAGTCGAAAGTCAGTTGATTCAAGAGACACTGATTTACTTTGCAATTTTTGGTTTCAGTTTCCTTACCTGTTAAGATAGTAATATTTACTTTTCCTACTTTCCTGGCTTAGAGTAGCAACAGAGATGGTAGAAGAGAAAATTCTATGAAAACCAGAAATGACCTTGAAGGAGATTGATCACATTAAGTTTAATCATACTGCTGGGACCTTAACTCTGAATAAGCTACACCACCCTCAGCATTCCTATCATTTAAAATACAGAAGAAATGGAATCCTTGGCAGGATTTCACTGCTTGCTTAAGTGTCTGGCTGCATATTAGGATTATAAAGATTTGTCCAAGAAAATAAAAATACCTTTAAAAGAAATCTTGAGAATATCATTAAATTGAGATTAAATCTAAATTTAGAATCTGGGAAAAAAGTAAAAATTATACCAAGAAAGGGCTACTAAGATTGTTTGTAATAGTGAAAAATTAAAAACTTAAAATCTCTAAGTGGTTTATTTTCTCATCATGCACTACCTTGTTCTAGAAACAGGTCGTAAGACTGTGGAATGGTTAAATAAATTAAGGTATATCCAAGGTTATTCATTTGTTATTCCATTTTGGTACCACTGATTGGGGAGACACTGTGTACCCCACAAAGTCCTAAGCATGGGAAATACAGGTAGTCAAGAAAGATTCATGGATTTTACATTCCCAAACAAAAATGTACACAATGAACAATCTCTATGTTGAACTATTATGTACCATCTTTAACGAAGATGTACACTGGTATATAAAGGTGGTGTATAGAATATTAATGTGACATTTTGCTTCTATGGGAAATAATGTTCTCTAAGAGCCAAGCGATTCTCTCACGTACTGGAGAAGATCTGGATTGTTACAAGTACAGATTTCCGAATAGCTTGTCACTTTAAGTATTGCAACTATATGTGTTATGGGTTCAGGAAGATGTTACAGGATAAACTTCTGAAATGCAACCACCCCCTATGCTGGGGATTCTGTGAATGATCCATACAGACCAAAAAGAAAGTGCTGGGGTGGCTTAGGAGAGGGCAGTTCCTGTGGTCTGAAGTCATCAGAGCAGACTTCAAAGACAGTGGAATCTTTCAAGATTTTACAAAATGCATGGAGGATCAATGAAAAGAATTCAACAAAATACAAAAGTGGAGAAGGGCCGAGGGGGCACTGCAGGGTGGGAAGAACAACCCATGTAAAGGCACAGACGTGTGAATATGCAAGTGTGTTCAAGTAGCAAGTACATTAAGCTGGGCCAACACTGGAAGGGTAGGTAGGGTCAGAAAACTGAAAGCTGAGTATTAAATGCTGGGCTAAGTAGTTTGGACTAAAGCCCCAGAGTCCATGGAGAACTACTTGAAGGGAGTTTTGCATAAAAGCTATTTTAAGGAATACCAGTCATGAGGGAACATTACGTAGTGGGCGAAGAATTGGCTTCGGGGTTAGTCAAACATGGGTTGGCTGGAGTCCCAACCTCCCCACCAGGGCAGCTGTGTATCTTGGGCAAACTTCTTAACTTCCATGCATTTCACTTTCCTCATCTGCGAAATGAGGATGGTTGCAATACCTACGTATCTCATGGCTGAGTGCAATGGAATAATGCCTGCTAAGTGCTGCACAGAGCAGCAAACTCGTTCAAGAGCAGTCACTTCCCACAAGCCTCTGAGAGAGATGGAGCAGCAGAGCAAGAGACTGAGGGCGAGAGTTCCAGTCAGGGGCTGTGTGACCACCCAGAGACTGGGCGAATGTGGCCTGAGCTAGGAAAGCAGAAATGGAATTTGAGAGGAAGTGCAGATGAGAGGGAAAGAAAGCGGGGGATGCTTTCAAAGAAATAACAGAACTCAGTCTCAGCTGAATGAATGGGTGGGAGGGTCAGAGGTGACACTAAGGGTAGGGGTAGTTATGACAGCAGCGCTGACAGAAATGGGATAGATCAGGAATTAGGGCCATTTTCAGGGCAGAGACAGAGTTTGGTTTCCGACAGGCTAAGAGGCAGGACAGAGCATGTATACAGAAATGGCCAATAGCAAGGGAGACCATAGGAATACAGCAATGGCTGACACAAAGGGCTGAGATTTAAAGATTTTCAGCTCTTTCCAGAAGACTATGGTGCAGTGATTAAGAGCATATGCCCTGGAGTCAGGCTGCCTGAGGCTGACTTCCACCTCTGCTGTTACTAGCTGAGTGAACTTGGTGTGAATAGTGAGCTAACTTCTTTGTGCCTAAGTGTGCTCATTGGTACCCTGGAGCTGAGAGGATTAAATGAATTAATGCATCTGAAACACCTAGAATAGTATTTGTCACAGAGGAAGGCCCCAGTAACTGTCAGCAGCTGCCACCACTGCCACTGCTGTCATCATCAAAAGAGATTTCATATGAAATTATGAGCACACCTGTCATCTTCAAAGCACAGAGCATAATTATCACAATTGGCCTGGGTTAGCCCTCCAGCTCTTCCAAGTCCTTGGTGTGTAACCCAGACCAGCTACTTGGCCTCTCTGAGCTTTGGATTCCTGTGGATAACAATCATTGCTGGCTACTACTGCGAAAATTTATAGAAACCACATACAGGGGTGGACAAAGTAGGCTATTAATAATAATAAACAGTGGAATAATAAATAAATAAATAAATAAACACACAAGAATAAACTCTGTTTTGCATACTCACACCTGTAAACCAACTTTTGCCCACCCCTGTATGTACGCAAAGTGCTGAACTCGGTGCTGGGCCTGTGATGGGCACCCAACGGAGCGTGGTTACTATTATCGAAGCAGAAAGCAGATGGCTGAACCTTGATTGTCCCCACAACTAAGGCTGGCCAGACAAGAAGCCTAATGAAGTAGGGAGGGGCAGTCAGAGAAAAAGAGAATTTCATGAGGCTGCAGGGAAGAGGCTCCTTAGGGAGGGTCCTGCAGGGCAGGTCGGAGGATAAGGCCTGAGAACCCAGCAGAAATCAGAGGGCCTCCTGCTACCAAGAATGTTTCTTCCACGGAGCAAAAAACCACAAACGTCAAGTTAGGAGAAAGAACAAAGAGTCCACGCGCAGAGAGCAGGAGGGAGTGGGGTGGGATAAACCGAGGCTGTTCCTGAGAGAGGAGGTAGTAGTTACTGCACCAAACCCTGAAGGAGAACAGACACCCAGGGCGGAGGGCGCAGGTAGAGCGGTCAGGATGGGGCGAAGGAGGCTCACGTGGAGACTGCAGAGAGGGCACAGGGGATGGGCCACGGCGTGTTGTGAAGCAGCACAGAGGGAGACAAGTGCATCCTCCCACCAATCAGGGGCTTCTTGACATCAAGGCCAATGTCTATGCATTTTGGGCAGAAGAGCAGACTTCGTCCCAGGGGATGGTCTCAATCTTTTTAGCAATGTAGGTGGTCAGGTTAAATGCCACAAGCTTGCTCGAGGCTTCAGAAATTAGAGGAGAGGTGGAAATGTCTAGAACTGCTGCTGAGGAAACCCTGCAGGAGTCCAGGAAAGTGGGATTTGGCTTCTTTCCCCAACGTGAAGCTAACAGCGTCAGAGTAATGCCCGTGCGGTTTGTGAGCGTATCCAAGTAAAAGCCTTTTAATGGAGTGTCAGCGGGACATGCTTTATGAATATAACATCCCTCTCAAAATCTTATTCTCACATAAACAGTAAATTTGGGATATTTAGAGGGCTAATAAAAATGCTGCAGACTTTGAGTTCACACATGTACAGCAAAAAAAAAAAAAAAAAAAAAAAAAAAAAAAAAAAAAAAAAAAAAAAAAAAACCCACCAAAAAACCCACAACTTTTTTTTTGGTTGCATGCCCAACACAGATGGCCAAGTTTCAATTTTTCTGAGAACATAAAAAAAAAAGTAACATCTACTCTCACCATAATTTTATAAAAGGAAAAACTTAATATCAAAGAAGTTAGGCCCAATATTAATTTCTCTAAATAATTTTGAATACTAAATCAATTTAGCCTTATTGCATATTTCCCATGCGATCCTTGTTTTTCTCATTTTTGAAGGTCAAACGAACACTGTCTTATAGAATGGAAATGGTCTGTGGATCCAGTCTGGACCTATGTGCTCAGGCTAATTAAAGGAAGGAGAAAGTTTCTGGAGACTAAGAGGCTTAGAGATGGCAGAGTGAGGGAATCATGTATGAGTTCAGAATATTTAGTAACTGATCCACAGTGGAACACTTCTAATAGGTAACTGCAGATATAAGATACAGCATAGTTTTGCCATTTATTGGAAGCAATGCAATGCAATGCACAGGTGAGGTGGAGCGATGGAGCAGAGAGTCAAGGAGTGAGGGTGGAGGGTGCTCCTGAAGCAGCACTCCTCCCGGGCCCCAGGGAGAGGGGTGGCTCACGAAGCCAGAGGGAGCAGGTAACAAGATGAGGTGAGAAGGCTGAAGCAGGGGGACGTCAGGGTAAGGACAAAACCAGATTCAGTAGTTGTGAGGGTGCAGAACTGATGGGTTTCATGGGAAGAAGGAGGATCTGGTGTATAAAAATAAGAAAGTAAAGGTTGAGGCAATCAAGTGGGTTGGGGAGTGAAAGGTGCAGTGCCCAGAATTCATCCCCTTTGTTTCTGTTTCTTGGCTTATTCTCATAGCCCACACCATGCAAGAACTAACCTTCTGCACACCTGTCCATTTCCTCTGAGTCCTGTAACCAGGCGGCCACTTTCCTCTGGCCGGTCGTGCAGGTGGCGGGGAGGCTGCTGCTGCTTGGTAGAGGGGACTGCCATGGACAGCTGTTGGGTTGCATCTGCAATAAACAAAAAGAAATGCAGTTAAGCAAAAACAGCACATTTAAATGTGACAAGTATTCTTAAAACAACATTAAAAAAGAAAGGAAGAAAGGGCACAATCAAAATATGGAAGAAGCCTCTTGGCTAAATGTATGTGCTCAGTGAGGCCAAAATTCATGACACTAAAAACACTTCCATTAAGTTGCTATCGGCGTTACACAACAAAGGGGACCATATTCAAGTCTGTTATATCTCATATGCACAAGGACCTGCCAACTCAAATTCCCCATACTTTTAAATCACTCAGTAAGTTGTGGCTGAATAGTGTCCTTACTGTGGACTCAACTCTGCACCCTCATGAGCAGTTCAAGGTCTCAGTAGCCACCTGTGATTCCTAAATACTCTACATTATCCACCAGCAAGTAATCCTGCAAATGCTTTGAATGCGTATTGAAAATTATAGTTTATGAAAAGGCAATTTTGGCAAATTACTATTTAAAGCTGATAGACTTTCCATTGAAGACATTTTACAGGAAATAAGGTTGTATGAACTATACAGATACTAAAGTGAATACAGTAAATGCTCAGTTAAAAAAAAAAACAAACAGGAGAAACATATTTTCCCAAAAAGCTAAAACAACTTTAAAACTCTGTATTTGACTTTAATATTCAATTATAACTGGTGATGTCAACTTCTAAATCATTATGAAGTGAATGAAGCACATACTTAGCAAAGACAGACTTATTTATTATCCACACAGGGCTACAAACCAATTAACATTCAGGAGTCTCATAATGTGATACTTAGAATGCAAGCAAAGTGATAAAAAAACTCTTCTCAGACTTTATTGCATTTTGATAAATGCATTGGGGATTTTTCACTGAGTTGGATTTTATAGTATGTCACTTGTAACTAGAGCAATAGATCCTCCGTGAACATCAGAGTTGAAGAGCTTCCTTATTCCAAGGCGAACAGTGGGGAGGACCTGCTTTTATCCATTCCAGATATCACCCAAGTTATTTAATAATAACAAAAGGGATGAAAACAATATAACTTTGATCACTTCTCTGTGCCAAAGATGCAGGCAGGAGCTGGAATAATCAAAGGATTAAAAATTTGTGTTTTTAAAATATCTACCCAGGATACATTTCCTGTTTAATTTGGACTAATGCTGGGATTCATTCTATTCTGTGGTGAGAAGGCAGGAGGAAGGCAGGAGGCCCAGAGGAACCTGGGGACTATCTCGAGCCCTTCAGTAAGTGCCTTATTCCCTGACCTTCTAATCTCCCAGTTCGTTTCCCTTCATTTCAGAACTGGTAGTATCAGGGCTGACACAATACACTGTTCCTAGGACTGATTACACACTCCTTGGCAAGGCTACACCAGAAAGGTCTGAGAGCCTTATGAAGTGCAACTCATGCGATTTAGCAAAAATAACGAGTAATTTCCACTGAAATAGCAAAAACTGAATACAGTAGTATTTCATTTAATCTGATTTGATCAGTCTTGCAATATGCCATGAGGCTTTTCAGTGCTTTGCAAGTAAAACTTTTAAATATCTAAAACATGTATTATATTCTTATATAAGAAGAAAGAGAAAAGGGGAATTTTCATTGGAACACACTTGGACCCAACTCATGCGGCAGCCAGTGATTCACAGATGCCTCTGCTCCCAACATCGGGTGCCAAGTGTGAAGCTGGCACACTCCTGGGCAGGGCAGTGTGGCTGTGGTTCAGAAAACTTAATTATTGAATCAAGGGCACAAACAGTTGTCTCCCTGCCTGTGGTCTCAACCTTGATTTTTAATAGGCAACACCTCTAGTTTTTCAGTAACATACAAAATGAACTCTTAATACAGTCCTAAGAACCTCAGCCTCCCTTCATCTGGTACCCAGTACTGTACAATGGAAAGGGCACTGATTTTGGAAACAGAAAGATGAGGATTCAGATCATGGCTCAGCTATTTAATGGCTATGTAACTTCTGGAAAAATTCTTTACTGTCTCCGAGCTTTACCTATACTAAAGATTAGAGATGAATAAAGGCCAAGTGCTTAACACAACGTGCGATCAGTGGGCTACTCAAAAGGGCTACTGCTTCTGTTATTGGCACATCTCTAGCCCACTTGCATTCACTTTCAGGGAAATTCACTGGTCTCCCCAGGGATCATGTATATATCACACAAAGGCAAAAAAGCACATTTCATTTTCAAAACTTTGTAGTCTTCTTACCACCTAGGAAGACACTGATTTCTAGGTGCCAATTAACCAAATGTTTATCCTGCTTCCTGATAGTCTTCAAAAGCAGTGTAAAATTTGGATGCAGTCCATTCAAAGAAAGGAAATGCAGCTGTTAATTCTCTTGGAGATCCACATAACCATCAAATCCATACTTGTGATTAATTTTCATGCCAACTGTCACTCTTTTCTCCTGAGGGCTAGTTTACCAAGAAAACTTTCTATCTTTGGTTGGGCAGATGAGACTCAGTTACGTGTCTGCTTAAGTTTCCAAGCAATTTCTGGGCTGATTTTTATACAACAAAGGCGTACCTTCCCATCCACAACGGAAACATTAGCAGCTGGTGAGGATTCAGCTGTGGAGGTTGAAGGAAATATGTGAAAACTAGCATCTCTTGGTGATCTCACAATTTCATTCTGCCGATACAGTCGATGATGGCGCAGTTTGGAGACCCATGCATCAAACCAGTCCTGGGATTTCACCTAAAACAATGAACAAGAGAAGGTAATGGTGAAACCAATATTCTGTTTACCACTGATGAAGGCCAAGTGATTTCCCCTGATAATGGCAGAGAAACTGTTGAAAAGCAACTTTACCTTCAAATGATAGATGTGCTCTTCTGTATCAAGGTCTATTCTCCGAGCTTTCTTTTTAATGGACATGACCGAGAGTCCAACATCGATGCTTCCGTGGACCTTCCCTTTTTGAATCTGAAATCAAGAGACTAGTAAATCGGCTGGAAGGTATGGAATTTCATGTGTTTCTGAAAGATTGCTTAATACAATCTTTCACTTATCTATGGGAAAGGGAACACCAGACCTCCTTTACGAAGGCAATGGGTAACCCCAGAACCTTTGTTCTGAGGTTAAAGTCCTTACTCTAAGGACAATTGAAGTTGCCATGACTTCACACCAATTTCAATAAGACTATTCATCTCTTACTTATGTTTTAGGCATATCATATAGTGTCAATTTGTCATAGTTTATATCCCCAAAAAGATAACTTTAATGGTTCCTAAAATAACTATTGTCAATCTTTGACCTACAGCCCAGAACATCCCCAAGTAATCATCTAGAAGACAGCTGCTGGGGCAGAAACGGGCAGCTGGGACCAGAGAGCACCGAGCAGCCAGCTTGTCCTTCCGGCTGCCCTCGTCCTTCTGGCTGACAAGGACACACGGCTGATTCAACAGAAGAGATGAGAACAAAGCTGAAATCTTCTATTCCCCCTACACCACAAAGACAAGGAGGGCATTCTCCAGTTTTACATGCAAACAACTATTTTTTACATTAAAGAAAAATAAATTGGAATAATTTTAGTGAGTTGGGATTTCCAAGATAAAACGATATAGGATATGAAATATGACGTGAAATGAAGTTCTTAAGATAGATATTAAAAGGACATCAACAAGAACAAAGGTTGCTTTAAATCTCAAAAAAGCACATAAAGCATAGTTTGTTAAGGAGCAGAAAAAACCTATTTGGTTTTCTCTACAAGATAGAAATGGTGATTTTTATTAGCATGCCACTTTTAGGTTTAACCTTGTTTTGAACAAGACATTGCAATAGTTCAATCTTCATGCGCTAGTTTGAGATGTTATGCTAGCTTGAGCTGAAGCATGAAACACACCTTCCATGCAACATGGAAGTTTGGTAGCTTGTTAAATATTACAGGCACGGAAATGAGCAAAGCTGGTAACTATGGCACTAGGCTTGCGCAGCTGTGCTGTGTACTCACTTCAAGCAAAATCTACATCAATCTTCCAAACATGCCTTGTGTGCTACTTACATCAAGTGGTGCCTTTGAATACTTTAACATTCCATTATCCAGGACAAAAAAACGCTGCAAGAACCAAACAACCCCCAGTTACTGTATTCTGAATTCTATAAAACATTCACGACTATGGGTTAATGTCACTTGGCATTCAGTAATCAATACATATATCACTTCAATGTTTGTGGACTCAGCGCACCTGACCACTGTCGGACACCTTAAATGGTCACAAAGTCTGAACTTGAGTTCTGTACTATATTAACCCACTTGGGCTCTTTTACACATAATCCAATGAAGATGCAATCTTTTCACCATGGTTTTTGTTAATGGGGGTGGTTGCGGGGGATGGTGAATCTCAGGACCTGCAGCTAAGACTTTCTGAATGAATCAAATTGGGATTTTTTGGAAAGTGAGGAGTAAGAATAACCTGAGTCAGGCTATAGGGATTTTGTGAGGAGCTTGGGAAGTTTTCACCCGGGAGGTAAACTGTATTTCCCTGGGTACCATGGGCAGTTCCTGAAAATGCTCATATCTGTTAAGAAGCCAGTGGCTTGGATTGATGAGTAATGAATGATCTGGGAAATTTAAAAAGTAGCCATAGCAATATGCGTGCATTTCCAATGAGCAATATTCCTGCATTTTACTATTAGCAAAAGAGATAGAAAATTATTTCTGAACAACACTGAGGGTTTAAAGTGAGAGAGAGATTGAGAGAGACTGATTGATTGAGGGTAACTTTTATCTTCTTCAGGATACTCCTGGCCCAGTTCAAATAAATGGAGCCATTTTTGCTCCACAAACACTCAGGATATGCTTTGCTGTTGATTTCCTTTCCATGGGCACTTGAAAAAAGAACAAACAGCTCCCAGGACCCAACCAAACAATGGGTCCAGTGCCTTCCTCTGGTCTCTACAGATGCAGGAAATCTTTCTGTTGCTGGACAATGACTCTGCTGAAAGTTTTAAGGGGCTGCAGGAACTCTTAAATGCTGAGGCAGCAAGGAGTAGGGCCAGGAACACCTGGCACAGAACTCAGAGAAGGCCACTGAGACCCGCTTTGTTTTAAGTTCTGGGGGGCAACAAGTAAGCACCGGAAGAATTTGTATAGCTGAAAACAGCTTGATTATTCAATTCCTGTAACTTGGTCAATCAAATGGGCTGATACTTGAATAAATATCTGAGGGCACTAGAGACCAGGAGAAAAGGCAACGCAAGGGAGAACCTCCTACTATTTATGTAGCAAAATGTCCTAAGGCAGCAGGTATAGCTCAGTGGCAGAACATTTGACTGCAAAATGTTCTAAGGCAAGGTCCAGAGAGATGCTGCTGAGCTGCAGCCAGTTTTGCTAAAATATGTACTGAGGGTGCTAAAGTTAAGTTTGTAATTCAAATCAAATTTGTCTTTGACTTTTCCCCCCTGTTTTTCCACTTCTATCTATTAAAGAATTTTAGCAGGGAAAACCTATAGGATGGTCATGAGTAAAGAGTAGCAAGGCCATTGACTTGAGGAATTGCACACTGGTAAGGCCAGAATGAAAGGCAAAAAGTGATGCTAGGAAGGTATGGCCAGCTGGCCAAAATCCAAGGAAGAGGGTGGAGAGATGGGTGCTGGGATAATAGCAGGGGTTCAGCGGAGACCATCAAGGTTTCTGGCAAATGGGAAGGGAAAGGAATTGGAACCCCTGTGACATGATTTTATTCCACCTGCAGAGACACAGTATTGGGCAACATTCCTATTGGTTAATTTTTAAGTTTCTCCCTTAAAGTGCAAAAAATACATTTCCTCAATGATGTTACAATCAGTAACCCCCCTACTGTGGGCCGATGGACAGCCACCACTCAGCCACTGGGGCCAGTAAATCCATCTGCCCTGAAATGAGATCCATCAGCAGATGCAGCAAGTGGATGAGCCCGTTCTCCGGGTGATTTCAGAGCAGATGCTGGCAGTCTGTCAAAGGGCTGACGCTGAAATCGGAGGACAGCTTCCTCCTCAGCACCACAGACCTCTTGCTATCGGGTCACTGCAGTAAGGAAGTGCCCACTGTGTTCTCCAAAACTAAAACTGGAAGATGAAAAAAAAAGCATGTGGGGTAGGAAAGAGAAGAACAGACCACAGAGTTTAAAGGGTAATAACCAAACTTCCAAGATTAGCGAATTTCCACCTTTTGTTTACACTGGTACCAGTAACTCTAGGAATTTGTGCCAATGAATTAAACAGAAATTCATGTATATGGATGTCCATCACAACATCATGACAGTATAAAGGACAGACATCAGGACAGACATATCCTACATATCCAGCCATAGTAATGGGTTCATAATGGCGGAGAATTCATTCGGAAAATTCACCCAGTGGAATACATGCATGAATTTTTAAAAATTTCCTATTTAGAAGAATATTTAAAAAGAACACATTTATATTAATTCAAGCAAAAAAGCAGAGTAGACAATAATATGTACAAACTGGATTTTAAATATAAAAACAACTTATTTTAAATTTTCTAAAAATAAATTTTCCCCCCTGCATACCAATATCATAGATCTCACTTAAACAGGTGCCACAGGTTAAGTGCAGCCTAAATAATTAAAATAAGGCCCTGAAAATTAGCTTCCCATGTACAACCGTACCCTTGGCTTCCCACCTAGTGACACCAAATAAGATCCTCCATTTACAGAAGTGACCCGAAGACGGGTGTGGTGAAAATGTTACCTTGTGCCAGCCTTTTAAAGGCCATTTTCTTTTCTTCAGCATAAAGCCCTCATGTTTGTCTGGTCTCTGGACATTGGTCTGACCTATTTTCAGCCCTTCTATAATTTCCCAGCTGTCAGCTTCCTGCAAAAAAAGATGAAAAACAAATCACTTTTTTGGTGCTTAATGACGTACTTAAAATAGATTCTTAAGTAGAAGTTGCACTTGAAGCAGCTCTTGGACCCACCAGAAGTGTGAAGAACATTCTGAAGCAAATTCTAACATCAGACTCAGCTAAGCACTTACATCTGCAGTTAGAGCTTCCAGGTCCACCTGGAAGTCTGTGAGTCCATCAGACACGAGATGGAGGTGGAAGTGGGGGCAGGATGAAATTTCAAGTGCCTGTACTCAGAAGGTTTAAAATGCATTTTTCCAGACAGTTAATCTGTGGGCACAGAGGCACTTTAAAGTTTGAAATAAGACTGTTCTGACGGCAGTTGTTCAATTAGCGTGTGGACCTCGCTTTCTGTGTAGAAATGGAAAGGCTGCAGTGGTCTCAGAGCTTCAAAACCTATTAAATTGAAGAGCAGCTCTGTGGGCATCTGCTTCTCCACAGCGAGACTGTGTGCATTTCGGAGTGCACAGAAAACCTCCTGCTGGCCAGACACACACCAAGGAGTCCATGCTTTCAAAGAAACTCCTCCTGAGACGCACGCCCCCTGCCTCCCCCATGGCAGCCTGTGGGAAAAGCACCAGGTGGCAAGGCCAGGTATCTGGGATGCTGGAACTCACACTGTCATCTTCCTCTGCTAAAAAAATGGACGAACTCATGGTTTCCTCTTCCATAAGATCTATTTTGTTTGTGGTGTTCACAATTTTTTAATGAGTTGTCAACATTATAAATCAGAAGCTTTCAGACTTTGCAAGTCCAGGTTTCCAGTGTTTTGGGAAAGCCTGTGAGATCTGGCGGCACTGCACCTGCTCTGAGAGAAGGATGCCCATGGTAGCTGCCTGGCCCTCGGCAACAGCCTGGGTTTTACCACCTCTGGGCCGGGTGATTTCTAGAGGCCCAGCTCTAAAGTCCCCATTGGCCTGGTACTCCTGTTCTAGCCTCATGCATGTGGAATCATTTTGGTCCAGCAATCATTCTGTAATTTTATGTATGTTTTGTAAATAAAACAGTCCTTGTTTATTTGAAAATCTTCATAAAAATTTAATTTGAGGAAAAATTGTGGGATTAAAGTAATCATGTGTAGCACATTTCCAAAATGATTTTTTTACATTATTTCGTATGAGTTTCGGTGTGCCGTGTAGTGGTTAGACAGTCACGTACTTTACAGAGTGTCCCCCTGATGTTTCCAGTGCCCGCCTGGTACCACACACAGTTATCGCAAATTCTTGACTGTATTTTCCACACTGTACTTTATATCCCTGTGACTATTTTGAAACTATCAATTTGTACTTCTTTTTAAAAAAAAATTTTATTGTTTAGGCTGTTCCAGTCATTCTCCCCTTTTTCTCCCTTCCCCACCTCTACCCACATCCATGCGCTCCCCCACCCCAAGTCGATCCCCACATTGTTGTCACTGTTTGTGGGTTGCACATAACAATCTGTACTTCTCAATCTCTTCACCTTTCTCACTCAGTTCCCCAAACCTGCTCCCCTCCGGCAGCTGTCAGTCTGTTTTCTGTGTCTGTAAGTCTGTTTCAGTTTTGTTTATTCATTTATTTTGTTCTTTAGATTCCACATATAAGTGAAATCATATGGTATTAGTTTTTCTCTGTCTGACTTATTTCACTTAGTATGATACCTTCTAGGTCCATCCATAATGTCACAAATGGTAAGATTTCATTCTTTTTTATGGCCAAGTAATATTCCATTGCAGATTTGTATCACCACTTTTTTATCCACTTGTCTGTTCATGGGCCCTTGGGTTGCTTTCAAATTTTGGCTATTGTAAATAACAGTGCAATGGCATAAGGGTGCATATAATTTTCTCAAATTAGTGTTTTGGGTTTCTTCAGATATATACCCAGAAGTGGCATTGCTGGATCATGAGGCAATTCTATTTTTAATTATTTGAGGAAATTCCATAAACTTTTCCACGGTAGCTGCACCAGTCTGCATTCCCACCAACAGCGCAAGAGGGTTCCCTCTTCTCCACACCCTCGCCAACAATGAGATATCACCTCACACCTGTCACAGTGACTAACATCAATAAATCCAAGTGCGGAATAATTTAGAGGCCATGTATAAAAAAATCACTTTTCGGGTTGTTTTTCACAACCCATGCAGAACTACTACAGTCCCGCCCACAGCGCAGGGAAGCACAGACTCTCCGTGTAATTCAATCTGCTGCCTCAGCTTCATAAAGCTGAATGCAGTTCCAGACATCTATTGGGTCAGGCCCCTTGGCACAATGCCCCATCCCAAACGGACTCAGGGAGGTGCCTCTGAAAACTCATGTTCTATCAGAAATCATCCAGAGGCTTCAACAGCAATGGCCAATGGGTTCCAATCCAGGGCAGAGGGCCATGCTGGCCCGAACGCATGGGTGGCGGCTGCCCAGACCCGCTGACAGACTGTGAGGCTCTGACGAGGCCCCGGGGCAAAGGTGCCACAATCAGTTACCAATGTTGGCTGCGCATTTGCCACCCAAGCCTCTTTTCACTTTCTTCTCTTTTCATCCCAGAAACTGTCTGTTGTGTGGCCACATTAAATCTATGTTCAAGTTCAAACATGTGTAAATGGGGTAGAATTTTCACAGAAAATTATTTCCAGAAGATGTGGCTGAACACTGCTTGATGAAGGCTATGAGACACTCCTGGCTTCTGAAAAGCCCACTGAAGCCAGACCCATGCTTCTGTCTTATCTGAGCCCAGCCCAACAACACACACGTACCCCCTGCCCCCACGGAAATGATCCCGAGACCAAGGTCACTTTTTCATCTTCTTTGTCATCTGAGGGGTACTAAGCGAAGGAACTATATACCTCACAGAAATCAATCTACCAGTTTTTATTTCGCAGCATTAAGAACCCTTAACAGATCTGTAAAATTATATATTACTAACACTGTTCTTTTAAACAAAGAGAAGAAAGGTCTGTAAATTTCCCTGTATATAGGAAAACAACCCCCCAAAAGTGATTTTCTACTTGATAATATTGTCAGAAACTGCGATAGACCTGTTCAAAGCTGTTAATTAGATAAAGTAATTAAAAAGTGCTTCTGCTGAGACAATTTCAGGCTGTAGACCAGGTTTTTGGACAATGCTCGTGCAGGTTCCATGATCGTCTAGAACACAAAGGGGAGTGCTTTAGCAGTCTCATGTTTTAATAGTGAGCTACAGTTCAACGAGTGAACACAGTTTATGAATAATATTAAAATAATAGAGGAAAACAGGTTTTATACAAAGTACAGCATCTTTGGCTTTCTACTCTCACTAAAAAGGCAAATAAAAATGATGGATTTTGATTCCATAAAGATGATGGACTTCTTTTTAAAAGTCTGATATAATCAGGAAACTAAAAGACTAACTCTCCATAAATGTGTAAATATATTCATTGGAGCCCCCTGTGCTGCTAGATACCAGCTGTACTTAGCGGCAGTCCTGTTTCCCGTAGTCCCAGCAAGGGACAGCATCTCTAAAAGAACAGCATTTTTATTATTGGCTGGATCTTACCTTATTTTACCTTATTTTAAGTCTAGTGTTCATCTTTCTTTTTTTTCTCTGTCTGTGTGTGTACATGATGACTATTCTGAACTTCTTGTGAAATTGGAAACATTTAATAAGTACAAATGTGTTTTGACATTTTTCTAATTAAGCTCAGACTGCAATAACAGGTTGTCATTTTTTCCTTCTCTTGGAGTTTAACTGAAGAGGAAATGAGGGACAAGACAGAAGAGGCAAAAAGTAAAATTGTATTTAATTGTAAGGGACGTAGCTCTGAACAAGTAATTCCATTTGCTCTGGTGCAGAATTACTGAACACGGCAAAAGAAATTGTGAAGAATCCTCGTGGAGCTCCTGCAGTTTAGTAAGCTGTCAAACTGACAAAGAGGCAACGATAAAGCCAGAGGAAACAATGTTCTCCCTATTTCAACTATAAATGCTGATGGTAGTGATACAAACATCGTCTATAAGAAATGAAGCTTCCCAGCTCAGTATTTTGCACAACCTGTCCCTAAGATAGACCAGGTCTACCTTAAGAAAGCTAAAATTACTCTCTGAAAATTGAAGAATTTTTTTCCATGATTTCAATTGACATTAATTTTCTGCTTAAAACTCTTCATTTTCATTGGTTTACTTATAATAGAAACAGAATGGAAAGCCTAATGTGATCATGTCTGTACCTGACTCTAGTCAGATATATAAATATTTTTGCTATATAGAGGTTTCGGTACTACTTTTGATCTAATAATAATAACTAAACACAGGGAGTAACCTATTAACAACCCTAGTCTGTTCATACAAAAAAGAAAAAAAAACAGAGACTTTTCCTTTCTCAAGGGCATAGTCTTTGTGCATGCATGTGTGGGGGGGGTGTGCGTGTGGGAAAATGCTTTATGAGGTGCAAGTACCAAAGCATCCACACAAACCCTGAGGCAGGACAATGTGCATTTCTAACAATGTTCTTCCACCATCAACCAGTGCCCAGGACACCCAACTTCTCTCAAAGAGCCTAGAGGTGGTGAGAGACTATGGTGTCTGGGTTAGATGGGACCCTCTGATTTCATAGGGACCCCCAAAGATGTGACACCTATTAACACAAAAACACAAAGAGTATTAGTCCTACAGCAAGATCCACGCAGACCACAGCATGGAGGAGCAATGGGAGTGGAAGCATTGGTGCCCTACCCAGCTCCTGGGTCAGGCCAGAGGCCCCAGGCCCCAGTGGCTGTGAGCACTGGGAACTGCTAAAGCTAATGAGCAACTGTGTTTTCGCCAAGCTGGGGCCCCCTGCCTGGGAAATTATGCTGCAGCCTCCCAGCCATGCCTCTCAGTGACTGAAGAACACAAGGGTACAAAGGGCTGAGGGAACAAAAAGTCTTCCTCGCCTCAGGGTGAGACCAACTCTATGGTACAATTCATGCTTCCAAGCTCCCCGGGATCAGGCTGCCCCTGGACTCCAGCTGAAAGCCCTTCTTGCTTAGCACCACAGCTGCCCAGCCCCCTCACCCCGTGCCCCTGAGCACTCTCCCTGGGCAAATCACAAGCACCTTCAGTACGTGTCAGGATGTCCTTCTAGAGAACCTGACGTGAGAAAGAATGTGAAACAAATAAATTAATGTGTTAACTACAGCACAGGCTACATCAGGTGCTCTGGGGCTGAGGGTGGACTGGGTAGGGAGGGGATCAGCATTTGAAAAAGGGTTCCTGCCAGCCGAACTTGAAAGAGGAGTTGGTGGTTTTGCTGGGTCAAGGAAGTGGAGGGGAGCAGGGAGCAGACACCCAGCTGCGGAGGAAGGCGCATGACCACCGCAGGGAACTGCGTGCAGGTGGATGTAGCTGGGATACCACATGAGAAGCCAAAGGGGCTGCAGACGCAGCTGGCAGGAGGGAAGGGGCTAGAGCAAATCTTGTGTGCGTATTGCTCCCTATTTCTTGTTTTACTACCGTCACCTCTCCTTTCTGCTTCTGTGTATCATTCTCTAAGCCTTTCTCTGAGTATCTCTCAATATCACGGTCTCTTTCCTCTATGCTCTGTCACACAAGTCCCAGATATCTGACGCTGGACAAGTCTCTGTTTCCTTATCAATAAAATGAGGGTTTTATTAGTACTCAGTCCACCCAGTTGAAAGCTGCCCAAGTGAGGGAATATATGAACTAACCCAGTGCCTGGCTTATCCAGGTGGGTGTTCAACCAGTGTTAGCTGCCCTTTGTGTTGCCCCTGTATTTATTTCTTCTCCCCTCTCTCCTCTAGCTGCCTACAAGAAAAAAACTGATGTTTCACTAGCTATATTTACCAAGTAGACATTCTTTTTTCTTTTTTAATATATTTTATTGATTACACTATTACAGTTGTCCCGTTTCTCCCCATCATTCCCCTCCACCCTGCACAGCCCCTCCCACCCACATTCCCCCCCTTTAGTTCATGTCCATATGTCATAAGTTCTTTAGCTTCTACATTTCTCACACTATTCTTGCCTTCCCCCTATTTTCTACCCACAGTCTATGCTACTTATTCTCTGTACCTTTTCCCCCTCTCCTCCTTCCACTACCCTGTTGCTAACCCTCCATGTGATCTTCATTTCTATGTTTCTGTTCCTGTTCTAGTTGTTTACTTGGTTGGCTTTTGTTTTAGGTGTGGTTGTTAATATCTGTGAGTTTGCTGTCTTTTTACTGTCCTATTTTTTATCTTCTTTTTCTTAGATAAGTCCCTTTAACATTTCATATAATAAGGGCTTGATGATGATGAACTCCTTTAACTTGACCTTATCTGAGAAGCACTTTATCTGCCCTTCCATTCTAAATGACAGCTTTGCTGGATAGAGCAATCTTGGATGTAGGTCTTTGCCTTTCAAGACTTCAAACACTTCTTTCCAGCCCCTTCTTGCCTGTAAGGTCTCTTTTGAGAAATCTGCTGACAGTCTGATGGGAACTCCTTCGTAGGTGACTGTGCCCTTATCCCTTGCTGCTTCTAGAATTCTCTCCTTCATCTTAATCTTGGCTAATGTAATGATGATGTGCCTTGGTGTGTTCCTCATTGGGTTCAACTTCTTTGGGACTCTCTGGGCTTCCTGGAAGTCTATTTCCTTTGCCAGACTGGGGAAGTTCTCCTTTATTATTTGTTCAAGTAAGTTCCACTTGTTGCTCTTCTTCTTCCCCTTCTGGTACCCCTGTAATTCGGATGTTGGGACATTTAAAAATGTCCTGAAGGTTCCTAAGCCTCTCCTCATTTTTTTGAATTCTTGTTTCTTCCTTCTTTTCTGTTTGGTTGTTTCTTTCTTCCTTCTGTCCACTCTATTGATTTGAGTCTCAGTTTTCTTCCCATCACTATTGGTTCCCTGTGTGTTTTCCTTCATTCACTTATTGTAGCCCTCATTTGTTCATCTAATTTGCAACCAAAATCAGCCAATTCTGTGAGCATCCTGATGACCAGTGCTTTGAACTGTGCATCTGATAGGTTGGCTATCTCTTGGTCACTTAAATGAATTGGTTCTGGGGCTTTGATCCATTCTCCCATTTGAGCCATTTTTTTGGGGGGGGTCTGGTCGCAGCTCTCATGTATGAGGGATGGAGACTTAGGTGTTCCCCCAGGTGGGGCAGCCCAATTGCTGGGTTGTGACGCTGTACGTGGGGGTGTGGTCTCGGTGTTTTTAAGTTTTATTTCCCGGTGCTGGGGCCCTGGGTTGCGAGTTCTGTCTTGTTCCCTGTTTTCACCTGGGTTATCTGTGTGCGAATGTGGGACCGCCTGGTCAGCCAGCTGCTGCCTGCAGGCCCAGGTCCGCCAACCTCTACTTCCTCCTGCCACGACTCCACCCCTCTTACCAGTCTGGATGAATGGTTGTTGGACCTCCGTACAGTTCAATTTTCTCTCAATTCTGGTTGTTTTCTTGTTTCTAAATCCTTGTTGTCCTTAATTTTGGTTGTGTGAGGAGGCACAGTGTGTCCACCTATGCCTCCATCTTGGCCGGAAGTCTCTAAGTAGACATTCTTTATTTGCCGTTCAAAGAGAAATTAGGTTACTTTTAAATTTTTTATAATTTAATAACTCCCCCTTTCCTTAGGTGAGCAGTCTATTCCTATCTGACAGAATAACCCTAATAGCTTGTAATAGTTTCAAAATATAAAAAGGTACAGTGCACATATTCCATACTACCAGTGTAGTGGATAGTTCTTTTCTTCAATGATTTTGTTTAATAAAGGATAAAGAAAGTGGATGGATCAGTTATATACCCTTGGAAGTTAAACTATTTTGCAAATAAAGTGCTATTTTTATATTTGATTGCAAAATTCCCAGACATTGTTTTCTGAGTTTCTCCCTAGGGGCGCCAGCCTGCTGAAAATCTCAGGCAGTTGGGCTAGGGGTGGGGATGAGCAGGATGATGTCTTCTTGACTTTTCTTTATGATTTTTGCATTTTAGACAAAAATGAATTCAGATATTTGCCTTGTCATAGGAAAAGAAGGCTGATGGGGTGGGAACACTGGCTTCCATGAGATGGAAAAAGTCTTAATAATCTGCAGTGTTCTTGTTGGCTCACTGCAAGGAAGGCCAGCTGTCAGGAGCCTGGAATGCTACAGTGCAGCAGCCCCACTGGGTGGCTGCTGCTGCACCGGCAGGTGGGGTACAGCTTCAACAGGTCTCAGTCTGAATCCCTGCTCTGCTCCTTAGCAGCCTGTATTTGACTTTGGGCAAGTTATGAATTCTCAGCCTCCATATTTATAAAATGTAATAAATACCTACACTGCATAAGGCTGCCCAGAAGCTTACATTAAAGGGGATAATATATTTCAGCACTGAGGATAGTGCCTGGTATGCAGTGCACAGGCAAGCATGGTAGCTGCTGTTATTGTTATTTCTGGACTCAGTTATTTTCCTATTAGTTTGGTACAGAAATATTTCCTATCTCTCCAACAGGGAATGACAATAGTTTCTTTTACCCTTTTCCTTCATAAAGCAAACACTGGACTTCTGTATGTAACCCTGAAAATCTCAGCAAATATACTTTCATGTCTTCCCTCTGTACAGGAGACAGAGAACCCCTATATACTGCAGGCAGAAAGAAGTGCAGGAGCAGCCCTACAGGGGGCGCCTCAGCTACCCTAGGGGAGGCAGGTGTTAAGAGTGATTCACAGTTCAACTGGCCCAGGGCTGGCCTCATGCCATCTAAGAGAGCACCGCGTTCCATCACTGACCTTGGAGAGGGGGACTGGCTCTGGTTCTAGCAACTGCCGACTGACAGAGGGCTCGGTGCCGGAGGAAGCCGTCCTCTCCAGTATGTGGATACTCTGGATAAATGGAAAACAACCTGGGTTAGACCGCCACTTCTCATGTGGATGGGCGTGGGGTGAGGGCACACAGATCACAGTAAAAACAGTGGTCTGTGCTACAGACGGCAGGCTCCCGAGGAGAGCACAGGCAGCTGCAGCAGTCAGGAAAGTCTCAGCCAGAACTGGTCTGCTGTCTCTTCTTACCAACTTGCTGCCGAGCTGCTCCTGCAATGCTGGTTTAGTTTTAGAGAAGGAGTCAGAAATCACGCAAATTAAAGAAAAATTCTAACTTCATGAGAATGGTACATCAACTTTGTAGACACAGCTTTACATAAGAATATTTGCTCACCTCTCCAATGGCACTGTACAAAAAGAAAATTCGAAGTCAAAAAGCCCAGAGCTTAATACCATTTAGTTCTAGAGTTTCTTATAATCCTTATGAGATAATTATTATAACATTATAATTATAGTATCTTAGAAAAATTCTTAAATGCACAGAGAAGAAAACATTTCATCAAGTACAATAAATACAAGATGTCCTTTACAAAGACTATACGGAGTCTTCTTTGATCTGGATATTCATTGATCAGTAAGATGACATTCCAACAGAAAAAAGGCCAAGTACATGAACAGGAACTCACACAGAACATTTGAAAAGAGGTTTACCTCAACCTCATGTATTCAAAGTTATGAAAAGCAAAATAATAATGGTTTTTGAAAAACCATTAGGTTCAAGAATGGACTAGGGTCGGGGGAAAGGAAGTATAAACTGGGTATGGTCTATCTGAAGGGGAATTTTACAATTTTATTAAAAATATTTTGGGAAACTGGTAGAGGCCTCATAAACCCAAGAATTCCACAGCTAAGTTGTCACCCTAAGGAAATAATCAGATACTTATGCAAATATGTTAAGGATAGATATGTTTACTAAAGCATTACTTATTGTAGTAGAAAATATCTAATATACACAAGAATGGTACAAACTTATAAGGAAATACCATGCAGTGATTACAAATAACAATATGGCCCTGGCTGGTGTGGCTCAGTTGGTTGGGGTGTTGTCCTGTAAACCAAAGGGTGCAGGTTCGATGCCCACCCAGGACAACTAAGCGATGTTTCTCACATTGATGTTTTCTTCCTCTCTCTCCCTCCCTTTTCCTCTCTCTAAAAACGAATAAAAATTTAAGAAATGACAAAAGGATTATGCTTATTATAGAAGACTCAAATACAACGTAGAAATAATATAAAAGAACAAGCGAGGCCCCACCCCACTGCTATTTACCCTCCCAGCCCACGCCTCTGGAGCAGTGGTTCTCTGAAGGCGGCCCAAGGCCCTTTCAGGGGCCTGTGAGACGGGAGCCCCATTCATATGACACCAGGATAATGTCTGCCTTTCTTGCTCACATCTCACTAGTACACAGTGCAGTTTTCCAGAGGATACATGAACATGCTGTATGGAAACATATTAAGCAAAAGCAGATGTAAGAATCCAGTTCTCTGCTAAGCCAGGCATCAGAGAGATTTGCAAAAAAAATATCATTTTTCTCACTAAAACTTGTTTTGGAAATACACTTTAAAATAAAAACGTTATTTAGGTTGACATGTGATAGTCTATTTCTATTTTTAAAGAAATTAGGAAATATTTGAAAATTCTATGTTTCAATTTCTAACACAGTAAATATAGATACACATAACTTACATAAACAAAGCTCAATAATTTTTGAAAGTGTAAAGGGTCCCTGAAACCAAAAATTTGAGAACCACTGTTCTAGGAGAATTACTATTAAAATTTTGTGTTTATTATTAAAATGGAGAATTCTGACTTGCATGTAAGTTATTCTCTCTCTCACAATGCTTCTTTTGAGGAAAAGCATTGTTTAAAAAACTAACACATTTTAAAATCTCTTTAAAACTATTTAATCTACCTTAAGCTAAGTTATATAAACCTATTAGTAGCCCCAAACTATCCTGATACATTATATAAACCTATAAGAGGAAAACAAAGCTTGTCTCGTATACTCTTCAAATACATCTGAGCAAAACTTCCCTAAATGTATATCCCATGAAACTAAAAAAACCATGAAAGTATTTTTCAAATGCATAAGTCAAACTATGAGCAGTCAAGATATCTGGTGTCACTCTACTATAGCGATAGAAATGTGTTCACCTTGCCCATAACAGATAGACAACTTCATAATTCGAGACAAATTTCTATAGGGAAAAAAAGTTTCCATGATAGCATTTTTAAACATCAAGAATTAGAATCATTTTAAAACTACATGTTTTAGTATCAGTTCTTTCCTCACTTTTTAACAGAGTATCAACCACAAAGTTCAGTAAAGTAAATAAAATATAGAAGACCAGAAACTGCCAGTGAGATGTGTCATTCATTCATTCGTTCGTTCATTCATTCACTCACATGCTGCTTCAACTAACTAGCAAATCATTGTTGGGCATCTGTACTGTGCCAGGTGCGGATTGCAGGGTGTCAGAGAACAAAATAGACAAGAGATTTTGATGCTTACATTGCTTATGATGCTCCTATGATGCTTACATTCTAGAGAGAGGCTGTGTAAGCCCAAAAGACCAAATGAGGCTGAACAAAAATTGTAAACACTAGCATTAATATTGTTCCACGTGGCTACTGTTTTTACTTTAATTTTCCCAGTGAAATATCCTTGGTCTGAGTTTCTCTTTAAGGACCTTACCTTATCCTTACACTTCTGGTTGCCAGGCAATAAAATACACATACATTGCTTCCTCACCCCACCACCTCCCCTGTCCCTAGAGAATAAATATGGTAAGAAAAGCAGAACTTGAAAAGGAATTTGACATCAACAGCTATGTAAGCAGAAAATAAATGATTAATTCAGGAACTTAGCCGGGGGAAGGAAACTAAATCCCCTAATTTCCGAACCAAGCCACAGACATGGAAATCAATTAGGACATTTAAAGTGTGATAAAAAGAGTTTTGTTTCTATAGTTACCAGGGGATACTTAAAATGTTGCTAGGATTTTGTGGATCAGAAGGGTTAGAGACCAAACAAACCAGGAAAAAAAATCTATAAATTACATACCCGTGTACCTGTCACAAAGAACATAATATTATTTCTCCGCCACCTGATTTTACAATATAGTTTATATTACAGAAGCAAGTTAGAAGCTTAACTATTTCAAACATAGTACAACATAGTACACATTCAAACTAAGTAAAACCCCAAAGTTTGTTGATTTGCCAAGGCACAGAGAGTCATAAGAACAGTTACTGAGAAATATAACCAGAGACATTAAAACCAAGAACAATCTGACAGTAGCCAGAGGGGAGGGGGAAGGGGATAATGGGGGGAAAAGGGGAAGGGTTTTCAGGAACATATATAAAGGACCCATGGACAAAAACAAGGGTGGTGGGAACAGGGAAGAGAGGTGGGGATGGCTGGGGGGAAATGGAGACAACTGTACTTGAACAACAATAAAAAAAAAGAAAAGAAAAAACAATTACTGAGAAATAGTAAGTGAATGAATATTTTTATTACCACAAATGTATGCGCATATTTTTCAGATTTTAGCATAATTTATTAAACTACCAGCTGATACACATTACTATAAATGTAACTAGCTTTAAAAGATGAGCTATTTTCATTTAACCTCCAGAACGATAACGAAGAAGTCAAATGCTTTTCTACAAACTTGAGCAGTCTTATACAGGGTGGGGCAAAGGTAGCTTTACAGTTGTGAGTATGCACAACAGAGCTTATTCTTGTATTATTATTTATTAATTATTGTATTATTTCTGAAGTTATAGAACCACACATGCAAACATTCATTACTTTTAATGAAATATCTAAGCCCTTCAATGCTATATTTTTAATACTGGCAGATATAAGGAAGACTGTTTTCAAACTTACCATACCCAGTCCCATACCTAATCTTGGAATCGTTAGATTGGGTGCTCCTTGAAGGTGGGGACCAGCTCATCTTCACTCTGTATTTCACCCCTTCTACCCTCAGCCCACGCCATCCTAGCACAAGATGCTGAACATTGCAGCCAGTCCAAATTTTCTGCGGCCCTGACCCGTGTGGCTCAGTTGGGTTGGGCAGCGTCCCGCAAAGCAAAAGGTCACCAGTTCCACTCTGGTCAGGGCACCTGCCTGGGTTGCAGGTTCAGTCCCCTGTTGGGGGTGAGTGTTAGAGGTAATGGATGATGTTTCTCTCTCACACTGATGTTTCTCTCCCTCTTTCTCCCTCCTTCCCCTCTCTCTAAAATAAATAAATAAATATTAAAAAACTTTTCCTGGAATTTTTCAGTGCTCTCTCTGATTAACTTGTCAAGAACAGTCCCTTGGCAATCATTCAGACAGGGGTAGGCAGCAAACTACGTTCGGCTTCATCTTTGAATTATAAAAAATCACAACTCCAGCAGGATGAAACTTTTGAAAATATTTAAAGTACTCAACTTTTAAACTAGAAACATCAAATGGATTAATCAGAGAGCTCTTGTTTATTAGATTTAAAGCTATGACTGGTCAGTGGGGAACATGTCAAATTTAATTTGGCAACATCTTTAGTAATAAAAATTCTTTTCATAAGGTTTCCTTTAAGATAATTTGTGCTAAAAATGTTTGTACTTGTTCTTCACGAGCTGGTTATTTTCATATTCTTTCACAATGACTTGTAAACAGATGCCATATACCTTCCAGGTGTTACATGTATTATGTAAGCAGGTTAAACAAAAAGTTACATAAACCTGTTAATTATTCTTTTAAAATCCAGTTTCTCCTCAAATACTAAAATTACAACTTAATTTCCAGGCCAATGTCTTGCATTTTTTAAAAAACTTTGTTTTTTAGAGTAGCTTTAGCATCACAGCAAGTACAGAGATTTGCCACATACCCCCTGACCCTACACATGTACAGCCTCCCCCAATCTGTGTCCCCCACCAGAGTGGTACATTTGTGACAACCGATGAACCGAGGTTCATTCCAGCTCAGTTTTTTAAGCAACTCGGAGCACGCGGAGAAGGTGGAAGTACTTACCCGCCCCTTGCTCCCCCTGCTCAGATAGACTTGATGCATGTTTAACGTAAAACCAGGAGTCTAGAACACATTTCACTGCAGCTCTTCAATTCGGCACAAGTTTGTTCCCAGCTAGTATTCACTGATCTTAATATCTCCTGGGCAGCAAGTAGAAATCTGCCAACACAACTACAGTCTGGTTTGCTCCGTACCAAAGATGTGGGTAAACAGACAGACAATGAGACATTTAATAAAAGCTGCATGGCTTTGTACAACTCCCGCAGAAAGGAACAGGACTCTCAAACTGAGAGTCCACGTGATCTGCTGAACAGGTCTCTCAGTTTACTCAGCTTGTCACTTATTTTAATTTTACTTAAGTTAACTTCATCAAAACTTTTCATCTGGTTATTTCATCTAAGCTATTTTTATATTCATGAATTACACAAAATATTTTTTTTAAATATCCAAAATAACTTAGAAACTTCTAAAGTAATTTCTATTAAAGCATGGTTGACATAAATATTACTTTAGTTTCAGGTGCACAAAATAGTGATTCTACATGTATATGTGCCTGATGACGTGGTCAACACAGCATGTCCAGCAACCACCTGATCTGCACAAAGCTACCATGTTACTGATACATTTCTTATGCTGTATATTACATCCCCGTAACTTATTTATTTTATAATTGAAAGTTTTGTACCTATTGCTCCCCTTCACCTTTTTCACCCATTCCCCACCTCTCTCTCTTCTGGCAACTAACTATCTGTTTGTTTTGTTTCCATGGGTTTGTTTCAGTTTAGTTTTTTTTTGTTCATTTATTGTGTCATTTCACATTCTACATGTAAGTGAAATCATACAGTATGTCTTTCTCTGTCTAATTTACTTCATTAGCATAATACCCTCTAGATCCATACATGTCACTAGGGGCAGGATTTCATTTTTTTTAATTGCTGAATACTATTCTGTTTGTATATAGAGGGTAAGGCAAAAATAGGTTCACAGTTGTGAGTATGCACAACAGAGTTTATTCTTGTATTATTATTCATTAACGTTGTATTGATTTCCATACAAACAACTGTAAACCTACTTTTGCCCCACCCTGTATGCACCGCCTCATCTTTATCCACCCACCTGCTGATGGACACCTGGGCTGCATCCATGTCTTGGCGACTGTAGATAACACTGCAATGAACACAGGGTGCTTTATCTTTTCAAATTAGTGTTTTGTTTACTTTGAATAAATGCCCAGAAGTGGAATTGGTGGGTTGTATGGTAGTTGTATTTTTATGTTCTTCAAGCTTTTTGGCTGATGGGCTTGTCCCTCGTCTAGTTATAGCTAACGTTAACATAACAACACTCTTTCAGTGAGACTGGTAACCTTCAGATGATAGTATTGATGATGATGGGGGTGATAGCAGTTAACATTCAATAGCTTTCTACAACCTTGTCTCTATGCTTTATGTGGGTCATTTCATTCCCTCTTCACTCAAAAGCCTTTGAATAATGACTTAAATTTATTTTCTGTCTCAGCAGAGAGAGGCACAGTGAGGTTACATTAATGGCATAGATTTGGTAAGTGTTGGAGCTGGAATGCAAATCAAGATTTATTGTAGAGCCCCTGCTTTTAAATACTGCCTTCTACTGAAGTTATAGCTAATGTTAAGTGATAAAAATTACAGCAATCTCAAGTAAGCACATCCCCTAAGGCCAGCTGAACACATCAAAAGGCATCCTCTACCACAACCTTCTGTGAAAACAGAGAGGCGGAAATGAGCAAAAGAAAAAAGATTATAGCTCTCTTAAATATGGTACAGCTTCCAGGTTCATTTCCAGGTTTTGAGAATTAAGGGCAAGCCAGTGAGCTTTCACTCCAGGGAAGCAGTGTCCTATGCAGGGAAAAGAACATGAGTTTTGCAGTCATACAGACGAGCACGCCAACCTGCAGGCTGCTACTTATCATGTGACCTGGCAATCATGAAAGTCCCTCAGCCTCAGTCAGTGTTCTCTGTTTGCAAAGTGGGGGTGGTGACGTCCACCTTAGACGATATGGCAAGTCACGAAGTTGGCGCCCAGTGCATGTGTAGTGCTGCCCAGGGGCTGGCACACACAGCAGGCCCTCAATAAATGGTAGCTAATATCTTAGTTGTAACTGCTACAAAAATAAATATGCAGGAATCGTGTGCATTTTTATTGCCATAGAAAGGTATGTCCAAACATCCCACAGGCATGTGACACCTGGGTGCCTTTTTTGGAAGTGACGGATGCCTAAGGACATGGCCATCATGTTTCCTGGATAACCCAGTAGCCACAGTCAGCACCGCCTGTCACCAGAGCATCTGCATGTACTGAGAAAGCTGATGAAGTGAGTGGAGACAGATGCCCTACATCTTCGCCAGGGAAAATCATCAGCAATGGATGGCAATGCATCCTTCTGAATTCTCACAGCAAAGATGTGCACAGACTTGCCTGCTGTCTTCTGAATAATTTCCCTCAAGGAATTAATATTTTTAATAGCATAAAATATTTAAATTACCAAAGCCAAAAGGCTATGACTGAACTAGTAGTAATTCCACTACTTTTGCTATAGTAACAATTATCTTGCCCTCACTGAAAAATGGCAGAATTGTATTAATAATAAATCTACAGATAAAGTACCAGTAAAAGGAATGGAAGTAGAATTTCTTAGAAATAGTTACTGGGAAAAATTCTACAAAGCACAGCTGGAAATCCCTGAATGGGGGGAAGGTCATCAGAGTCTTGACTTTTCCTGGACAGAAACATGCAGCTCGTTAAGAACCGACAGCCAGGGCCCATGTTGAGCCAGCCTGTTGTTGGAAACCTTGCATTGTAAGAAATACCACCGAGACCCACCAAGTGGTCCATTTGGAGGCTGAGAGTAGTTCAGTGATCTTGACTAGGATGTGGTAAAAGACAGCTGCGCTCAGCAGTAGTGCACGAGCGTCCATTCCCCTGACACCTCACTAACACGGCCATGATCATTATCACAAAATCAGTTCTTAAGTAGGATTTGAGGTCAAAAAGTCTGGCACTTGCAAGTACACAATACACACAGGGCTGCTCTTCAAGTATGGAACGGTATTTTACTTGCAGCCTAGGAGAATTACAGTGGACATGGGATGGGGGAGGGTAAAATTTTCTATTTGTTCAAGTTGAAAGCAGCAAACAGATTCTCTCTCATGAGCTCTCACTTGTGGAAACTAAGTGTCTGAGAGCCAGGTGGCAAATTTCTTTCCAGTGGTCTCAAATTCGGCATGTTTCACATGGGCTGGGCGCAAGACTGTAAATACCAAGCAGCAGCAACCAATCTCCAAATGCCACGTGGGGACAGCAAGAAATCTGTGGGGCTGCTCATTTCATTTCATGCAAAAGGCTAATCAGGCCCTGGCCAGGTACTCAGTTGGTTAGAGTGTTATCCTAATACACCACGGTTACAGGTTTGATCCTGGTCAGGACACATACAAACAGCAACCAACGAATGCATAAACAGATGGAACGACAAACTGGTGTTTCTCTCTCTCTAAAATCAATTTTTAAAAGGCTGATCATAATTTTCAATAAACAAATAAATGATCAGAACTTTGATTTCAAAGGTAACACATGTAGTGAAAATACAGAAAATTCAGAAAAACACAAAGAATGTAGAATTCATCTTTGATTCAAGTACTTCATGAAAATAACATTTTGGTCTATGTGCCATTTGGTCTATGGTTCCCCAGGCCAATGAGGATGGAAAAATCACTATTATTGCCAAGGGAAGAAAACAAGGCAATACATAACTCAAAAATAACTGACAAACGCTGCCTTACACAGTTTACTGTTTACAAGGGCACGGAGGGCTGTTCTCCTGCACATTCAGCTTGTCAACACTTACAACAGAACAGCAAGTGAGTTGGCCAACCCTGTCTTAACTGCTCATTGGCTTTGGCCAAGATATTTGACCACTTCATGCCAGAGTTCAGTTCCTGGAAAAGGTGCTAATAGTTCCAACCTTCCACAATGAGAACTCATGAAATATTAGCTGTTGTTGGTGTTGGTTGATTAATTTATGCATGAACTTTGCCTAATATTTAAATTTTTCAGGGCACCCAATTTATAAAATACATTTACATCACAATAGCTGGTCACTGTGTGAGTTTCTGCAAGCGAATATAATTTTCCCATTGACATTGGCCCTAAGTCCTACAAGTTTCCATGGGATGGATGTCATCTCAAAAAGGCTAAATTGGAAGCAACTCAAGACTTTATACATTTTTATTTAGTTATTTATTTGAGAGAGAGAGAGAGAGAGAAAGAGAGAGTGAGAGAAACATCGATTTGTTGTTCCACTTATTTATGCATTCATTGGTTGATTCTTGTATGTGCTCTGACTGGAGATCAAACCTGCAATCTTGGTGTACAGGACAATGCTCTAACCAACTAAGCTGCTTAGCCACGGCCAGCAACTCAAGAGTTTAAATATACCCAGCACCGAGGGCTTTATTCACCTACAACATTCTAGTGAGGATACTCTGCAGATTTTCATATCCGGTTAGTATTTCTCTCCGAACTTCAAGTTGGGTTCCAGGTCATCCTGCAAATCCCTGATCCACTGAACTCTCCCTAATGCTAAGAATTTTCTATTCCAATACTGGTAGATTTCAAATTATATTCCTCCTCCCTGATAAGATTGGAGATGATTTAAATTGGAGGTTAGGTATTAATTAAGAATGCTTGGATTTTTTTCCCCCAAGAGTATAACATTTTTGTTTGAGGTTACACTACTATATTTTTCGTAACACAAAGAAGGAAACAGTTCTTATGTTCAAAAGACAGAGACATTACACTTCAAATTGATGATTTCATTTAACAAAGCTCTTTGAAGAACATGCTTCAGGGGTCCAAGCAGAGAGACATATTCCTAGTCAGGCATGTATGCTGGGGGATATTTTTACCAGCCTATTTGTCCAAGAAGAAAACTTGTGAAAACCCTGTACAGAAAGTATAGATGCTGACGAGAAACACTTTTACTTTGTGATTTTCTAGGCACAGTCGTCACGGATAATGAAAGCTGCATGTAGAGCAGATGCTGCCAGGATGGGAACTGGTGGTTAGGACACCCTCCCCTGGTTCGAGGAGTGCCACTGGACTGCTGTTGGGGACAGCCTTCACATGTCATCATGGACATCAGCTGAGGTTGTTCTGAAATGCATTGCTGTTGACAATATGTAGGGAACATTTGTAGATGCCCATGTAATGGAAATATTCTATTAGTTGTTACAAATTGACCATGACACAGGATTTTATTTTATAAAAGCTAGCAAGAAGGTTAACTAGCAGACTCTTATGACTTATTCATAATATAATTTTTCCTTGAAAAGTCCTTTATTGTATGATCTCTGAGCTTCAGCAAACTTTCAGTCATTATCAGGAATGGCCGGTATCTTTTTCTTTGATTTCTCATTGAACAAAAAAGATGACCCATTTAAGCATTTAGAACATCTAACCTGGGAGAGCTATAACACCTCGTTCTAGTGACAGACACCATCGCCTGGTAATTACGCATTCCAAATACTAAGCTCTTACAGCAATAGTGACTGAGTTTTTTATGACTCGGTAATGATACAAATAAAAAGAATCGATGACTCCAAACAGAGGCCTTGCTTTTAAAAAGTGCAGATCCTTGGGCCTGATCCCAGAAATACTGAAACTGTCTCTCCACAGGGTGGTCTAGGTCTTCCATATACTGTAAAAAAGGCTCTAAAATATGTAAATAAATGGGTTATCGAAACACACAAACAAAATCCAGTCAGCTGATCATATACTTAGCCTGTTACATAATGTTCCCACAAAATGCATTCTATGAGAGATAAGGGAACAATAACCTGTTTTAAATGAAGAGTTACTTTCCACTCCCACCCATATCTTTAACATCCGTGTTGAATGTTCAAAGGTTTTATGACTGATAGCGCTTCCTTCATAAGCCACAAGTCATTTATCCCGCCACACGAGGACTGGCAGCAGCAAGTCAAAGGTTGGTGTTGTCCTAACTTCCCCCTGCACTTTTGGACCATTCTTCTTTTCTTTTCTTTTTTTTTTAAACTTTATTTTTATTGTTTACAGTTGCACTATTACAGTTGTCCCCATTTCCCCCCTTTGCCCACCTCCACCCAGATCTCTCCCCTGCATCCCTCCGGCCATCACCACAACTGTGTTTATGGGTTATGCATATACGTTCTTTGGATGAAAGAAAGTGGACCATCCTTCTTGTACTCTCAAAATTCAATCTTCTTGGGAGACTCGAAACTTCCGATTACACTACTTTCTCTCCTTGTTGTCATCTCCCAACCTCGTGAGACTGTTCCTTCACAGCTAACCGAGGCCTCTGAAACCTGACTCACAATCTTCCTCTGCGTGCCAATTCCTCTTGCATTTAGCCCAAATCTCTCCTGGGCCACATACCACGAGGTGCTAAGGGTACACGATTGAACAAAATAAAGCCCCTGTTTCCAAGGAGCCTACATTTCAGTGATAGGGAATAGAAGAAAGGATACAAACATAACAGATAAATACGTAACATGTCTGGTGGTGCTTATTGCTCTGTAAACAAATAAAACAAGTGGACAGTGAGTGATGAGGATATGTATGGATGGAAAAAGAGGGCTATCCGGAAAGGGTACTTTTGGAGAATCAGTCAAGTGTGTGAGCAAACCTGGGGATGCCTGGCAATAAAGCTAGACTCAGGGAGCTAAAAATGCACAGGCCCTGAGGTAGGGGCATGCTTGGCACATCGGAGGGAAATGCTGGAGAGAATTAAGTGAAGTGAAACCTGGTAGATGGGACCAGAGATGTAAGCAGATCCACATTATTAATGACCTTACAGACAGCAATCGGCAATTCAAACATTATTTGGAGAGAGATGGGACAGCACTGGAGGGCTTGGAGCAGAGAAGCAGCTTGCTCTGCCTTAGGTTTTGACAGGATCACCCTGCCTACTCTGTAAAAAATGACCTACACGTGAGGTGGGAAGCAGGGAGACCAGCCTGGGTGAGAAACGATGGCGGCTCAGGCCAGGGTAAAGGGGGTCAGCAGTGGTCAAATGCCAGGTGCGTCACGAAGGCAGAACCAACAGGATTCACTGAGGGTCTGGCAGTGGGGTGTGAGAGGAGGAGAGGAGTGAAGGATGGCTCCTGGCAAGGTTTTGGGGCTTACCAAATGAAAGGATAGAGTTCTGTTCACTGAGAGAAGGAGTGTGGGGAAGAAGTGGATTTGAGAGGAAAATTAGGAGTTCACTTTTGAACATGCTTAGTTGAAATGCCTTTTTAATGTCCGAGTGGAAACTGCCCTTAGTCACTTGACTTCATAGCCAAGATCACAGCTGGAAAATTCAAATGCTTTCGGGATCAGGCAAGAAACATAAATAAGTACTGAAATATAATAAGGAGAGGAAGGGACTGTTGCTATAGTCAATAATATTGTCTATTGTTGACTATTGTAATAACTATGCACAGTGACAGATGGGTACTAGACTTATTGTGGTGATCACTTTGTAAGGTATATAAATGTTGAACCACTCACTACATTGTATACCTGAAACTAATACAATACTGCATGCCAACTATAATTAAAATTAATTTTAAACTATTGATATTTACCAAAAAAATACAGTAAGAAGAGGCAGGGACTATAGCTGGTCAGAGGGTAAATGTCCCCTTTGACAGGGAAGCTGCTCCTGAGCCCAGTCCGGTGCTGTCATTTGGAATCTGGGCCTAGTGTTCCTAGACCTTCCCATTTCTTAGCAGGAAGAAGATTCTGACTTTTTAACATCCATATCTTAGGGAAATAAAATAAGTTCCTCAATATAGTAAACTCCAGAAGTGCTCAGTTAACATTCTAACTGTAGATGTTATTGGTGTCTTTAATTTATTATTATACATCGCAGAAAGGTTGGTTTAGCATTTTTAGGATTTGACAATCAAATCCTCTCTTCATGCAACACCTCAAGAGACAAGCCTTCCTTGGCACATACATGGGAAGTGCTTGTTTATGCATATGTCCTAGATGTCTAATCAACTGCTTTACTTCCTTTTTGAATATTTTAGTATGTATATTTCTTGCAGCTTGTGAGTCATAGCTGATCACACCCACACAAACACACAGCCAAATCTGTTAGATGTTCTAACATCTCATATCAGACTTGGTCCAAACGTAAACGAAGTATTTATTAAAGCTTTCCAAACTGCTAAATACTGAGTGGAGTCTTGACCTTCTCATTGGTGAAGAATCACTGAGTGAAATCACAGGAACACTGACTGAATAACTTCATTCCCCACTTCTCCCCCTCCTCCACCTGCTGGGCTACATCATTCACTGACAGGCAGGGCAGCCTGTTATTACTACGCACTTGGCAGACATGCTTTGTTTTGTTTAACTATGAGGAAGGAAGAAGGGAGAAAGACGAATAAATCTGGAATGGAAATTTTGTAATAAAAAGACAAGACTAATATTGTTGCAGGTCTTTAAAAATATACTCTAGGATATATTAAAATATTTGAGGTGCAGGGCTTGTCTGAAGCATTACAGTGCGTAGTCTATAAAAGAGCTCAGAATACAGTTGGGTAGATCAGTACATTGGGTCGATCAGTAAAAAGCAAACAATATAAAAATGTCACATATTGCCCTGGCCAGGGGGCTCATTTTGTTGGAGCATTGTTCCGTACACCAAAAAGGTCGCAGGTCTGGTGTACAGGAGGCAACCAATTGATGTTTCTCTCTCATATCGATTTTTCTCTCTTTCTCAGGTCAATAAACATATCATCGGGTGAGGACATTTTTAAGAAAATGTCACATATTGTCAAAAACTTCTATAAAAGTTCACAGAAGGGAAACAGCAATGTGGGTTTGAATGGCCAGTGAAAGTGTCGCCTGAGGTGGTCCTTGAAGCACAGTAAGGTATCAGATCGAGAGCAGGGTGGTGGGAATTCCATGCAGGAAAGACCAGGGCAGAGTGAGAGATGAGGCAGTTCTAGGAACCATGAGTAGACAGGACTGCACAGGTTGGGAGGAGAATGGGACACTGAGGCTGCATCACATCATGGTGGTTGCTGAATACCCTGTAATAAAGAAATACGGCCTTAACTGTGCAGGTTGTTGAAGGATTTGTGAGAGTTTGAAGGATTCTGGGCATGAATCTGCCATATTAAGGAAATTCTATCTTCTGCGGCCATGGGGAGTAGGTGAGGCAACAGGACTTTGCAGGATCCTGGGTTGAGGTGAGGAGAGTCTGGGCTAGATAGTGAAGAGTGGGAATAGAAAGAAATTATGATGTTTATGGAGGAAATAATGGATAGAACTTGCTAGAATGTGAGAGAGGCAAATGAGAAAGGAACGGCTTTGACCCTGGGTCAATAACATAATGACTATCCCAACAGCAAACTGGTTGATACATATTCATTTATGGCGACATTGGTATGTCCAAGGAAAAATGTCCAAACAATTAATTAGTGATCTAGGACTAGAACTTGGGAGAGAAAGACAAATAATGAACACTAAGGCACCACAGTATTCTCAGCTATGAGCTACATCCTTTACCTACATGATCAACCTAGGAGAGAAACAGGGATGGACTTTACATTTTGGCACCATCTGCACAGATGTCAGTCAGGTCAGGAGAATAATGACATTCAATGAAGACCAATTTATCGCAATTCCTCTATGCCCCTTCCCTTTGAAAGCAGTCATCACGCAAAAACAGATGCATGAGAACACACTGCATCCTATCACATCACAAGATCACTCAAAATTCTGGTTTCCAGAAGTTAATACTGGATTCTAGGAAGTGCTAGAGATAGGGAAGAAAAAACACAACTGTAATGGTTCTTTTTTCTTCTTTCCCTTGAGAAAAATGAAAAGACAAAAAAACAGGAGGCAGGAAGAAACAAGGGGAGAAAGTATTTGGGAGAGTTTCCACTTGCTAAGATAAGCATGACTGAAAGCAAATTCGTCCCTTAAATAATAATAAACATTTGAACACTGTCTCCCTAGTTTTCTAGAATTCATTATCAATTTATGAGTACATTATCCGATTCCCATCATGCACCTTTCCATTCACGAGCCAGTGAGGAGCTACATTCCACCTTCCAACTCCCTCTGGCAGACCAGGGGCTCAGTGTCTTTGTTTTGCCGGCACTAAAGCTCAGGCCAACAGGTGCATCAACAGTGATGATGGGTGTTTAAATGGCCGTCATTAGTCTTTTCCATTTGTCACAATTCTCCAGGGTGAGCTGAGTCCATCCCTTCCTTCCCTCGGCCGCCAGAAAGGCCATGCTGCTTAAAATGTCTCTCCATTTGAACACTCAGGGAGGGGAAGAGGAAAAAGCCATAAGAAAGGATGGAGGAGTGGGTGGAGGGGTAGACTAAAATGGCAAACTTAGAAAGCATCTTCTCAGCATGCAGTAGTTACTTATAATGTGTTTTCATTCATGGTACCCTTACTTTCTTTTACTTTACAAATGCAATGCTATAAACATTATAACTGTGTGTAATCACACATTTAGTCAACAGTATAACTGCTCTTAATGAACAGAACGTAAATGTCCTCGTTGAACTCTATAACAAAGGACAATATCAAAAATTCCCCAAGACGAATAGCAGAAACGTCTGCTTAGAATCTGCAAAACATATACACATCAGGAATCACTGATTCTTACAGATTCCCTGGAACCTCTTGCTAGATATGAGAGAGGGAGAGCTGGGAGGGTTTGTGGACTGAATGTTCCCTGCATTCTCACCACCTAAAGAATAAATTCACATCTGGAACTGGCTGCCTCAAGACTCAGGTCTATACTATGGACAACTGAATAATGGATGGTTGTACTTCTAGATACCAGGCAGTATACCTTGAATACACAAAATACAGAGGGAAGAACCTTGCAAAATGTTTGCTAAGTGAATGTCCCCTTAAGGAAAAGTTTTTATAAAAAGTTAACTATGCTTGCTACTGTGAAATTCCAGTTACACAACAAAAATCTTATCACAGATAATATTATAATGATACACAGTAATACTGAGACAAGTACTGGGCAAAACATCACCTGTTTTGACAATTTAGACAATTCCTACAACCAATCCCCACACAACTCAGGTTGCAGTAGCAAGGAATTAACTCTGTAAACAAAGTAATTTAGAGTTGACTCAATGCAATAATTAAGCAACAGTAATTCATTTCCTCTACTGACTTTAAACATTGCCTGAGTTCTTACTGCCCTTCATCCCGATACTACAATTTTACTTATAATGTAATTCCTGAATGTGTTGCTAGATTCCATGAAATAGCAAAGAGAAGTTAGTGCTTTGCAGACCAGTGAGAGACTAATTGAAAGAAGACCTTTGCTAGTTGAGGTCCCTTTCTACCTCCAGCGATGAAGATGGGGAGGAAACCATCCAAGACACAGAGGCTGGCTCCCACCGCCAGGTACGGACAGTGAGGAGCACACTCCAGGGCTTCCAGCCACCTGTCTGTGCTCTGCACCCTAAAAAAAAAAATCCTGCCCTGGCTGGTGTGGCTCAGTGGATTGAGTGCGGGCTGTGAACCAAAGTGTTGCCGGTTCGATTCCCAGTCTAGAGCACAGGCCTGGGTTGCAGGCCCGGTCCCCAGTGGGGGCCACGTGAGAGGCAACCACACATTGATGTTTCTCTCCCTCTCTTTCTCCCTCCCTTCCTCTCTCTCTAAAAAAATAAATAAATAATAAAAAAATTTAAAAATCCTAAATAATAGAAAAGCAAGAACTGGATCTCCATGACATTGCCAGGTAGATCTATAGAAATTAGTGAGTTTTCCTGTGGAATAAAATATCTTCACAACAAAATTTCAGAATTAATTAGCAATCCCACCACATTCTAATGGTACTGTATTTGCATAAGATAACAAAATGCACTTTATACTCTTCTCTTACCTGTCTACTGTCCCTTTGGGAGGACGTTGAAGAGGAGGCACTTCTATGGGTGGGAGTGGACGTTTTATGAGCAGGGGATATGCCCTTCTCGTCTGAACTCATAGCTGCAGTTAGAGTCTAGTTGCGTGCACTTAAGATCATCCCAACGGTCTCAAATCCAGACAAAGAAGTAGATAAATTTGCAGCTTCAGTCCATTTCACAAATCAGGCTTGAGTAGAAAAGAGAAGGCAAAAGGTCAGGATGTCCAAAACATCTCAAAGCAAAACAAACAAATGACAACTCACGTAAATAATTTTAAAAAATTAAAAATTATATTCAGAAAAAATGTCAGTGAGAGGAAGAACTCTGACATGTTTGGAGGTATTTCTTCCTCTAGATTTCTAAGGTGGAGGCTAAAAGCGCGAATATACACCAAAGTCTGTCAACAAGGAAAGCGGGAAGAAACCGTGTGCTCAAGTCACACTCTTCCCTCACATCCTCTGTTTTAAAGCAGTTTGCAGAGCTATGTTATGGCCCCTCATGTCGAAGTACATCAGCTTCTTCTTACGAGGTTTAGTTTCCCCTGCCCCGTGGATCACAGTAAGAGCTCAGTCCATACTTGCATCCAGTTAAGCTCAGCCATGTCATATAGTGACAGTTAAATCCAACACAAAGTAGCCAGTCACAAAAGGCAGAAGGGCTCATGCTGTTTATATAGCATTTGATCCAGCCTTTAGGAAGGATCAAGGAATGCGTACACCCATGGTTATTTGCACCGTAGGACTACAGCCCACCTACATGACTCTCTCCAGGCCAACATCCAACAGGCTGGAAAGCGCCCACAGACTGACAGGCAGGCCCCAATACTGGGGTAATGCTTGGAGCTGTTTCACTGACCCACAGCAAGGGACGCTTTTTTTTTCACCTGGATTCATGTAAGGAAAGTCTGCAGTGTAGCACTAAGGCTAAAAACTTGTGCCTGAGAGAAGCGTTGTTCAACTGGCAACAGAAGTTGCTAAAAAACACATCTTTCGAGAGCATACTAGTGTGAAGAGAAACGCTTACACACCAATCTTTGACCTAGAAGAGTGACCACTAAAGTGAACTTCATCCCCTTCTAAGAAGACAGAAGGCCAAGTTCTAGCCCCCACCTTAATGCTAATTCTCCTTGAACAGAGCGCGGGACACTTGGGTGACTGTTTTAGCACAGGTTGTGAGAAGAAGCTGCTGTTGATGCATAGAGGGTATCCCACCTTTTGGCATCTGGGCCACACTGGAAGAAGAAAAGGTGTCTTGGGCCACACATTAAATACATTGTGACACATAATAACAAAAAAATCTCATAACGTTTTAAGTAAGTTTACGATTTTGTGTTGGACCCCATTCATAGCCATTATGAGCCAGGTGCAGCCATGGGCCGCAGGTTAGAAAGCCCCGCAAAAAACAGTCCCCTCAGGGTATTATAAGGACACAGGGCAAGGAGAACTAGCTGGATCTGGAGGTCAGAGGTGCCCTTGAGCAAGGAGGTGTGGGCTGAGAATTGAAGGATAGACAGGAGTTAACCAGATGCTGGGCAGCCAGCGTGGCATGACCCAGGAAACAGTCCTGGCCACCACGGTCAAAGAAAGGCAGAGGCCAGGTCCTACCAGGGTCTGTGGGCCAAGTTCAGCATTTTGGTCTTAAGCACAAGAAGCCACAAAGGGGCATGGTTTAATAAGACTTGTACGTTTAAAAGGATACTTTGGCAGGCATTAGGAGAACCAAATTAGGGAAATGAAGATTTGGAAGGTCCAATAAGGAAGCAAGAGATGATGGACCAGAGAAGTGGTGAGAAATTGAAAGGATAATTGCCAGATTTTCAGCATCTGGAGTGAGAGCTGGCCAAGGGAAACCTAGAATTGACAGGAGGTCATGAGTATGGTTTCAGACATGTGGCTGTGAGGTACAACTGAGGCCTGAAATGGAGACAAATATTTGGAAAGCTCAGTCAAGGGATCAGAGAAATTTAGGCTAAAGACAAATGTTTAATAAATTATGTTAATGACACAAACGTATTGAGTGATTTGTGTATAAATCATGTAACTCTGCACCTGCAAATAAATCTTATGCAGGGCTGTATAAAATCTGCAATGTTATGTTAACAGATTATGTGACCCTGAATATATGTTAGGCAGGATTTTAACAGTTACCAGGTTATAAAGAATATTCAAAAGAACAATCCCCATAATTAAAAGGAGAATTATTGTAAGTGAGAAAAAATGGACAATCTAGCGAATAAAACTTGTTATCCTTTCTTAAGATTTATCTTAATTGCCGCTGCAGGAAAAGCAAAAGCTACTTACTCCAGAAACTGGAAAACTCTCTTGCTTCAAAACTAGTTTTGGGGCTAATAGAAATGCAATGAGCTATAGAGAACTCTTTCCTGGGCTCAAACAAGGTTCCATTTGGTATCAGCAAAAGGCAGTAACAAATCAACATGTAAGTAATCATCTAACCCTTTTGTTTTATGAAAGCAGTTTGATAAGGGTGAGTAAAATTTCTCAAGCCAAACTGTGGTGTCAGCCAACAGAAAGTGAGAACGCCGCTCAGATCCTTAATGTGAAGTCCTCCACTTTCTGGTCCAAGACGTCTGATGCTGACACTTGAGCTGAAAGCGTGGAGCTGCCGTGATGTGCTCAAGAGCTTTCAAGGGACGAGGCTGAGACAACCAAACGCACTGAACTATTCTCCATGTGGAAGTAAATTCCGTCCAAGCTGTATCAAGGACCAACATCTCCTCTGTTGCACTTTCTTTCCCCCCTTAACCACATCCAATTTTACTTTTCCTGAGGAAGACCAATGCTAACATCTTTATTTTTGTTTTAACTTAAAATGACATTTTCAAAAACTGTACTTGAACAACAATTACAATTTTTAAAAAAAAGTGGTTTGTGAAGTTTTGTGCTGGAGATTTCTCACTGGATGATGCTCCATGGTCAGATAAACCAACTGAAATTGACAGCGAGACATTAATTGAGAACAATTAATGTTATACCACGTGGGAGAAAAATAAGTAAAATGATATTTTCAGGATAACTTGTTTATGATGAAAGAGAAGCATTTTGGTTGAATCACAATTATGAATATAAAGGATGAAGAAAAGGTGAGTGAGAACATTAAATTTGTTCTAAGAATGGTTTTTGAGGTTATTGTTGTTTCTATAAATTTTTTATTTATTTTTAACAAAAAGGTTTCAAGGACCTGACAAAAAGTTGAATGAGATCACTCCAACTTGATTATAAGCCAAGTGTTTGGTCATCTGCTCCATTGCTAAATGCACTACAAAAGAAGCTACGAACTCTGTTAGTAGGTTGCACCTACTTATTTTTTATTCCTGGAGTGTAAGAATGCTGTGACGTTAAAAAATATATACACTAATTTCATCTATATCAAAGCACATTTTCAGAAACTGGCTAAACAAAATTCTATACCAAAAAAAGACCACCGATTTAAAGTCAACACTAACTAACTTTTACGTTCAATGAGAAAAGTATTGTGGCTGGAAATAACAGCAATATGAAAGATAAACATCCAATTTTCCCATCTCATTCCTCCTTCTTATCAATATTAAGTACTGTAACAGTTGTATTTATACCGAGTGACATAAAATTCAGATTTATGACCCAGGGACCTAACTAAAGCAAAAGGTAGCAGGGAAGACTTCTAGAACTTGCTGTTCAAAGGCTGATGCCACATCATCATGTGTTCAGAAAAAAACATTTGCAACTGGGGACACTACCTAGCCTGAGCTAAGTTATGATGTGGTAACACACCACAAAATCTCAAGCTCCTACAGGAAAGGTTTATTTCTTACTTATTTGCATATCCTTTGGGGGTCAGCTGCTGCCCCACTCCAGGTCCTCCTCATCCAGGCCAGAGACGCAGCCCTTATGTGAAAGTGGAACGGAGCCATGGCTGAGCCACGAGACAGTTCATACTGCTTCTGCGTGGAGGTGGCATGTCTTAGCTCCTTGCACTAACATTTTATTGGCCAAAGAAAGTCACATGGCCAAACCGAAGTCAACGATGCATGAAAGTATAACCCTCCCAGAGGGTGAGGCAGTGGATAGTAGCAAATAATAATATAATCTATTATATTTACCATAAAAAGATAAAAGGTATGGATGAAAATATTTCAACTGTGTCTAATTTCATCACCCAGTAGTAACGATGGTTAACATTTTGGTTCTGCTTTAACCAAAGTAGGAGAATAATGCCTCTCCTATCTGCAATATGGTTTCTTCAATCAACAATGTATTGGTGACAGTCCTCCTTATGAACAAGACACTTTGACGTCACCACTCTTAATGACGACATATGAGGCCACCACATGATATACCACAACACATTTAGCCATTCTTGTGCTGGGACATTTAGGTTGTATTCAGTATATTTTGAAACAATGAGACTTACCATGGAAGAGTTTATAATAATTCTACATTCATGTATTATTATTGTAAAAATGACTTTCTTTGTGGATTTCAAGACCTTTTTGCTTCATTTGATATCATCTGCTCTTTCCAAGTGAGAAATGAAATCTGTCCATAATTTTACATTTAAGCTTTCTGTAGTATTTTGTATTATGCGTTCCTCTAGTAATGATCACATTGGGTTGTTTTTTTAAAAAAATGTAATTTTAATGAAGTTGTTCCCATTTCCATTTAATGTTATAACTAATAGTTGACCTCTGCCTATCATTTGACATTTTCTACTTTTGGGTTCTTCTCTGTTTCCTTTAATGCTTGATGGCCTTTTAAAAACAATAATCTGCCTTTCCTTACAATACAGATTTTTATATGTTTTTAACTGACCTTTACACTTGCCATTAATTCGAAAGATACAATTTCCCTTTTAAAGTTCTATTTCTGTTTCCCTTTACGTTTCTCTAAGTCATTCTGGAACCATCAGTGTGTGAGTGACTCAGGTAAGAGTAAAATGGTATCTTTTGAGTCTCCCTCACCCACCCAACACCACTCATCCCCCGCCCCAAAAAAATATTCTGCTCCCAGTCCTCTTTTCAACCGTGGTGATTTAATCTGGAGTTTTAGAGAATTGTATTTAGGATTCCAGAGCAATGCCGAGGAACCAACACCACTTTTCCTGGTTGGGGCCGACCAGGGTCTCCAAAAGCACAGCCTCTTCTGCCCTTTCCCAAGAGCCTCCTTTCCTGCAAGTGCAGCTGACCTTTGCCATAAGACCTGGATCAATCAAGATTTTCCTCAATTTGGAATATAGCCTTCATAAAATTAGGGTATAATTCTCTATGGTTTTGATATTAGATCCCATTTTGAGTTAAGTGTTTGGGTTATTAATGGCTTGTCTTTTTCAATATTTGCTTGACCATTTACAGAGCATTGGGAGGAGCCACATCAGCTGACCCCACGCCGAGCTACCTGGGACAGGGTATTCCTACCGATTGATCTTATCAATGCAAATGTCACCCTACTGCTGGGTGGAATATATTAGTTTTCCACCAACAAGGCCTATTGTCATTATATATTGTGGTCATTACACTGTCATTATACATTAAAGTTTTTCTTTTTCCTAAAAGAGAAAGGGTAGGCAATCTGTTGTATTTCCAAGGTCATTAACTCATGGATAAGAAAAAGGAAATCAAGGACTAATTTCAAGAAGATAAGCAGTAAAAATCAGTGTAAGATCTGATAAGCATTTTGCTACAAAATGACTAAAAGGATTAACAAAAAAAGACCATTAGTACTTACACTAGGGAATAGTGACCACCACATGTCATAAAATCAAAAGACTATCCCACTCAGGGCCCAAAAGAGGATGCATGAAAACAAGACAGGACTCCCCATTTCAAGACAGTGAAGTGATGTGACAGGAGGAGAATCTGGCAAGCTCCACCAGCTTCCTCCAAAGGGAAGAGGCACAAGGAAAGGCTCCCCACACTTGAAGAGCTTTCTGAGGCCATCGAAGTGCAGCAAGAACATAGCCCTGCCTTGCCCTTTGCTGCTTTCCTCAGTGTTGGCTCCAGAAGAGCATCATGGGCAGGTCCCAATGTACCCCCCGCCCACCACCCCGCCGCCTTAGGTCTTCCCTCCTCAGGCTGCCCTCCGGTGCAGACGCTTACAAAACTAAGAAGGAAAAGAGTATACAAAGAGACAAGTTCTCTGGCTGTGACTGACCAAGATTCTAATTCCCCCAGTCTCCTAAGGCCCTTTACTAAGTAAATGAAATAGACAAACCTACATTCTGCATCATCCAGCCCTCCAAGGTGAACTATAAGAGGAGGATTTGAATGTTAACCAAGTAATATGAAGGGTGCCAAGGATAACTGGCACAGATAATCTTCTGACAAAGAGCAGATTTCACATAAAGAAGAATGTTTAAACAAATATGTCTATAAAACACAATGAAAGATTCTCCCCCCAATGGAGAGAAAACTATTATGTGCAAGAGACAGACAGAGGAGTTAATGTGTCATGTTACTTCTAGTAAAAGACAGAGGTAGCTTTGGAGCACACAAGTGCTTTACATGTTCACAACATTTTTATTAAAAAAAATGGAGTCTTTGTACAAGAGGTAACACAGGCTCAGAGGCAATGGCAACTGGCATAGGTAAGAAACTAAGGAAACAAATAATGACGCCAAGTTTAAGAGCAGTAATTAAAATGATATTAGTGAAGCACAGAATGATTCTGTAGAAAAATCTAGTCATACACAGATTAGAAAGATAAAATTGAGGAAATTACCTTGCAAACAGAAAAAAGGGCAAGAAAAAGTTAACCTCCATACTTTTAGCTGAAGTATCATCACCTGCTTATAAAATAGCATGTGGTATAAGCTTCTGGATCATTCGCTTCTATGTAATATTTTCAGACTGCTGTTGACCCCAGGTGACTAAAACCATGGAAAGCAAAGCCATGGAGAAAACATAGAAAAGAGAGATATGAGTTTCATAAACTATTAAGTAACAGCCATGTCTCTAAAATAACAATAAAAAGACAATGTTAATTATGTATTTCTTCAATTCAAGTGATATATGGGGAAATCATTTCTTGCCGTCCAAATTACATAAAACTATGTCAAAGATGTGACTTGGCTCAAGAGGGAAAAATAGCTCCTTACTATACTTTAGACATTTATATTTCAGGTATAAGTAACAGTCTTGTAACACCAAAGGTTTTTACTTCCCTTAGGTCACATCGCTTCTAGTTTTCTTCAATAATTTAAGAATTGTTGTACTTACCTATTGGTAACTTCATATGGAAGTATCCTGAAAATCAGCTTAAATCAGTCATTCTCCAATACTACACTGATCTCTGTTGAGTTATCATGTGATAATGTCTGTATTTGAAAACTATAATTTGAGCTGATGCATTTTCTAATGAAGACATTGGGCCCTAGATTTAATGATTATATATACTTTCCAGTCTAGTTTTAATTTTGTACTTGGTATAGTTTTCCACTTTAATTCCAGGAATAAGGCCCAGCTCTCTCCTCCTGCTTCAGGTTTGTTGGTTGGTGGGCATTATACAATGAATTGTTCTCAGAACTGAGTCTTCAAAAAAAATTGTTTTCAGAAATAGATTAGGGAATACTTCTCATCCTGAACAATCAAGCTACCACTTATACTATTTCCCCATGTAATTCTTCTCTGGACATCTATTAATTTAATAATTAACAAAGCATAAATGGCCTTTCAAAAAAAATTACAGTAATAAAACTGCACATCAAAAATATTGAGGTCAAAATCCCAAGAAGAGGTTACTATAACCTCCTTGCCAGCACTCTCTAGCCTGTCAGGGAGAAAATACTGATGAACATGGCAGGCTCCTTCTGTGCACCAGGCACTTCCTATCCAAGCCCAGTAACTCTCCCGTTACTCAGTGCACAGATAAGGAAAGTAGGGATGAGAAAGCTTATTAAGTCTATCAGACATCAAAGCCCCTGTAGCAAATCCTTTCACTATACTTTATCCTTGGTTTACTAATAAATTAATGAATAAACTAAGCAACAAATGAAATTTTTTAGAATATGGTACATTACTGATGATATATAATACTAATTTACAGAGTTTCTTAATCTGGGGTACATGAACAGGTTCAGCACATTCTTTAAACCCCAGAAATATGGGAAGTGTTGAATATACATGCACTATATTTTCTTAGGGAGATATTCAATAGCTTTCATCACATTATCAAAAGATATCCTTGTGAGTTTATGTTTCTAAAATGATTGTTAACAGTACAGGTTAAAAAAAAAATCCGTGGGCATGAAAGCTGTACAACATATTTAATATAATGGGATCACAGGACATTTGATTTTGAATCCGTGAGTCTCTGTCACGGATTGTTGACAAGGCCATTCTAATACCATCACTGAATAATTTTACCAGTGCTAATTTCCTAAGATTTGCCAGCCCCTTTTCATCCATCACTCTGTTTCTGACCCTAGCTGACATGTTTTGAAAGGAAGCTTTGGCAATGTCATAATTCACATTTTAACAGGAAAAATAACATTGGGGAATATGGTTCCCATGACTGCTAATGGATACTGATTGTCAGCAGAGTGCAAAGAGTGAGCAGCAGCGGGAAATACCAAAAGATCTTAACTCCGCTCTGTGACCTTCAGTAACAATTCACAGTTCCATGGTGAGTGTGTGTGAACCCTTACTGGGGGTACCAACAGCACACACCCTCTAGAGCAATTTGCTATCAAAACAACAGCTTCTGTACTGAGTTGAGGTATGCTGAAGAACTGGCAGAAAGAGATGAAATGGCTGAGGTTAAAAATGTTCCTGAACTACCTACCATATGAGATTGCTGGTGGGGATATAAAATGGTAACTGCTATTGAAAACAGTATGGAAGTTTCTCAAGAAATTAAAAATGGAAGTGCCATATGATTCTATAATTCCAGTTCTGGGTATTTACCAAAAAGACCTGAATGCAGAGATGCGAACAGATATCTGTACACCCATAATCACAGAAGCATTATTTATAACAGCCAAAAGGTGACAACAACCCAAGTGTCCATGAATGGATAAATGGAGAAACAAAACATGTTATATTCATACAATGAGATACTACTTTAAAAGTACGGAAATTCTGACACATGGTACAACATGGATGAACCATGAATATGCTATGCTTAGTGAAGTAAGCCAGATGCAAATGGACAAGTATTATATGATTCTACTTATCTGAAGTACCCAGATGGTCAAATTGATAGAGGCAGTAGGTGGAAGGGTGGTTGTCAGGGTCCACGAGGGGGAGGGAATGCAGAGTTAATGTGTGATGGGCACGGAGTTTCCGTCTGGAAGGTGAAAAGGTTCTGGAGATGGATGGCAGCTGTCTTAGCCCATTTGGCCGCTGGAATGAAACCCTGCAGACTGGGTGGTTTATAAACAACAAGCATTAATTTCTCACAGTCCTAAGGCCTGGGAAGTCCAGGTTCATGGCGCCAGCAGATTCAGTGCCTGGTGATGACCTGCCTCTGGTTCACAGGTGGCCATCTGGTCGCTGTGTCCTCGTATGATGGAAGGGGACAGGGATATCTCTTAAGTCTCTTCTATAAGGGCACTGATTCCATTCATGAGGGCTCCACCCTCATGACCTAATCACCTCCCAGCAGCCCCACCTCCTAACACCATCACCTGGGGATTAGGATTTCAATACAGGAATTTTGGGAGGGCACAGACATTCAGACCATGGTGGTGATGGTTACAGAACAGAGGGAACATGTTCAATGTTGCTGAACTGCACACTTATCAATGGTTACAATGGTAAACTTCATGTATATTTAACAGTAAAAGTTCCTGTATTATCAGCTGTAATAACTTTTAGAGCATGCAGGCATTAATATTATACTAATTTTGCTTAGGTTTCATCTTTTTATAAAATCTTTCCTACTCTATAAGACAGAATTGTGACTTTAATTTGTATTCCTTCTATACTATGCATATATATTATTGAACAAGCACTATATTCTGTTTATTTGCTCTGATTCTGTACAATTTTTGAGGGTGGGGACTCTGTCACTTTCATTATTGTCATCTGATGTCATGGGCCACAAAAACCACTCCCACTGTTTACCGGGCCTATCATTTTAGTTAGGACCGAAGTCCTGCATCAGACCCACTGAGAACAGATGACTGTGCTCACAAGCTGCCTGTAGAGAACCACCCTCATGGCAGTTTTTGATTTCACTTTATTTGCCTGAAGATAACCCAAACTAATCCAAATAATTTGCAGATTAGAGTTCTCTATCTATTCAGTAGCCAGCTGGAGGGAAAGTCTGCACAAAGTTCAACATTCCCAAAAGAAAACCTCTGGGTTGTCCTCAAATAAAGACCCCTCTCCACAGGCTGCTAATGGTACTCCAGAGGCCGGGACCATTATTAGGTTCTGCTCTCCCTGGTGCCGAGTCGTACATTAGGAATAGGAAGAGAGGCAGCAGGCAGCCGTGTAATCCTTTCAAAACACCGCTAATGGGTTAGCTTGGATGCAGAGAATCACTGCACCTGCCACCTACCTAACTCACTAGCCATTATCTCCCTAATCACAGATATTTCATGGTCAAGACCTTAATCAGAATTTTTAAAAAAACTGTCATCTTTCCAGAATAGCAATGGTTATGCAAACCTTTACATATCAGGGTGCCCATAACTTGATTTGCTTTGGCATCCAGTGTAAGCACTAGTTTCAGTTGTGCTTATTCATTGTTACAGGAGGGGAGGAAAGCTGACAAGGACTGCTGATCTGCTGCCAGGCCCAGGTCCCCCAGCCCTGTGAACTCATTGAACTGAGGTGTGGTGATCTGCACACACTCTAGCAGTGAGCTGAGCTGAGCTGAGCTGAGCGGAGCTGAGCTGTTGTGCACCAGCTCAGGGGACAACTGTGTGCACCCCTCCCTAGCTCAGCCTTCAGAGACGTCCTCTTGGGAACTTGAAATCAGCCATGCAAATTAACACTTTTTTTTTTGAGAGCCTATTTTTAGACATTTACCAGTACACCACTACATATACCCTGTGGTGCTTTTTCCTTTCATCTTCCTTCACTAAAAAATACCAAGGACTGCTTGGGTTTGGAGCCAATCCCAGCTCTGCCATTTCCTAGCAATGAAATGTCAGGCAATTTACTTAATCTCTCTTTGCCTCGGTTTCCCTGTCTGTGAAACAGGGAGAACAACATGTAGTTCATGGAGTTGTGAGAAATCAATGCAATGATCTGTGTAACATGCTAATTATTATTAAGCATTCTCTCCTGATCCTCTCCTCCAAATCACTCTGTGTGGGAGACACCTTGTGTATTGCCAGGGTCAGGACACTCAAGTCTCAGGAATACCAATTTTGAGACTGATTTGATCTATAACACTATTTGATTCAAAGCCCCTATGAAAAAGGTTTGCAAATTTTCCATCTAGGGACAAGAGTATTTGGAGAAAAAAATTCGTTATTTAACAACAATCCACAAAATAGAAACTAATGTCCTGGTTTATGTCTTTAAATGGATTCTGTGGCCTATCCTTCTTTAAAATATAGCCTACACATAATATAGGACAATTATCAAATAATATACTTACTAAGATTATTTAAGTATCAAAAATACTTGAGATATGATATAAAGTAAAGGCATAGGGATCCTGATGGCTTAACAAACCGCACTTGAGGTCCAGAAAGAGCATCAGATTCATGATACACTGTAATTAGCAAAGAAATGGACACCAGAAAGCTTGAGCTTGAGCCTTGGCCGGGTGGCTCAGTTGGTTGGAGCACTGAATCATACATCAAAATGTTGACGGTTTGATTCCAGGTCAGGGTACATACCTAGGTTGTGAGATCGACCCCCTGGTCAGGGCATATATGGGAGGCATCCAATCAATGTTTCTCTTTCTCCCTCTCTTTGTCTCACTCTAATATCAATGAACATATCCTCAGGTGAGGATTAAAAAAAATGCCCGAGGCTTCCCTTTTCAGCAAGTTACATGATTTTGTGTCTCAGGGTCTTCACTTCCTCAATGCAGGGAAGATACTTCTGTGCCCAACTTACCTCATGGGATTTTGTGGAAATCAAGAAAAAAAAATTACTTTAAAATACACACACATAATGGTTGATAAAGCTGGAAGAGTGAATGTGAGACCTATTTCACTTCCAAACACCACTGAAGAAAACAGAAAAGGGACTTGTCATAAGAAGCAAACTCCTCCCAGAGCAGTGAGAACCTGAGACAACAGCGACAGAATCTGGGACTGGAAAGCAGATGAGGGCAGTGAAAAGACACTGGGTCCTTGGTGAGTCCTGTCCCAAAGACAGTAAGTGGAAGTGGAAGGGATTCAAAGGAGGGTTTAAAACATCACTTGGTATTGAATTGGGATGAAAAAAGATACTTTTCCCCAAATCCCAAGCTTAGAAAAAGCCAGTGCTAATTGTTTGCCACAGAAGTTCTGCTGCTGGTCCCAGATGGAGATGTCACCTGGGAACTTATTCCAAATGGAATTTCTTGAGCTTATCCATACCAGAGGAAGGGCGGGGGGAGGGGGGTTGCACTCTGTTAAAACAAGCCCACCGCAGTAGCAGATGCAAAGGGTTGCCAGCTGGACCCTGTTCTTTGATCTATGATGCCAGTTTCATTTAAAGCCTTAAAAGCCCAGGTGAAAAAGATCTGCTACTTGCCACCTGAAGGATAATTTCCTAACTAGTCTAAGAGTGTTTTAAGAAAACGCAATCGTTTAAAAAAAATTTTAAATGTAAATTACCTCTATCTGAAAGTTTTGGGTTTTTTTTTTTTTTTTTGCTATTTCTTCACCAGTTTGTTTCCTTTAAATGTGTTATTTTGAAATAATTTTAGGTCTACAGCAAAGTTACAAATATACTCTAGAGAGTCCCCAGATTCCCTTTACCCAGGGCTTCTCTAGTTTTCAGAAGCTCACAAAACAAGAAATTTTAATCTCGGGGTTTAACTATTTATAGTGCCAGTTGGAAAAAAAACAAGACATTGGGAAGTAAATTCCAATGCTAAATTTGTAGTCATTGCTTAAATAAATAAACTGCACAGTACTCTCAAATTTAGTATTCTAAACATGAGAATTTAGTCAGCAAAGCACCCTTCAGTTCCCGGCTTGCGTCACCTCAGAACCGGCACAAACCCTGTCCCTTCCCAGCAAATATTTTCATTCTCTTCACAGCACTGATTGTACTCAGTAGTTCCATGCTGAATTTACTGGCTTACTGCCTATCCCTAGAGACTTCGCCTATGCTGTTTCACGGTCTTCTTGTTCTGACCCTGGGCGCAGAGCAGCGCCTGGTGCAGATTGTGTAGGTTTTCAATAGACGTTGCTGGGTGAGTGAACGGGTGAAAGAATACCTATGTGAGTGAGGAACACTTTGGGCATAGCAGGGGTGACATCAGACACATGATAAACACACATCTGTTTACACTGCCATTGTTTCTGAAGTTTCAAACCTTTAGAAGTTTACACGGCTGACATTTGGGGGAGACTACGAGCTGGAGTCCAACATCTCTAACCAACTTCTCACCGGGGAAGCGCTTAGATGTGCTGCTTCTGATACATCCTCTACCCTGAAAGCCAAACCTCTCAAAGTAGGTCTCTATTGTTGGTTCACCACGCACAGTATTTCCCAGAATTATTCATTTAATGTGAAAAGCCAATAAAATAAAAAGTCAATAAAATTTTAAATCACCCTCAAAGTTAGCCTAATTAAAGTATTAAGCATTCTTGCATATGTAGAAACACATTTAAAAAAAAAAATTCACAAATACTGGATCCCAATCTTGTGGTTTGGGAATGAGACATTTTGGAAAAACAGGTGAAAAATTTTAAAAGAGGAACAAAGCAGCCTTCCTTGTCCTCTCTCATCACTAGCAGTCTGCTTCACTGTCAAACAATGACCTGATCATGGGGAGAAGGAAGGAAGGGTGGATGGCAGGCAGGGAGGGAGGGGAGAAAGGGAGGGGAGAAAGGGAGAGGCTACTGATGTCCATACTCTCTATGAACTCTCACATTTCTCCTGGAGTCAAATGTTAGAAAATGTATCCCCAAACCAAACTACTGGATCACCCAATCAACCAAGGTGCAAAAAAGTCAGTCCAAAGCAAGCAGCCCCAAAATATCCATTTGTCAAATGAAACAAGGCAGGAAAACAACAGAGCTGGGGCACCTCTGCTTCATTTAGTGTTCGTCTCACTGCCATTTCCGGGCGGCGCTGTGAGGGAGGGTGAACCCTAACACCTGCATTCACCACGGCACAAATTAGCCCGTCACCCAGAGAGAACAATGATCCTGCTGTCACTTCTGGGGTGTCTCCTGCTTATGATGTAATGAGTTGCAAATAACTTAAATTATCTGGTGACCTAAGGACTTCAGAGAGTGAATATCACTGCCAAGAAACATACCCACATTGACACAAAAATGGACTTGAGGGGAAAATTTACCTTCTGACCTTATGCATAAATTTGAAAAAAAAAAATAATAAAAGGTAAATAAAACTATATTTTTCTCTATATGAAAATAAAACAATTAGTAGTATTAATGCTGAGTTATTCATTGAAAAGCATTTGATGTTTTCAATAAATATGTTCTGTGAATGTCATTTTAAATCAAGATATTCAGGGAAAGAAAAAACAGATACAAATATGAAATCAAGTAATATTAACACTCCATAAATTTAACTTGGAAAAATCAGTGTGAACGCCTAAATTTTTATTTTTAAATATATATGTATATTTTTATATATGTATATATGTAATGTGTATGTATATATATTTATTTATATTTATTCTGACCATGTCCCTTGAAAACGAACTGATAAGACTCGGCAGTCCTAATGTCCAGAGGGCAGTTTCTAAATTCTGTTTTCATCTAAAAGACATCAGAGCCCCTGGAACAGCTGACTCTTAGACTACATGAGCAAGAGGAACCTGGGGCAGCCAGTTGGACTAAACGGCAGGGCCAGAGAAACCAGTGGGACTGAGGGGCTCTGGAATGCTCTGTATCTTGATCTGGATGCTGATTACCTAGGAATGTTCAGTGTGTGAAAATTCACTGTGATTCACTTACGATAAGTTCTCTTTTCTGCACGTATATATAGAAGCCATTTCAAAGGGCTCCCCATGAAAAAACACTTTGTTTATAGAAGAAAAAAATCACTTCAACTAACTAAAATATAAATATTCTTTTTTAAAAAACCCATGAATTTATAATACTCAGGAAAAAGAGGAACTCTCCCCATAAAAAACAAAGAGACATCTTTGATTGCCTTTTGCAGAAACTGAAGTACCACCTCTGAAACCGTCCACTCAGATGGAGGCAACGAGTACTTACTCTGTCCTTCCTATGTGACGTGTATTTCAGGGTCACCGAATACTAGGGTCAAATGTTATAAAGCTGATGAAGCAATGGGCCTCACAAAGGAATTCCAGCTGATTGATGTAGAAGGAATGCTAGGGTGGGGTGGGGGGAAGAAACAGCCATATTTCTAACCCCTAATGAAATAATGTATTCAGACAATGATTACTAATGGATAAAATCATTAGTTGAAAAAACTGATGAGGGAAACTTCACAACAAATCCTGAATATTATTTCCTGATGCTATTGTTGAAACTTAGCATCACTGAAGTAGGAAACTGCACGGACCTCCTGAGGTGATGTTATGTAAGGTACCGTGGATGCATCATTCACATCGAAAAGTAGAATCTGAATCCAATTGGGCCTCTAAATCTAATTTCCAGTTTCTGATAATCTGGGTGACAGAGAAAAGGGTTAAACAACAATCAGCCAAATCCAGCATTCGGATCATTCTGTTGCTCGTGTGGCTTGGTTTCCTCAATAAGTAAATGACTTGAAAAAGGGGGAATATTCTAGATAAAAGAAACTTAAGAGGCTCAATAGCCAAATGAAATGTATATGCTTTGGATCTGATGTAAATAACCAACTATAAAAAGACAATTTTGAGAAATGTGATAAGAGAAATCTGAGTATGGAATAAGGAGTAAATGATATCAAAGGTTATTATTCATATTGTTAGGTGTGACAATGGGACTACAGTTTTGCAGAAAGTGTGCACACTAACAGGTGCTTACTGAAGCACGTATGTTATTATGACACTCTACCTCTGAAACTTCAGAGTAAAAGCGGGAAGGGGTCAATGAATCTGGGTGGGTGGCGCATGAGAGTTCACCAGACCATTCTTTTTACCTTTGTATAAATTTGAAATTTTTCTAAATAAAAGGTATTTTTTAAAAACTAGGAAGAAGCCATGGCTGGTGTGGCTCAGTGGATTGAGTGCCAGCCTGTGAACCAAAGGGTTACCAGTTCAGTCCTCGGTCAGGGCACATGCCTGGGTTGCAGGCCAAGTCCCCGGTTGGGGGTGTGTGAAAAGCAACCACACATTGATGTTTCTCTCCTTCTCTTTCTCCCTCCCTTGCTCTAAAAATAAATAAATAAAATCTTTAAAAAAAACTAGGAAGAAAACCAAAAACAATGAAAAATGTTTTAAAAAACAAAAATTCCCACAGTATTATTTACAGTAGCCAAGATCTGGAAGCATCCCAAATGTCCATCAGTAGATGAGTGGATAAAAAAGCTGTGGTACATTTACACAATGAAATATTACTCCTCCATAAAAAAGAAAACTCTTACCCTTTGTGACATCATGTGTGGACCTGGAGAACATTACGCTAAGTGAAAAAAGCCAGTCTGAGAAAGACAAATACCGATGGTTTCACTCATATGTGGAATCAATGAACAGAAAAACTAATAAACAAAAATAGAAACAGACTCATAGATACAGAGAACAGACTGACAGCTGTCAGAGAGGAGGAGGGTTGGGGGCTGGATGAAAAAGGTGAAAGAATTAAGAAGAATGAAAAAAACTCATAGAAACAGACAACAGTGTGGTAATTACTAGAGGGAGGGAGGGGGAGGGAAAAGAGGGTAAAGGGGGATAAATGGTGATGGAAGGAGACTTGACTTTGGATGATGAGCATGCAATACAACATACAGATGATGTATTATAGAACTGTACACCTGAAACCTATATAATTTCATTAACCAATTTCACCTCAATAAATTTAATAAAAAATAAAAAATAAGTGTTCATAAGCAAAACAAAAATTTCCCTTTTTCCTACTTCTTATATATGAAACCCTCAACATGAACAATATTATACTTTTTTCCCTTAATTATTTCTTCATTTCTACTTTTACTTGATATATACTTAACATAAACTTTATTTTTCAAATCTGGCCTAAATCTTTCTGATGTTTAGCTGACTCATTTTTCTAAAACCTCACCTATCAGATTGAGACAATGTCCAGGTGAGAACCGGTCCAGTGCACAATGTTCACATCTAGACAAATTCTTTCCTGGTCCCTTGCTCTCAAGCTTTTCAATAGACTGAGAAGGAAACGTCAATGACTTCTTATTCCTCTTTCCAGGAGAGAAGACTGGCTACGGGCCTGCTCCCTCCCTCTTAGCCCCTGCAGCTGTTTACAGTTCGGTGCCTTTGGAACAGAAGAGACTCCCTTCAACCTGAGAGACAGAGAAGGAGCGACAGCCAAGGAGGAGGACGACGGGGCAGGTCAAATGGCATCTGCATTGCCAGCTCTCGTTGGCTATTCTCTCCATCTCCACTACCCAAGGGATGCGTCTCATGATCCTCAAAACAGATAAAAAGAAGTATAAACATCTGCTCCCTTGTCGCGCAGGGGCTCAGTACTCTTGATTCTCTTCAGTTTTTGCAGAACCATGTTATACTGGCTGACTGGTGAGCTGATTTTCTGAATTTACCTTTCTTACCACATCTCTACCTGTTTTATAAGTCAATAATGGCTCCCAAGCACTTCCTAGTTTGGTTCCATTTTTTTTCAGTCCTAGTTATCCTTTCTCAGGGATTTAAGTGAAATGGAATGTGAGGCTGATAACAGGAACTCCAAAAAATATATAAAAGGGCTTTCTGAAAGCATTTCTGATTATACAGGCATACAAACTAATTCCTATGACAAAAGAATAATAAAAATAGATGCATTTCGTTAAGGAAATGAGGTACTGATCACATGCTTTTTCCTTTTAAAGAAGAGTTTAATTTCCTTCTTACAACCCAGCAAATGTGTGGAAACAAATTTCCAGTTACTTTATTTCCATGAACTTAAACCTGATAGTCAAAGGGACTCACGTACATTTCATCTTTGCATGAGGTCAAGTATCAAGAGATCCGAGGCAATACTGACATAAGAGATTCCATGAGATAGAGCCAAGCAATGTAGCCAGAAGGAGAGCAAACTACCTGAAATAAACATCTGACCCAGCTGGCCTTCCTTCTTGTTTGCTTCAACATTAAAAATGGATATCCCGAGGCCTGAAATCTGCTTAAGCAACATGTGCTACCTGTTTGAACTTAAATGGGTTGCTGGGATAAGAACCGCTGGTTTGAGACGGAGTCAGCTTCCCCCCATTTGTAAAAAATGACTTAGCTAATGCAGGCAGAGCAGTGCTATGCCCATAAGGACCCTGTGATCTGACTGCTTTCATGACTGAAGCACTTTGTTATTATATAAAAGTTTGATTCAGTATCCAATTGGCAGGAACACTACTGTAAGTAGTTCAGTTCCCAAAATATATAGTTATCCAAGGTGGGGAAGGAGAAGTGTTATGATTAACTATGGCCCACTGTGCCTGAGGGTGTATCTGATCCTGCGGAGAGATTTCTCAACGTGCAAAGCTCTGCGTGTGTAGACAGCATACACATTGCATACTGAATCACTGTGGTGTCCAGAATGAGTAAAGGGCTAGAAAATGGACTCTAAATCCCTACAAGTGTCATTCAAACAAAAAGCTACCTCAGTGAATCTGCCTTACCTGCCTGGGACCAAGATAGTCAAATCAGGCAATGGAAGCCTTAGTCACACCAGCTCAGACTCTGAAAGGACAACCTCAAGGTCCAGAAAGAATGATTCACACTTTTGCCATTATCAATCAGATTTCCAAACTAAGAACAATGGACCATCTGATTTTGGAAGAATCTTCCTTCTTCATAGGCAAGCCTGGCAGGTGTCAGCTTAACTTCAGAAAGCGAGCATTCTCAAAGTAAATACATTTTAAAGAAAATAACAACATGCCCGAAGAGAATAAAGACTAACAGTGTTATGTGTAAAGTACATGGGAGTGACTTCGTGTAAGAAGAAATGGATGCTCAAAGCAGGAATCTTGACCACAAAAGCCTGCAGGTGCCAGGGAGGTAACATGAATCTCTAGGGCTGGTTGGGTTTAATACTTAGGGAATGATACAGCTTAGCAAATTTCAGCCATTGGAATGATAACGCGACTGGTTAATCTTCCAAAAGAATCCAGGTATCTGATTTTCTATGTGAAGTTCCCAGACTGTCCAACAATGCTGGCAACTAATTCAATTTTAAAAAAGAAAATGTTCACAAGTTTAAAAAAATTATAGTCTGAAATTTGCCCTGGGGGCCACCGGTTTACAAGCTCTGCTCTGAAATGTAATTTTAAATAATGCAGCAATAAGCAAAAAGCTTCTCACATGACGAGAATTACACCAAATCACTGCTCTTTGGTTTCTGCCCTACCGAGAAGGACCGGTCCATGCAAGCAGCGGGCAGGAGTGGCATCGGAATACCTGGGAGCATTTCCCAGATTACAGATGTCTGAACTATCACCACCGCCACCAGCAGCAACCCCGTCCCAAGGCAAGTAAGAGGGATACACAGGTTACAAATGCTCTCCAAGAGCTCTAGTGGGGCAGGCTCCCAGAAAGCTTTGTATAACTAGGAGGGGTAAGTGCAAATTATGAAGACGGAAGTCACTGAGCCTAAGATGTCAAACAGTATATGTGCTGTGGCTCTGAAAATAATCACTGCAAATATCAAAGATGACAAGGAGCCTATAGTGCCCATAGATAGTAAGTATTGCTTGTATCATGTTAGTTATTTCAGTCTCGTGGGCAAAAAGAAAACAAGCAACTATCTACCTGTGTAATCGGAAAGATTATGAAAAGAAAATGAATGCATTTTAAGAATGTCTGCATGCATACACAGGTGGGCTTGTGTGCATAAATGCATATAAAGAAAGCATTCTTAGTCTTAGGTCCGTAGGTTCATTACTCAAGAAGAAAAGGGGAGTGTCTTATTTCCACCTGATGCTGCACTGCAGGTAGACAGAGGTGAACAAATACTTTGGCATGTTTTCTACAATACTTCTTTATCCTTAAAACAATTACAGCAGAACTTTCTATTCAGATGCCTAAACCTAACCAGGATTACTATTTTTGTAGATCTGATATACACATAAAAGGTATAAAGAAACACCTTCCTGTGATTTGGTAATGCCTCACTAATGTTTTGCTGTTATTAAGTAACCCTTCATCTAACGTCGCTTTTGCTTTTAAGCTGGCGTCCTCCAGGCTCACCTTGTAACCGGGAATCCTTCTTTCAGACCGGCTTTAAGGTAAAAGCTGTTTAACGTGGTTTATCCTCAGATGGCTGCAGCTTTTTCCTGGAAACTCTACTGACCCCGCTGGGCTTATCTGGTAAATTGCAGGAGTGGCCCCTTGATTTCCTTCTCTTGCTGTTTTGCAGCAAGGGGCAGAAACTGAAAAAGAGAGATTACAGTCATGTAGTACATCTCCACAGGCCGTTCAGGAGCCTCTGGAGGGGGGGAGGAGGGAGGAGAGGTGGACACTGCCTAGGGCCAATCAGAAGCTTCCTTCCAATTTATCTTCTGAGGAGGAAGTTCATAGGGATGTTTCAGCTTCCTACCTCCTTGGCCCTCATGTCATCTCCAAGACACAGCCATTGTGTTCCTCAGCAATGGGCAACATTGATCATTTGCATCTTACTCAGAGTTTGGAATAAGAAAACTCTCAATTTACATAGCAAATACTTTTCTAAAAGGGGCCAAGTATATTCTCCAGAAATACATTTAACTTGCCAATTGAATATAAACCTCAGTTTTTAAAAACAGTAAGTACAAAGTGGTCTCATCACATGCATATAAATGGATAACACCTGTGCCTTGATGAAGACCCTTGCACAGTCGCTAACGCGCTCCAAAATGAGGAGTAGTAGCCCTAACTCCTGGAACAGTCCTGTAGCAGAAAGAGCTGATCACACTATCCAAGACAGTTTCTCAAAACGCAAAGAAACAATATTTTATGAGAAGATAAAATAGGCTCACTTTAAGGAAAAAAGGAAAGAGGAAATCCTGACAAGAAATCTGGAGTAGAAGCTAAATTTGTTACCCCCTGGTCCTGAAATGTGCAGCAGTTGTTCCTTCAAGCCTCTCCGGCGGGCCAGCCTCTTCCCAAGGAAGCTTTACAAGCCACTCCCTGGGGCAGGAGAATGGGGGTCGGCAAGGAGGGTAATGGAGACAACTGTACTTGAACAACAATAAAAAATTAAAAAATTAAGGAAAATACTTCCTAGATTTGATTATTTTTTAAACGTACTCTTTCGTTGTTTTAGTTTTCCTCTTTTTACTTATGGAGAAAAAGGGTAAATATACATATATAGCCTGAAAGATTATGACTTAATAAAAGTGCAAAAGATTTATGTCTACCCAACATCCTATGCTGTGAATGCTCCCTCAGGCACCATTTTTCTGTGAAAAAAAAAAAAAGTGTTTTTTTTTCTAGACTCCCTTCCACCTCTACAAATTTTTTTAAAAAATCTCTCCTACATGGTAAGACAAGTCCATGCACCTTGTAGGCCCCTAAATAAAATCTAACCGAAGACTACGACGATGACATAGAAGAACTAAGGCTAGGGTGTACCACGATCCGTTTTGTAGGCTCAGCATCAGATGTTTGATTTCGGCAAGTACTACTGAGTCTGTGCTCTTTAATCCCATCCACTTATGGGCAGAACAAATATGAGTGGTCAACTACTGAAACTCTCCTACCTACCTTTTTCCTTTTTCTTTCCTATTATGGACTATGCCAAGTTTTAGAAAAGCTGAGAATACTAACAAAGGAAAATAAAAGAAAAATGTGGCAAAGAGTCCCCTGTGCTAAAATGCAGTTCTTTTTGCCGACTTCTACCCCCACTCATTCTCCATAACTTCTTACCATCTGATAATGGCAAACAAGTGAGAAGGTGACGGAGAGAGGGCCACGGGGTAAGACCAAGGCTTCCTTCCTGTCTCCATCCCCCCCTCCAGCAGCAGAGGAGAGGGAGAAGGCAGGGTGAATACAACTACCCACGCCTAAGGAATTCCCTCTCCTTCCCTCCATCATACACACTGCGCGTCCTGTCTTCAGCCTATCGAAACCACACATAGTTGGTTTACATAGTTGGCCCAAGAAGCAATTTTCCAGTTCAGTCATCGCTTTCCCCATACTCTTTGCCTACGCATCATCCTTCAAAATCCAGCTCAAAACCACAACTCTCAGTTCCTTCCTAGATCTTCCCTGCTAGAAAGAGGCAGCTTCTCATGGCACCTGGCACTTCAGTCAGTTCCACTGGTGTGAGGTGGTCCTGGTCATACATGGTTCTTATACCTCTTATCTCCCCTGTCAGACTGTGTGGGCCCTGGGGACGAGGGACCAGAGCTCAGTTCCCTGCACACAGGACGTGTGAGTTAAAATATAAATTTACAAGGCTTCTAGTTATACCTACTTTGTAAGAAATCAGTCTATTCCATTTTGCACAAAAGTATGTGCTTTTCAAATATTTTATTTATTTTTAGAGAGAAGGGAAGAGAGAAAGTGGGAGAGAAACAATGATATGAAAGGGAAACATCGATCAGTTGCCTCTCACATGCCCCCAAATGCGGACCTGGCCTGCAACCCAGGCATGTGCCCTGACTGGGAATCAAACCAGTGACCTTTCATTTTGCAGGAAGACACCCAACCCACTAAGCCACACCGGCCAGGGCCAAAAGTATGCATTTTTACACAGTATGTACACAATGCCAAGGAATAAGGGTTTGGGCTTGTTCTGAGACTATAATTAACATTCTCATGGACCTTCTGTGCAACTTTCAAAAAGATAACCACGATAAAGTGGAGTCCCTTCTACAACCTTTACAGGGGCTGACTACTCTGCATAAAAAATTACCACACCAGCAATACATGGTTCAGATATAATCAATCATCCCTGAGAGTTACTGAAGGCAGAAATACTAGGAATATTCATTTTAATTCAGCTTGAAACACTTGATTAGGGCAGAAAGATTTATGTCATCACATTCAAATTCCAAATCTCCAGGTGATTAATACATTGTTTTATTTAAAAACCAGGAGGTTAACTAAGTGGCAACTAAACTTTATTTCAACTAAGAAACTGTACAAGATCGATTCTCGGACTTTTGGCTAAGATCAAGTGTAGTATCTGTTCTTATCAGTTTAATATCTGATATGTCCTCTATCCGAGGACAATACTGGGATGGGAGTAGAAGACAGAAAACTGTACAAGAACAATTAAAATAAAATAAATAAAAAGAGCAATAAGAAAAAAATTAAACTAAAAATAAAAAAGAAACTGTACAGGGTCTTGCTCCACCTTGCATGTAAACTGTGTGCAGGGCAGAAGTTCAAAGGTACTAAGCTTATCAAGTCCAAGTCTGGCTACACCTTGTGACAACACACGCTGAAGTTAACTTCTCAAAGCTCTCATTAAGAAACTCAGGGAACAAAAGAGGTTGCTTCCTCTTAAAACTATAACCAAAATTGATGCCCGAACAAAAATTACACCTGGTTTTTATCAACACACACAAAAAGAATCATGTTCTAATTTAACAACATCCTTTGCAGACAAGAAAGGCCCCCGACACCCTCCTTCTAAGGTATCAATAAACTAAAAGTTGTAAAGGTTGGAAAGGTTGATTCAAAGTCTCCTGTACCAACCAGTACTCCAGAAAATATCTGCAAAATATCATCAGGGGAGTTCAGCGATTTGGCAACAGCTCCTTCTGAATGGCTCATTCAGGAAGCAAATGATCCATTATCTTTGCAACAGAATTTTCCCTGTAAGTTGCATGACTCATCCTCCCACAGCCTGAATTTTGCCCATTGTACAGCATGTTCTTGTCCAGCACACTCCCCACACATTCCACTTGTTTCTTATTCAAGCCTCTCAGAGCACATGTCGTATCTACTAAAGACTAAACTGTCCTGTGTAACTACTAAGTTAATGCACAGAATGCAAAATGTATATAAGATAAACACCATTTTGTAAAATACTAAAGGAAAGGTTCTTAAAGTGGTAAAGACAGTGAAGACAACCAGAATAGCCAGATGAGCAGTATACAAGGTTAGCAGTCTATGCAGCAAAGTCCATTTCACAATAAAAATAAGAGACAAGACACTTTCGACTATTTTCTATGTTATGTGGCCACTGCCTTTGATTCACTGTCAACTTCATTTCCATGAAGGATGGGTCTTAACTTAGGATTAAACATCCTAAATTGCTTTCCCAGAGAACTAGTCTAAGATATGGTACAAGACACCTTTCAACATGATCTTGTTTACTTTGCCTACTGTATCTGCTAAGTACCTTGGTGAAAAAATTATTATTTTGCTTTTTTCCCCCACTGGCAACTATGTTTGGACAAGAAATTGCCTTTTCTCTTTCTACCTGTGACAATCCCAAACACACTGAGTTTTTACAGTGTGTCTAAGTCCTGGGAGAATACAGCTTTAGCGCTACAACCCAAGGAGTTCACGGAAATAGGCTGCTCTGGGTAACTTCCTGAAGATGAGAAACACCAACTCCTGCCACTTTCACCCAGCAACCACTGTGGCATTCTTGTCAATCTCTGACTTTTACCTGGAAATTTATCTAATCTCATTAGTGCTACCATATATCAAAGAAGTTAAAATTCACTGGGTACAATAACAGAGTTTTCATATCTGCCATTAAGTATCGATCTGTCCACTCAACAATAGGTAGTTATTATACACAAACATTTAAGCCAGACACCAAAGAAGATAGAGTCAAACCTCAGTTCTCGAATGTCTCCAATCTTGAACAATCTGGTTCTCGACCAAGTTGTTCAAGGGTGGGGGGAGATGTCAGTTGTCAAAACTTCCGTTCTTTACCCAACAACCCTTTCATGCTGATACCTGCATGACCAACTGGTCACCTGTAAGATTCAGTTTTTGAACAAACCATGTCTTGAACAGCCTTCTGAAATGAATTAAGTTGGAAAACCAAGGCTTGATTGTGCAGAAATGTAATAACCAATAAAAACAAAGCTCTTCCCTTCATTTTTGTTGATTGCTTGTTATATTTAGAATTCAGCCATAGATAATAGCAAAAAAAAAAAAAAAAAACTCCAACTACGCATATTCTTGTTAAGATACAAAAGCAGAAATGTGCTATGGATAGTTATGGCATGAGAATATTAATTCCAGCTTGAAGTTTGAGAGTTGGGTAGGAAACAGATCAGAGGAAGTTGCTCAAAAGAGAAGGCATCTGAAAAATGAGTAGATTCAGGCAAGAAATAAAAATCAGAAGTGGACAGAGGAGATTTCAGTGAGGAAAACTATATGAAAATCAAGAGACAGGAAAGCACAGATTGCAGTTCCAGCACCCAGAGTCCAGGATACAAAAATGGCGAGCGGGAGAGAGAAGGGCAGGAAGGAGGTTTGGGACAGTGTGGAAGGTCTCAAACACTGGTTAGAGACCAGATTTCAGTGAGCGAGCTGTGGAGAACGGGGGTGGCGTTTTTTTGAGCAAGGGAGTCATGTGGTTATGCTTTCAGAAGGCAGCGCTAGGAGAACAAACTGGAAGAGAACCTGGAGGCAAGAAAGGACCTCAGAAGACATTAGCAGCCCCAAACAGGGGCCGGGGCAGAACAGCTACCTGGACAAGTGAGCATCTGGGAGGGACAAGAGAGGATCTTATATCTGACAGGGCAGAAATGTGATGCTATCTGGCCCCACATATTTCTGATCAGAGCAAAGGGAAATAAAGCACATCCATTTTTTCAGAAACACGACTGAAATAATATAAAATATGGTCAACATGCTAATAAACTAAAATAATTCACTCAACACAAAACATATTTTTCTCAACCTGTTATATTTCTATGATCTTGGCCAATTTTTCCTTATTTTTTTGTATCTGACTTAGTTTGACTCGGCACATATTTCTCTGAAGGTAGGGAAGTGTGTTATTTCTCTAAATCCCAACGGCCAAGCACAGAAAAGAAGAGATGACCCCTATTTAACATTCAAAGTAGTTTTTTTCCCCAAAGTAAACAGTTTTGTTAATACTGACAAAAATTCAGATGACTGATTATACAGGTAAGAATCCTGATTACATATTTCTTAAAGAGGTAATAATAAGTGTTTTATATCCAAAGAACAAATATTTCAGCAACTACTTGTTTATTACTCAGCTGAATAAAATTTTATTAAAATTTTTATTGAAAGAATACCATTAGCTACAAAGGACTGGAGACAGGCTTAGGACATACCTTAATCTTCTGAAAGTGGTATGCTATAGCGCAAGAGTCACTAACTTTTTTCTGTGAAGGTCCAGTTGGGTAAACATTTAGGGTTTTGTGGGCGATACAGTCTACACCAAGTGATGCAACTACTGAGTTTTGCTATTGTAGAAGGTAAGCAGCCACAGTCAGTAAATAAATGAATGAGTATGGCTGTGTTTCAGTAAAACTTTATTTACAGCCCTGGCTGGATGGGGTGGCTCAGTTGGTTGGAGCATCATCTAGTACATCAAAAGATTGCAGGTTCAATCCCCAGTCAGGGCACACAGCTAGGTTGTGGGTTCAATCCCTGGTCAGGTGCATATGGGAGGCAACTGATCAGTGTTTCTCACATCGATGTTTCTTTCTTTATCTCTCTCTCTCTCTCTCTCCCCCCCCCCCTTTCCTCTCACTCTAAAATCAATAAATATTCTAGGTGAAGACTTTAAAAAGAACTTTATTTGTAAAAGATTGGTGGGCACATGTGGCTCTTAGACTCTGGTTTGCTGAGTCCGACCCTAACAGATAGCCTAGCTGCGGCAAGTTGGTGTGGTTTTGTTACTCTTCACTCCTCATTGTGCATACATAACTCAGATGAAGTGAGGAAAAAAACTGCTCTCAAAAAATGGGCTCCAGTGAAAATCTCCCCTGCTAGTAAAGCAATACAGAAGAAAACAAAATGGAATGAAGAAGTTCTACAGAGGTGATGGATTCAAGGAAACAAGAAAAGTTTGGGTAAATTAGAAGGTAGAGTTTGTGATGTCTTAGATCACTGCTGAGAGTCCAACACACGTCCTAAGTGGAAGTATGGAAATGTGACTAATAAGACCATTTTCAGGAAGTACTTTAACTAATGCCCAAAATGCTCATTAACTGGGAGGAGACTTCAAAGTAAACTTAAGTTATTAAGTAATAATATATTTAAGAAATGCATGCATCTTCACAGAATATTCGTAAGAGAAAAAGCCAGAGAATTTGGAAATTTATAAAAGTCTCAGATTGTACTTTCTTCATGAATTCTGATGATCACTGTATTGACCAGACAGTGCAGGGGGGGGGGGGAAGTAAGTAATATTATCATCAAAGCTTACCAATCTACATTTAAATCCATAAGAGTTATGACAAAAACTATCTTAACTCAATTGTATCAACTTAATAATGCTACCACTAATTTACCATTGCAAGCGACTCCCTAGCTCTGCAGCCCCATGCGAGTGACTTCACCTCTCTGTGCCCCAGGTTCCTCATGTAAAAGGCAGCTCTTTCATGGAGGCGTCTGCGCGGACTGAGCAAGTTAATGCACGGAAAGCGTGCAGAACAGTCCCAGCCCACAGGGAGCACTCACATGCATCATGTTGCTGCTGCTCCCCAGTCTGTTCTTCCTGCCAGCTTTGCTGAATATTCTTCCTTTGCCCTTTTACGCTTTTCTCCTTCTAGGTTTCCCCAGGGTGGCCCTGTCTCACTCTGAGGGTTTCAACCTACCATTTGCTAGAGAATGCTAAATCTCTCTCTCCAATTCTAACTTCTTTTTCAGACATTTCCAACTGCCTACTGGACATTTCTACTGGAATATATCATGGGCACCTGAAACTCTGAGTCTAAAAATCAAGCCCATTATCCTTCTACCCGTGCCTCTTTCCTCTCCTTGTCTCCTGTCTGAGTTAATGACATCCTTATCTATCCTTAAGCCAAGCTAGAAACCACAATTTCTTTGAATCATTCCATTTGCAACCTTCCTATTCAACTCACTCTGAGTCCTCTCACTTCTATTTCCCAGCGATCTTTCCTAGACATTGCTCCCTTTTTGCCATATCAGCTATCTCTGGCTCGAAGTGTTGATATCTGCCCCCTGATTTCTCAGCTTCCAATCATTCTCTTGTCCAAGCCATCTTTCACGATCATCAGAGTCATCTTTCTTAAAGCATATATTCGATTGTGTTACTCTCTATTCTCAATTATTCTCTACTGCTTGGAGGAAAAGGGACTAGGGACCTATCAGTAAACTTCGGAGCCCTTGGAACTCTCTGAAATTGGATACAAAAAAATTGTGTGTGTCCTTAATCAAAATCAGTCAAGGAACACGGAGAGGACAATTTTAAAACTGCACAGCAGGGTACAATCTGCACTCTTAACTTGCATCTCCGTCACTCCTGTCTTCCATCCCATTTCAGAAACAGTGTACATCATGTTTTCTTTTAAACAAGCGCACTGAATACCATTTCGCCTCTCTGGGCCTTTTCGTGTGCTGTTCCTTCTGGCTGGAATGCTCTTTTCTGCCTGTCAACCACTTGAGAGCCCCTTAAATCCTGGCTCAGGCCTCAAATGCCGGCTCCATGAAGCCTTACCCAAATGTACAACCATGTGTGGACAACAAAAGGTGCTGAATAAATTTCTGGTTTCTATACACATATCATAACAATGCCCTGAAATTTCTTAAATTCAAAGCTTCATACTGTTCAAAATAAATAGCCTTAAATATCTAGACACATATTGTGTTTACATAAGTCTAGGGTCATCCTAATTGGTGTCCTTGAATTTTAACGAGGTCAAGAGTAAAGGCCCCTGTAGCCTAAATGCCTAGGTTGGAACTCTGGCTCAGACGGTGATCAACAATGGGGCTCCAGGCAAGTTACACAGCTACTCAAAGCCTCCGTTTCAAGGTCCATAAAGATGGAGATGGCAACAGGACCACCTTCTAGGATTATTTTGAAGATTACATGAATTTATAAGTATAGCACTTAAAACTATCTAAGTGCTTGCTATTGTTATTATTATTTATTGAAGTCAATGGCCAGGACTAGAGGTTCCAAGAAATAATCACAAAGCAAAACTATTTGACCCAGTCACATAAGCCACAAGCTTTAGTTAACTAAGTTAATAAGCCAGAGAATGCTAACAAAGATGGTCCTTTGCACTGTTTTTATAAATTTATAAGTGTTTCAAGTCTATCTAATAAAGTTCAGATCTTTTTTCTATTAGCCTCCCGTAACTAAAAATATCAGTTCAGATGAGTTCCAAGGCACACCATGTTGTACTTTAAAAAATTCCTTTGCCCTGACCAGTGTGGCTCAGTCAGTTAGACACTGTCCCACAAATCAAGAAGTCGTTGGTTCCATTTCCAGTTGGGGCTCATGTCTGGGTTGTGGGTTTGGTCCCCGGTCAGAGAGCATACCAAGAGGCAACTGATTGTTGTTACTCGCTCACATCAATGTTTCTCTCCCTCTCTTTCTCCCCTCTTCCCCTCTTTCTAAAAATAAATAAATAAAACCTTAAAAAAAATCCTTTGAACAGAAAAAACCCAGAGAGATGCTTGGGAGGAAAAAAAATCAATGAGCCACCTCTCTGCCTACCAAGTACTCAATATGGAGAGAAAATGCTAAATAGGAAATTGGGAAGGCAGACAAAGATGCTTAATGACTCAATATTCAAACAAACCAGTTTATTTGCCAGAGAAATGGAGTCATAGGCATTTTAGCACCACCCACCTAGTAAAAAAAAAAAACCCAAAAAACAACTGTGAAATATAGATCCTAACATCACTGAACCTAAGGAGGAGTCAGAATAATGATGTAATGATGTAGCTGACTTTCATCTGAGTGACAGGATTATGTGTTAGATTTGGCAACGGCTCAGTGGAAAGTCTGCAGCCCAAACAACGGCCATTCTGACTGCAAATACTGCAGTTGTATAACAGTATTATTTGTTCTGCAGCAAACTGCCAAAATAATCACTTTACTCTTTATTAAAAAACATACTTAAAAATCATAAGTTAAAACACTTGAGGTAATATTTAAGATAAAAGAGAGATAAAAGAGAGAGTAAAGCCCAAATTCTTTATCCTCTATTGAAAGGTCCTCCATAATCTAACCCCAATTAACTTTCCGACTTTATATTTCACAATAGGCTTCTTGAAATCTACCAAACAACTTCTTGCAATTCTCCCAAACATACCCACTTTCCCACCCTGTGTGCTTCCTCTAGCGAGAACACTCTTCCCATTACTTCTCCAAAGCTGAAACCCCACCCTTCCTTTAAGACACTGTGGGGATGGCATGGAGATCTTTCCTATGGCTCAGCTAAAACTAATTCTCCATATTCTCCCATAATCTTCACTCAGCATCTCTTAGACTTTCCTCAGTCCATCTTGATCGAGATTTTGACACACGTATCTTTTCTTTCTAAGACTCGACCGCTTTTGAAGGCAATACCCACACCAGCTCCACCTTTGTGAGCCCAGCCGCGCCACCACGGGCATATCTGCATGTGGCAGGTCTCAGACTTTTTGCTAAAGTATGCAAGACGTACGCTAAAGTGTGCTGCAGCTCACTGCTGACTGATCATTGTAACCAAATGGATAGGAACATGCACTTGGACAAGCTTTGCAACAAAACTTGGTTTCTTATAGAGCAAGTTGAAAGATGAGAATTTTCAGGCTACCCCCAGGCCAAGGAAACCATCATGTACATTTACCATGCAGTGATTTGGCAACAACTGTTAACAGCAGTGCGTTAAAAGCTTCCTTCTCATTCGTGTAACTGATAATACGCTTCCAACTTAGAGAAATCTTAAGATAGCTGGTCCTGTTTCCCCAACTACAGACTCAAACCACTGCTCACCTCTGGGCTTTGGATAAAGAGCTCTCAAGACCTGTGTATATAGTGATCACTTTAATTGCCATATCTACTATGCCTTAAACTCTAAATATCCAAGGACCAAAAAGCAAAAAATCACACAATATGATTTATATCAGAGTCCACAAATGCCGAGGGAGGGAAAGATTAACCAAAGAACCCCTAAACACTAGCATTCTGATAGTGCTCGGGCAGAAGCTCACCCCTCCTAATTGGCCACTTGAATGGTGCTAATTGAAACGCTTCCTGGATCACAAAGGAGCGGCTGCCTTCACTCACTGGTGCAGCTCCAGGGCTGCGCTGATCAGTGTGTCCGCCCCAGACCGCTGGACAGCTGCCCACGGTTTGCAGTCCTATGTTCACAGATGGCATTTCTCTGCCCACTCAACTCAGCTCACAAGCTGTTACATAAGTGAGTTCTAACATGTACTCAACGTAACTAATTTTCTTATGACCAGAGTCCTAAACCCAGATGAAAGAACACTCTTACAGGAATGTCGTGACTCGGCACTGTGCTAATGGGAAATTTTCTGTTGAGTGTTCTACCTGATAGGCTTTTATATCAATGACAATTGGAACATTCAGTCTCCAGTATCACATGGCTGGTGTCTCCTGGATTACTGACATGGCAACTGAATCCCTTCCCAGGGAGCAAGAGACTCTCACTGTTTTAACTTACCCACCTTTAAAATATCTCTTAAAGTACGTGTTCTCTTAAAGTACAAACGTGCCTACCACACGCATACAAAGGTCAAAATAATGTTAAAAATTTCTTAAATTAAATTAGGTAAACATTTTCTGTGGCAACACCCTACATTACACATTGTTTTGAAATGATAAAATAGACCTTAAACAAGTATACAGTTTGTAAAATATGTATTTTTTTCACATGTGGCTTAACTGCATAACTCTGACCTAATCTCTTTTTGTTGGTCTCTGATCTCCCATGCTCCTTGGATGGAGTTATTTCAAACTGTCCCATTTCTGAGGCCTCTGCTGTGTCAATTCAGCTAGATTTCTATTTGGTTTCCACAGTGATGTACTTGTTCACTCATCAGACCACCAAGAACTCTGACAACTAAATCAGGCCTATCAGCACCCTTACGTCTAAAGCTTCCTGTGTTTCCATGGGATTGTAAGCAAAACTGAAATGAATTTTAAAATGTTGCGACAGTGAACAATGCCATCCGTTACAATTCAAAACTGTTCTTCTGGAAATTTAATTTGATATCCTACACTGATTAAAGATTGGATAGGGAAAATAGGGTCGACTACGTTATCACATAAGGGCAATTTCCTTGAACTTCAGTGCTTCCTCTGCACAGGCGGAAGCCTATGGTATCGTGGAAAGAGCACAGGCTGTGGAGTTAATCAGGCTTGGTCCAAACCCCAGCCCCGAGGTTTTCTAGCTATGAGACTCTGGGCAGTTCACGCAGCCTATCTGACCCTCAACTCCCTCATCTGAAAAATGGGGGCCTGGGGTAATAAACCTAGTTCAAGATGTTCTGGAGACTACCCAGTACAACACATACTACATGACAGGTGCTCAGGTGGTAATTATGAGTAAAGGTTTTTCAACTCACAGGCTTTTGGACTTCAGAATTATTCCTTAGTTCTTACAGCACATACTCATAGCGTATGAGGCATTACTGAGTAATATGATTGGCTGCCAGTGTACAAGCTTTCTAATGCAGATTAATTAGTATTAGGTTAACTTTTTTCTTCTTAAAAACTGAGATTTATAGGTTATTCTAACACCTCTATACATCATACTTTCTTCAAACTACAAATCTGCCATCCCAGGGAGAAATTACATGCAAAAATCGTTGAAATGTTCATGTCAAGTAGCCAACTTTTGTGAGGCTCATATAAAGACCATAAATTTAAAAGTTCAAACACCAAAACTATACACCTAAAACTAATACAAAATAATACTGAATGCAAACTGTAATTGAAAAATAAACTTTTCTTAAAAAGCACCAAAACTAACAGGCAGCTATTGTGCCGTGAGTGGCTAAGAGCCCAGAGTTGGGAAACCCCCACACTGCCACGCTCTAGCTGTGAGCCTTCGGGAGGGTTACATCTTCTCTCTGCTCCTTGGTTTCCTTACCTGAGAAATGGGGCCACTGAGAGTGCCTATTTCATAGGGTGGTAATGAGAACTGAACAATACCCAGTACTCAGGAAGCATCTCAATGTTAGCTTTTATTGCTGTTAAAGCAGCTTTGCCCATATTTCCAGACTCAATTATTCATGGACCTGCTTTGGGATTCTCCCTGTTCATCCCCTTCCCACAAAAAGAAAAGATTTTCCATGATAAGGGAGTCAAATTGAAGAATTTCTTGGGAAGCATTCACTGCCTGCTTCCTGTCCTACTCGGTGTGGACCTAACCCCACCCCCGCCCTGCTGCAGGGCCCTATCAAGAGTCCTCTCACAGTGCTCCTCTCAGGGAGTGGGGGGAAGCTTGGGTCACTAGGCTATCCCTGGACCAGCCACTGTGTTATTACAGGCCTTGCCCAACACCCTGAATTTTATTCAGCAGCAACAGTAGGATAAGAGTTCTTGGCACAGAGCAGGCTCTCAATAAGGTTTGTGGAATGAATGACATCCTGAAACTGGCAAGGGATAAAGCTGGGAGCCTTGATATCTGTGAGGGTCAGAATTTAGTAGTTGGTCGCCACTATGCTCTGCTCTCAGAGTTGACTCCCCTCCTGAACTACAGACTTGTCTCAGGATCCACTCAAATGCTGCCTCAATGCCTGTGTCATGCCTGGCCGGGTGGGTTCAGAGTCTACAAGGAGGTACAATGTTAACATTGGGAAAAATTCATTTCCTCCTTCCCTCAGGTTTTTTTTTTTAAATACATTTATCTGATTATGCTATTACAGTTGTCCCATTTCTCCCCCATCATTCCCCTCCACCCTGCACATCCCCTCCCATCCACATTCCCTTTAGTTCATGTCCATGTGTCATGAGTTCTTTAGCTTCTACTTTTCCCACACTATTCTAGCCCTTCCCCTGTCTTTTCTACACACCGTCTATGCTATTTATTCTCTGTATCTTTTCCCCCTCTCTCCTCCTCCCACTCCCTTGCTGCTAACCCTCAATGTGATCTCCATTTCTGTGTTTCTGCTCCTGTTCTAGCTGTTAGCTTAGTTTGCTTTTGTTTTAGGTGTGGCTGTTAATATCCGTGAGTTTGCTGTCTTTTTGCTGTCATATTTTTTATCTTTTTCTTAGATAAGTCCCTTTAACATTTCATATAAATAAGGGCTTGGTGATGATGAACTCCTTTAACTTGACCTTATCTGAGAAGCACTTCATCTGCCCTTCCATTCTAAATGACAGCTTTGCTGGATAGAGTAATCTTGGACGTAGGTCCTTGACTTAAAATGACTTGGAATACTTCTTTCCATCCCCTTCTTGCCTGCAAGGTCTCTTTTGAGAAATCAGCTGACAGTCTGATGGGAACTCCTTTGTAGGTGACTGTGCCCTTATCCCCTGATGCTTCTAGAATTCACTCCTTCATTATTTGTTCAAATAAGTTTTCCACTTGTTGCTCTTCCTCTTCACCTTCTGGTACCCCTATAATTCAGATGTTGGGATGTTTAAAGATGTCCTGAGGTTCCTAAGCCTCTCCTCATTTTTTTGAATCCTTGTTTATTCATTCTTTTCTGTTTGTTTCTTTCTTCCTTCTGATCCACTCCATTGATTTGAATTCCAGTTTTCCTCCATCACTATTGGTTCCCTGTGCATTTTCCTTCATTTCACTTATTGTAGCCTTCATTTTTTCATCTAATTTGCGACCAAAATCAACAAATTCTGTGAGCATCCTGATAACCTATCAGGTTTGAACTGTGCATTTGATAGGTTGGCTATCTCTTGGTCACTTAGACGAATTGGCTCTGGGGCTTTGATCTGTTCTCCCATTCGAGCCATTTTTGTTTTTGTTTTTTGTTTTTGTTTTGTCTGGTCACGTTTGTTACATAGTGAGGGGTGAAGCCTTAGGTGTTCACCAGGGCAGGGCAGCCCAGTTGCTGGGTAGTGATCCTGTATGTGGGGGCGGGGTCCAAGAGGGAACAATGGTGCTTGCTCTGCGCTCTCTTGGATTCCAGTATGTTCCACCGCTTTCCCCAAGCAAATTGGGCCCTTCTGGTGCTGATTTCCATGTTGGTAGGCTTGTGTACATTCTAGGGTCCTGTGTGTCTCTCCAACAAACTCTCCTGTGAGGCTGGGATTCTCTCCCAGCATGTCAACGTACACAAGTGTTTTCAATCAGTGCTTTTAGGCTTTATTTCTCAGTGCTGGGGCCATGGGTTGCACAGTCTATCTCCCTACCTGTTTTCGCCTGGTTCATCGGTGCATGAATGTGTGACTGTGGTCAGCCGCCTTGTGTACCTCACTTGGTCTGCTCGTTGCCTCCCCGCACCTGGTAACCGCCACCTGTGAGCCTGGGGTGTGCCAACTGCCGCCTGCACATCTGGGACCACTAGCCACTGCTTTATCCTGCCATGATCCCTCTCCACTGGGCGACAACTCCGCCCCTCTTAGTGGTCCAGGTGAATTCAATTTTCTATCTGTTCTGGTTGTTTTTTTGGTTCTGAATGTTTGTTGTCCTTAATTTTGGTTGTGAGAGGAGGTACAGTGTGACCACCTATGCCTCCGTCTTGGCCGGAAGTCCCTTCCCTTAGTTTTAATGACCAGGGTCTTATACATTTGGAATGAACTTTACTGATAACTATAAAACAATTTAGAATCCATATTTAAATTCTCTTTTATTGCTGGTGGGAGAGTAAATTGGTATAACCACTTTGAAAAAAAAAAGTCTGCTAAATGAAATATTTGCCAAAGGCAAATAATATGCTGCAATCCAGAAATTCCACTCTTGGATATATGCCCAAGAGAAGTGAGTGCTATGTCTACTGGAAGACAATCTGACTTCCAATCAAGGTGAAGGTGTAGGTAAACACTGCTTGCCTCCTAGCATAACCATATCAAAATTACAGCTAAACTATAGAACAGCTATCATTCAGAACCATCAGACCTAGAGCTGAATGGAAGTCCTACAACTACAGAATTAAAGAAGAAACCACATCCATCCAGACTGGTAGGAGGGGTGGAGATGTAGAACTGGCTGGCCCCACACCCATGTGTGGTAGATAAAAATCAGGAGGGAAATCTAAAGAGCAAAGGGTCTCAGCCCCCCACCAGGCATCCCAGCCTAGGGTTCCAGTGCCAGGAAGAGAAATACGTAAAAACCAGCAGGGACTGAGGCTGTGGAATACCAAAACTTCTGGAGCCACTGGCAGTTCCTCTTAAAGGACCCCCACACAGACTTACTCAGACTCACTCCCTATGAACTCCAACACAGGGCAGCAGATTGAAAGGCATCAGAGGCATATGGGGAGGAAATGAATTGTCTGGCATGGGGTGAGAGCTTTGAGCAGCTTTCTCCCAGATGCTACTGCTAGCAGAGGCCACTGTTCCTTTTCTGAGCCTTCCCCCTACAGAGCCACAGAGCTGACAAGCAGGTGCCACATCTGAGACTCTATCAACTTGGCCCACACTGTTTGCCCCACTCTGGTGATTCCCTGAGGCCCTGCCCCACCCTACTTCCGAGCCCACCAGAGCTGTTTCCAGTGGCCTTTACATACAAATGGCTTGTCTTGGCCCATGCTTCCAGCTTTCCTAAATTCTCTCAAACAAGCAGCATGTAGCTTCAGTGAGACCCATACCTCTTCCTATTTTTTCCCCAGGCCCAGCACTAGTAGCAGCTGGCCTTGGTTCACAGCTTGGCCTCACCAGGACCAGTAGCAGCCATCTGCAAGTTGCTTTATAGTTTATGCTGTGTGACCCTGGACAGAACGGAGTCAATAGCTGACCTTGGATGTGCCAATAGCAATCAAGGCTCCACTTCAATAAGAGGTTGTACACAGCCCACATAGTTGGTGCACCTTGAGTACCCAGCTTGGTCAGGCAGGCTGTGCCACTGGACCCTATAGGACAACTACTACATTAGGACACTCCACCAAGCCTGGGGCATGTAGCAGCTCTACCTATTACATAGAAACAAACACAGGGAGGCTGCCAAAATGAAGAAAGAAACATGGTCCAAATGAAAGAATAGAACAAAACTCCAGAAAAAAAGAACTAAACAAAATGGAGACAAGTAAGCTACTAGATACAGAGTTCAAAACACTGGTTATAAGGATGCTTGAGGAACTTAGTGAGAACCTCAATAGCATAAAAAAGATCCAGTCAGAAATGAATGATACACTAATTAAAATAAAGAACAATTTACAAGGAATCTAAAGTAGAGTGGATGAAGCCAAGATTCAAATCAGTGATTTGGAATATAAGGAAGCAAAAACAAATAATTAGAACAACAAGAAAAAAGAATCCAAAAACATGAGAATAGTGGAGGAGCCTCTGGGACAACTTCAAGCACACCAACATTCGTATATGGGTGTGCCAAAAAGACAGAGGGCAAGAAATTGGAAATCTATTTGAAAAATAAGGAGAGAAAACTTCCCTAATTTGGTAAAAGAAACAGACATACACATCCAGGAAGCACAGAGAGTCCCAAACAGGATAAACCCAAAAAGGCCCATACCAAGACACATCATAATTAAAACATCAAAGGTTAAAGACAAAAAAATCTTAAAAGCAGCAAGAGGAAAGAAGTTATTTACCTACAAGGGAGCCCCATAAGACTGTCAGATAACTTCTCAAAAGAAACTTTGCAGGTCAGAAGGGATTAGCAAGAAATATTCAAAGACCTACAACCAAGATTACTCTACCCAGCAAAGCTATCATTTAGGATAGAAGGACAGATAAAAAGCTTCCCAGACAAGAAAAAGCTAAAGGAGTTCATCATTACCAAATCAGTACTACATGAAATGTTAAAGGATCTTCTTTAAGAAGAAGATAAAAAATATGAACAATAATAAAATGGTAATAAATACACATCTATCAACAATTGAATCTAAAAAACAAAATCAACAAAAAAAGCAGAACCAAAACAGAATCACAGACACAAGAGAATGTTTTGAGAGTAGCCAGATGGGACAGGGATTGGGGAGGATGAGCAAAAAAGATGAAGGGTTTAAAAGGTACCAATTTACAGTTACAGAATAGTCATGGTGATGTAAAGTACAGCACAGAGAGTGAATAGCCAAAGAACATATATACATGACCCATGGACATGGACAACAGTGTGGGGATTGCCTGAAGGAGTGGAGGCGGGGACTGGATGGAGGAGGGCAGAGGGGGGAAATTAGGACAACTGTAATAGCATAATCAATAAAATTGTTTAAAAAAAAGACAAATCTGAGATTGTTCATAGCAGCTTTATTCACAGTAGCACCAAACGTGAAATATTCCAAATGCTCATAAAAAGCAATACATGCAAACGAAAAAGAATCAACTACTGTCTACGGCCATACCACCCTGAATGGGCCCGATCTCGTCTGAAAAAGAATTAACTACCGATGCGTGCAAGAGCAACATGGATGAATCTCAACACAGAGACACGGCATAACTGTAGCTGTCTGAAGTGCAAAGACAGGCTGAATTAGAGTAGGGTGACATCGGTCAGGACGGGGGCCGCCGCGGCGCGGCACAAACTGGGAGAGGCATGAGAGAGCCTTCCAGTGCACTGGGAATGCTCTGTATCTTCATCTGAACATGGTTCTGCGCACAGAGAAGAACCCTGTACTTTACTGTACGTTTTACCCTTTTAACAAATAAGCAAAAAGAAAAGCCCATATTTACTTTAAAACAATTAGTGTTCCTGAAATTGGGAACAAACTGACAGTAACTGGAGGGGAGGGGGGAGGGGATAAGGGGGGAGGGGATAAGGGGGAAGGGGAGGGTTTTCAGGAACATGTGTAAAGGACACATGGACAGAGTCAAGGTGGGGTGGGACTGAGGGTAGGAGGTGGGGATGGCTGGGGTGGGGGGAGTGGAGGAGGGAAAATGGAGACAGCTGCACTTGAACAACAATAAAAAATAAATTAAAAAAAACAATTAGTGTTTCCTAGCCTGATTCACTCATTCATTCATTTCAATGAATGCCTACCACTATGCTGAGCATTGCAAGCACGTCACACACGGCCCTCACTGTTAAAGAGCTTGGATGCTAGTGGAGAAAAGTCCCTTCACTGGTAGCACTAATCGTCTGGCACTAAGTCGTATACCACCATCTGATACCTCATAGGTACTTTTCTTCAATTACTTGACATTTTATATTTTGCATAAATTTATAGCTAGTCTAAGTTAAAATGTAAATTTTAACCTTTGGTTGTTCCAAATCTTCCTGTGCACTTAAATGCCTAGCACTGTGTCTTACAGACAGCAAGTGCTTGATAATTTCTTGTTTATTAGCCTATCATACCACAGGACTTCTCTCAGCCTTAGGTTTCTTGGCCAATGTTCTCTTCTCAAGGTTTTCATTTTTCTGGCCACCTACAAGGTCTGCAAATCTGTAAAGCACTTAAGTAAGGTAGGACTCAGCTATATTTACACGTAATATATCTAGCAAAGGAGTGGCATATGTTATTATGTTTTCTTCCATTAACCCTTTCATCTTAGAGCTTAAGAATATGGAAGAGGTAAAATGGGGAAAGTAAAGAGATAATCAACAGGCTCAGGTCATTGAGGAGAAAACGATAAACCTTGCTTTGATAGCCTGCAATGTATTGGCAAAAACAAGAACTGCCACAACTTCCTGGCTTCCCTTCCCTCTCGAGCTCAAGGCCCTGCCATGCCGTAGGTATCAATGTGCCCAGAAAACACCCTTGAAAATGACATGTGGGATGCCATGCCCATTCATCTCCCAGCATCTTTTTTTTAAAATGTGACTTTTCTAAGGGTCACTAATTCAAAAGTGTCAGGAAGAAGCATGAGCCCCACAATGAAATGCAGTTAACAAGTTATCATGGTTCTCATGAACAAGGCAAGAACTGTGGGTTGCTTTAGTTTCATAATTTTCTTCTCTGTGGTCTTGTGAAATACAGCAGGTCTCATGGGATTCTTGAAGCTACCAGTTAACACCTGAAGTCACGAGACTGAAGATTGCACCTTGAAGTCTCAGCCTCCCTCCATGTGTTAAGGCTTCAATTTCACCGTGTTGTTCACCTGCAGCAGTGAAGATGCCACCTGCCCTTCACAAGAGCCACGCCCAATTGAGGGATGAGCAGCTGATCATACACAACCCTGCAGCCTCCTTGATGAAGCACAGTGACCTAACAGAATCAGCTTCTGCTAGGTTCTCGTACTGGTATTCAAAGGGAAAAACCTGAATGCCACAGGACTTCACTTTCTGTCCTCTTTTAAAACACCTGCCCGCATAATGTCTAGGGGACAATCATCCAAAGTCAGGCTCCAGGTTGAGACAGGTCAGTGCTGTGTGCTGATTTCATAGGCTGAAGCCCTATCTCTCACCCCCATGTGCCTGTATTTGGAGAGAGAACCTTTAGGGAGGTAACACAAGGGTGAACCCTAATCTGATAGGGCTGGTGTCCTTATAGGAGAAGGAATCTCCCTCCCTTCCTCTCCTTCTCCCTCTTTTCTCCTCTCTCCTTCTCTCTCCCTCTTACCCTCTCACCCCTTTCTCTTCTCACCTCTCCCCCTCCCTCTCTTCCTGCATACACGGAAGAGGCCATGTGAAGACACAGTGAGAAGGGGGATATCTGCAAGCCATGAAGAGAGGCCTCACCAGAAATCACCCCTGATGGTGCCTTGGACTTGGACTTTTAGCCTCCAGAACTATGAGAAAGTAAGCTTTTGTTGTTTAAGTTACCCAGTCTGCAGTATCCTGTTAAGGCAGCCCAACCTGACTGATAAATTCAGTCAGTAAAGAGCTGTATGGTTAGCATTATCCTATGAAAGTCAGAGAACACATATACAATAGTTCATTGGGCTCAATGTGACTAAAAAGAATCATCTGGGCACAAAAAAAGTATTTCACATATGAAGGCCCCCTCATGGGACTGAGACCAGAATCCCAGACAGAAAGGCCCTACACATCTTGGTGTGATTTGCTGCTGCTTCATCTCACAGCTTGGTCGCTTTTCCTTCAAGTCTTTAAGGCTGGAAAACACTTCTTCCCCTTTCTTTATCATCTAATTAATCCCAATTCAGTCCATCTGTCGGTTCCCCAGGGAAAGTTCTCTGCTCCCACAGGGGGCCATGTCTCCGTGTCACACAGCCTCAGAGCACCCCCATTTTGGCTTCAGCATTTATCAGAGTTTGCAATTAAGAGATTTCTGTAATTTCTTTTTAGTCACATGTTTTACTATTAGTCTGTAAACTTCCCAAGGCTACACGGTGCTCAAGTATCTGTAGAACAAAGTGGGGAAGGAAGGAAGGAAGCAAGGGAGACAGGAGAACAAAGTGGGAGAGGAGGTTGGGGAGCGAGAGACCAAGAAAACGAAAGAGAAAAATTTAAGAATATAGCACATGGTATCACTCCATGTGGGAAGCTATAACAAGACACCACAGACTGGGGGCTCACACAACAAACATCTCTCTCTCACAGTTCTGGAGCCTATTAAGTCCAGGATCAAGGTGTAAGCAGGTTGGGTATCTGGTGACAGCCCACTTCCTGGTACATCTTCTAGCTGTGCCTTCAGGGGTGGAAGGGACAAGGGAGCTCTCTGGATCTCCTTTGTAAGGACCAGAATGCCACTCCTGAGGGCTTCTAATCACCTCCCAAAGGCCCCACCTCCCACTATCATCACCTTGTGGGTCAGGATTGCAACGCATGAATTTCGGAGACAAACATTTAGTCTGCAGCACACATGCTTCAGTCCTGTCAGACTCAGGCCAGTGGTCAGGGCAGCACGCCGACCCAGCTCAGGTTCACCACGGCAACTCCACGCTTCCGAGAGCTGGTCCGCGTTGTCCGAGCCACAGTCACCGGAAAAGGCTCAGTGATGCCCTAATGCTGCTGTGCAACAATTATGCAACCCTGGGACTAGAAAACAGCATGAACTGAATTAGTGCCCTACGCAAATTTGGGGGCTGTATTTACTCATTTTATACACACACACACACACACACACACATTCTTTTTTTAATAGAAACAACCAGTATGAAAGTCTAAAAAAACTAAAATACTGAAAAAAAATCCCACTGACAATCTTACTTTCTTCTTTGAGCTTTCACTGCTCTACAGCAGTGACTCTCAACCTAAGGCCCAGGGGCCTTTTGGAGGCTGCGCAGTTCCTGCGAGGGGCTCACAAATGCACCTACAGAGCAAGTACGGCCTACAGACTGAATACATCAAAACCAGGAAATCGTGTGTTGAAAGGAGAGTTGAACAAAACTAGCACAGGGTCCTTTTCCTCGCCCAACAAGCTCACAGGCAGTACATAGGTGTGAGGCAGCCGACTCTATGCTACTGAGGCCCAAGCTCCTGGGCCTTTCTCCCTCTGGTGGCTGTGACCCTCGTGGCTACAAGGGGCCTCTTCTAGCCGAGGCACAAAGTCGGGATTCCAAGTGGACCTAAGTCAAGGGAGGCAGAAGATAGCAAAAAAGGCAGACAGTGAGGAGAACGAGCTGGCATTGCTGTCCCTGGTGACTTCTCTCCAGCTTTGTTCAGTGTTGGATGTTTCAGGCTTTCTTCCACTCAGTCACACAGCTTAGAAATCAGCTCTGATCAGTCCCGTTTTCCACGGCACTGACAGAAAAGATCCACCTGTGAAATGCCCATGCCCCGCCCCCCCACTTCCTCTGTCTGAGGCAAAACTCTTTCCAAGCTTCCTGGGGACCTCACAGGACTGCAAGGTGCCACAGGGCCTGATCCAGTGATTGGACGGACGTGGTCGCTATTTGCTCACCAGCATTTGTAACCTGCAAAAAGGTCTTTAGAGGAAGTGATGCCTTATAAATTCATTGTTGGTGTGATGATCAGTTTGGACATTTATGGGGGGTGGTGTACCCAAAGAAAAACCTGGAATTTATTTATATAAAAAAATGTGCATTTATTTTTACATGTTTAAACTTCAGTCACCTTCAAAGTACTCTCCATTTGATGCAATACACCTATTGAGACATTTTTCCCACTGCTCAAAACAGTTTTTGAACTCGTTGATCTTGACACCTTTTAGTGCCTCTGCCATTTTTATCTTACCTCTTTCATATCAGCCAAAATGTTTCCCTTTGAGGACTTTTTCTCATTTTGTTTCTCAGGGAAACAAAAAAAGAAAGTCGCTCAGGGTGAGATTGGGTAAATAGGGAGGGTGGAGTATAGGGTTCATACCATTTTTTGGTCAAAAACTGCTGAACACTCAGCAAGGTGTGGGCAGGCGTGCTCGTAAATCACCCATCATGAAACGGGCAAATGCATTGAAAGAGTCTTAAAAAAAATTCACTGAAGCCAAATGCAGCCTCTCACAACCATGCCAGCTGGTACACCGATACAGATGGGTTCGTAGAACACTCACCTAGCCTGTATTATGGGGGGGGGAAGCCTGTACTACAAGGGGCTCACCCTCCAGAAGTTAATTGCATTTTGGGGGGTCTCCCTTGTATGAGAGAATGCTTCATAACAAGTGATTTCAAGGGACTTAATATACTTTTCTTCTCATCTATGGAGTTTACTTTTGCCTACTTAGATAATTGGCAGGACTCAAGAATAACTGAAAGATCTTACTAAACAAAACAACTGGCACTCAGAGGGTTAGATCAGTGTCCCACGCACAGCCCATTTGTGTGTCATAACGAAAGGAGCCCCAGCCCCCCCAATGGCACAGCTGCCTGGGCATCATGTTAACATGCCACGGGCCTCTTCTCCATTCTACATATGGGCTTAGTGGGACTCTGGCCAGCAAAGGAGTAAAAGCACTTGCCAAAAGCCTGCAATGTCAGAGATTTCAAGGATATCCTGAAGCCATGTTTAAATTTATTGTCATCATTTTAGAAGACACCGACAATTTTTCTGCATGTTCTATGTGTGTGTAAACACAGACAGATGTATGCAGTTGAGTATCTATGCAAGCCCTTGGGCTTCCTAACCAAGGTGTGGGAGACACAGGCAGGGAAAGAGGAGTGACCACCAAGCACCCCAATACAGCCAACACCACAATGACCAGGAACCGGAGGTCTGGGTTTCTAGTCACAGCTCGACTGCTTCCAGTGTGTAACTCTGTGCTCACCACTGAGCAGCATCTCTGGAGCTAGTTCTCTCTCTTTCTCTCTCTTTTTTATAAACTAAGGATGTTACTACACTCCTGGATAACCACACAGCTCCAGTTCTGACAGTGTACCCTGCACGCCCTTTTGTCCAGGATCACACTTACACTTTGGTTTTGAAGAAGCCCACTATGCAAGTAATTCTCACTTTGGAAAAAATAAATTTTGCTTTGGTTTTTTTTTAGTCAAAAAGTGTTATATGGAATTTGGACATACTTTCTCCAACTGTGAATTTCAGTTCTGTTTGATTCTTCACCTCTAGCTCATATTTTCTCTATTTACTAATTCTAAGAAATAGTGAGAGATGTAGAAACTCAAGAATTCCAATTTCCTTCTACCACCTTGTTCCCAGAACTTCCTACAATCAGGACTGCTCCTTAGAGCAGGTTTCGGTTCGCAGCAAAACTGAGGGGAAGGCGCAGAGATTCGCCGTGTGCCTGTGCGCACCCTCTCCATTACCACGATCTCCTGCCACAGTGGGTCACTTGTTACAACTGAGGAACCTGCACTGACACATCATAGTCGCCCAAAGTCCACTGTTTGCACTAGGGCCCACTCTTGGTGTATATTCTGTGTGTTTGGACAAACATATAACGGCATGGATCTCTCACTGTGGCACCATACAGAGTACTTTCACTGCCCTAAACATTCTCCGTGCTCTGCCTAGCCATCCCATCTGCACAGCCCCCCGCCCCACCTCGTCCCAACTTCTGGTAACCACTGTTCTTTTTACTGACTCCAGAGTTTTGACTTTTCCTGCATGTACCACAGTTTATTTATACATTCACCTATGGAAGGACATCTTGGTTTGTTTCCAAGTTTGAGCAATTATTAAATGAAGCTGCTATAAACACCCATGAACAGGTTTTTGTGTGGATATAAGTTTTTGATTCCTTTGTGTGGATATAAGTTTTTGATTCCTTTGTGTGAATCCTAAAGAGCATGATTGCTGGCCAGTGTGGTAAGAATTTGTTTAGTTTTGCAAGAAACTGCCAACCTGCCTTCCAAAGCAGCTGTACCATTTGACATTCCCACACACCACGAAAGAGAGTCCCTGCTGCTCCACGTCCTCGCCAGCAGTTGGCGGGTGAGTGCTCTGGGTTTGGGCTTTTCTAACGGGAGTGCAGTGGTGGCTCGTTGCTGTCTTTCTTTGCATCTCCCTAATGCCGCAGGAGGCGGAGCATCTTCACATTTGCTTACTTGTCATCTGTGCATCTTCTTTGAGCAGGTGTCTGTGAAGGTCTCTGGCCCATTTTTAACTGGGCTGTTTTCTTATTGTTGAATTTTAAGAATTCTTTGTATATTTTGGGCAACAGTCCTTTATCAGATACGTCTTTTTCAAATATTTTCTCCCAGTGTGTGGCTCGTCTTCTCACTCTTGGGTGCTGTCTTTCGCCGAGTAGAACTCTTTAACTTCACTGAGGCTGGTCTCTTCCATCTTTACTGTATCGGATCCTACAGTCCTAGAGAGAGGGGTCAGGAAGCTGTTTTCTGTTGAAATATCAAAAGGAAACCTGTTCTTCTAACATTGCATTTCGCTGATGTCTATTTCAAAATATTAACATTTCCTCTTTGAAAATGAACATTACAGCCAAAGTGCCACAATGATACTTCATTTAATGCTTAAATGAATCATAAAATGCTTCCCTTGGAGACAGATTCTAAATAATAATGGAGTTTTGCTAACATGTTAATACTAACCTTAAAAGCTGGGAAATTTGCATTTTTCCCCATCAAAAACAATTCTCTTTTGCAATATGCATTAAAGAAAATTTAATACTCAAACAATTGGGAATGTTTGATATATTTCCTTCATTTATTGTAGATAATAGATTTGAAGAGGAACATACTTTTGCGACTGGCATTTTAAACCTGTATGAGAAGAGTTCTTCTTGCAAAGCAAAGGAAATGACCTCTGCAATTAAGTCACAATCTCCCTATGGAGTAAGTAAAATAATTCAAGTCTGCATCTGTAATTATGATAACATGCATACATGTATGCTTTGCCTTAGATATCAACTATGTGCATGAGCACGTATGTTTTCCAGACTAACCACGGACATGGAAGCCAGGGCCTCTTGCCTCCACCCTGTATAAAACTAAACACCAGTCGAAGTGTCTTACATGCTGCCTCTTGTTAAATAATAACAACAACATTAAAGTTAAAATCAGAAATGGCAGAAATGTGACAAGATGATGACAAAGAGTTCTCCTGACCAAAAAGGAATTCCAGGGCTGCCACGGGTACAGAGCGGTTTGCAGGCAGTGAACTTGGCTTCTCTTCACATACCAAATTCCTCACTTGTAGATATAAAAGCCCTTTTCCAAGAACAACTTCAAAGTCAAAAAGCAGACGAAGGTGGATCGACCGAGGCCGAAATTTGCTAAATACAAAATTCTCCATTTGAACTGCTGTAATCTGTTTTCTCTGATCCCCTCACTTCATACAAATCACTTCTCATCAGGGCCTTGGCCACTTCCTACTGCAGAAGCCAGTGACTCATATTTAAGCTTCAACTTCTTGAATCTTTTCTTACTCAGACATGTTCAAAGGTAGCTTTTGTGAAAGGGTAAATAGAGTAGGCAAAAAAAAACCACACACCATATATTTCCAGATCTCTGTACAGTTCTATTTTCTATGCTTTTTAAAAAGAAATTCATCATTTATTTATTTATTTATTTATAGAGAGCAGGGAAGGGAGGGAGAAAGAGAGGAAGACAAACATCAGTGTGTGGTTGCCTCTCACATGCCCCGTACTGGGGACCTGGCCTGTAACCCAGACATGTGCCCTGACAGGACATCGAACCGGTGACCCTTTGATTCACAGGCTGGCACTCAATCCACTGAGCCACACCAGCCAGGGCTATTTTCTATGATTTTATCATTATTCGTTTGGCTCCTCTTATAGTGATTCACCCATTTTTTTAAGCTAATTATCATTTTTTGGTAGTTTACGATCTGAATTGAAGTATCAGTGTGCATTCCTGAAGCATCTTACTTAAAGGGAAAATTTCCTAACTTTATCCTCTGAAAAGGCCTAGAATGATGACTAGCCAAGTTGGAGTTACCACCTTGGTGATCACACTGTGTCTTGAAATCTATTTGCATTCAAAGGAACTGCAGCTCCTTGAACAAATGGCCGATTCCAGGTGTGGAAACGAAAGAGCACAATGAGCAGGGAACATCTTACTTACCAAAGACAAGAAGGATCATGTTATTAATAAATAGAAAGGCAAAGAGGTGACTGATGGATACATACATGCACGCATACACACATAATACCATATGCACAGTTTGGAAGCCAATTAGAAGAGGCTCCCCTAGCCCAAAATCAGACAAACAGAATAATGACTATAAATGAACCGAAACAGAGCAAATGTGTTTAAATCCAAAAGTTCATGATTATCTTTTAAAAAATAATAACTGGCCACCTTTGGAAGAGGCTAGCTAACCATTTCATTTTGAAACTGTTAGGTAAACGGAAAGCTTTGGCATTTATCCCACTTCTCTACGACGAGCTATACCTTACCTTAGGGTAACCGAGCCCTTGATACAGAAAAGTTTCTTTTTATGGAAGCATTCTAGCTAATAAATGAAGGAGGTTAGAATGAGAAATCCTGTGTCTCCTGATGAATGAGTGCGATTCAGCAATGATCATCAGCGGCTGCTGCGATTCCCAGAAGCCAGTCACATCCTTCAGAAGTTTCATGTGACAAAATGCATCACCCAGTATTTACTCAACACTAACAGCAAAGGGAATAAAGTCAAAGCTAATTTTACCTTTTGGGCCCTCTTCTTTCCAATCAGTTAGAGAAACGACAAGTAATTCGGCAACACCAGCGCACAAACTTTCTTCAGGATAGAAACTGCCGCCTGTCAGAGGGGCTGGAAGCACCTGTCAATCAGCTCATCCTTGGATTCACTGCTCTGCTTACAAGTCTTTCCGATACAAATTCTAATGTCTTCCCTGAAATTAAAAGAGTAAGTCTGCCTTTCTTGGGAGGGAGGAGGTGGGAGGTCTGTGTTGTCCTTCTCTAACCTAGAGATAATTGAGTTAAAAGAATTCAAAGAAAATTCCCTACAGAAGAAAAACACATTTGGATCTAATTCTACTGTTGAATCCTCACTGACTTCTTTTAAATTAAATTAAATGAAATTACACGCAAGCTCTGGGTACAGTAATTTAACCACTATTTTGATCATTTCTCCTCTACTTAATTAGCAAAACTGAACCATTAAGTAATCTCATTAAAAAAAGGGCGAGACAGGTAAATGGCTTTCTGAACCTTGAAATTATCAATACTTGACCTTAAAAAATCAGCACAGCCTCAAATGGAGTTTGATCAAGAGGCCTCCAAAAACACAGAGGCAGCTACATTAGGCAGAATCAGTAGAGGACCGGAGAGGTGAGGATGCACCGTAGTAACCAAATGACTCAGCTAGCTACAGGGGAACAATTTCATGGTGCTGCACCTCTTCCAACCCCCAACCCTCCACACAGAATCAGCTGTCACCTTTGAAGAGAATGGTGGATCCTTCTTATGTAAAGAAAAACTGCTCATCTCTACATGAGCTCAAGCAATAATGAGATGAGGCCTGCGCCTGGATTTGCTCAGGGCATCACTTAGGGAATCCTCTTTCTCCAACTACGAAATGGTGACAGAGCTCTGGTTTCAACAAACAGCACTGGAGTTCCGGTAAAAAATCTAGAGCTCTCTGGCCCTGATGCTAAACAAAAGAAGCTAGACTGAGAGATTCCACTGCTGTGAAGAGTGCAACAACCAAACTACTCTCAGGCAAAAAAAAAAAAAAAGCAGAAGTTACCTAGGGAGGGTGAATGAGGGGGGTTTTCTGGGAGATGGAATGATCATGATGGGGTGTAAGTTACATAGGTATATCCCCTTGTCAAAATTCCATAGCTAAGACTAGTGCTTTTCAGTGTATGTAAACTTTAAATAAAACCAACAAAACCAACATCATCGTCATGTGGGGGTAAAGCTGATGAAGGCAGAGATGAGATAAGAGGGCAGAATACTGGTAATTGTTGAGGTTGGGTGATGGGCATGTGGAGACAGGGGTCACCATTCTATCCTGTTTACTTTGTACATGTTTGTACTTTTCCATGCTAAAGGTCTTTTACAAGACTAGAACTTTAATCCCCTACTCTATACTACTGAATAGCTAACAGGTCTCTGGGCAAATCTCAGTCATTCTGAACTTCACTTCATTCATCTATTAACAGGAACTAATGATCCCTGCATCCCTCACTCAAAATAACCCTGGGTTGTTTTAAGTATCAAGAGAAGGAATGGATACAAATGTAAATTCTGACCTGTGAAGTAATATATAAATATAGCAAGTTAATAATAATGAAGGTTACTATTGGACTGCATTCCACCTAGGAATGTTTGAAGACATCATTAATACAGTTCTTTCAACAAAAATATGAGGTGCATCTATTTGCTTTTCAATAATTCTTGCCTGAAAAAAATAGTAATAGAACTGATAAGTCAAAGGTATGGATAACACAAATGTTATTTATATTTGGTTACAAAGTATACTTTATGATTTATTTTGCTTGACTTCCTAATAACACAAAAATTTTGGCCTTCAGAGAAAGTTTGAGTGCCTTGTGTGTGCACCCGCACGATGACTGAGAAAGGACGCCTTAGGGGCACGCTCCAGAAGGAGGCTGGTTTAGGATTTCAAATGATGTAGATAATCCACGCATTCGAAATTAAGAATCAACAACTATAAAATCCTCTGAAGTTTGACCACCCAAAATAATGTTCATGAGTTCATATATAATCACAACATTAGAGAAAAATATAAATTTTTTATGCAAGTTGATTATACTTAGAAATTAGAAAGCCAGATTTCTAAATATTTGGCTCTCTAATGACACATGTATACTCAACTCAAGGAAGCCCTTTATTTTATTTTTTTAAGCTTGTCTATTAGAGTAACCCTAGTCAGCTACAACTACTTACCACAAAACACAACTCATACTGAGAGAAAGAGAAAAGAGGATGGAGGGAAGGAGGGAAGAAGAGAAAGAGAAAAAGAAAGAGAGAGAGAGAGAGAAATGTAGGTATAATTCTACTCTAATGTTCCAGTCTAACCCCCCCAAACTGGGGTGCACTCTGTAAAGACGAATAAGCTGGCCCAGCATGCTTCTGCTGGCCCAAGTTTCAAAGTAATGAGCATGCCAGAGTGGTGCTTTAAATAAGCACATTCTAGTTCAAAAATATCCTTGAAAGAATATATTTTGGTACAGAGAACAAACTCATGGTTGCCAGAGGGGAGGGCGGTTTGGGGGCTGAGTGAAAAATATGAAAGGATTAAAAAGTACAAGTTGGTAGTTACAAAATAGTCACAGGGATATAAAGTACACCATAGACAGAGAATATAGCCAAGAATATTGTATAACTATGCACAGTGCCAGGTGGGTACCTGAATGATCAGGGGGATCACTTTGTAAGATTGTCTAACCACTGTGCTGTATACCTGAAACTAATGAAAATAATACTGAATGTCAACTATAGTTGAAAAACAAAATAAAAAAAAAAAAAGTAACATTAAAGGAGGGTACAGGAAAAAAAAGGAAATCACTTGGATAAATTCTTTTGCATTAATCTTACTTATCTTCAAATGACAGGTGTATGCACCAAATGCCTACCTGCAGCATTCCAACGTCTTCTAACACCTGGTTCAGGAGCACGTGTTCCCTTCATCCAGCTCCTGGCCTGTCAGCTCTGCAGGAAGTGACCTGCTATGCTCTTCCTTAGGCGGCTTCAAATGCCTCTCCGTTTTTTTCCCGCATGACTTCCTAAAACCACCAGCCATCCCTGCCAACCGCTGGGATTCAGGATGGCCTGAGGAAGATCATCTGAACGGGTGTTTATGAACTCACTAAACAAGAGTGATCAAAACTGCTCACTTCTCGTTCCTTTGCTATGGTAGAGCCCATTACTCAACACCTCAGGGAAAGGGCTGCTCACTTCAACAAAAATCAGGGCTTCAAGCTAAACCCCCCATTCTAGCTAATCTGGTAGTAAATCTAATTAAGTTAAATTCTAAGTTTATCATGCCCCTTACAGTCTAACATTTGCTCTCCATGGAAGGGGTCTTTTCTCCAAGAGGCTATGCTGCTTCTTCTGAACACCAACTCCTTGCTTTTTCCCTCTGATACAACACAGAGTTATACAGCTTTTCTGTCATCAAAGAAAACCACAAAGCTGCCCGCGTGGTCCACCGAGCCAGGGAGCTGAGCTTCTCAACGGCTCATCCCAGACTCTGCCCCCTGTTGTGGCAGAGACAGACATCATGGTCCCACCACAGGACACTGGAAACACCGAGGCTTGAGTGGATTCCAAGGATTTGGACCAGATGATTTCTTCCAAGGTCATTTTTAACTGTAAAGTTCCATCACTCAGGAGAAAACACTAAAAAGTGGGAGAATGGAGGAACTTGGTGAGAAAGGAGGCTCTGAAGAATTTTAGACTGAACTTTTCCTCTGTCATCATCCTCCCTCTCAATCAGTTCGCTTTGTCCAGTCTGTTTTCCCTTTCCTCTAAACCCAGGCCCTGATGTCACACTGGGATATAAAGGAAATGAAAGTAACGGGCTGAATAATTGGTAAGTATGCCTCAAGACAACCTCTGCAGCATCCAATCCCCAAATGAATGGGGCAAAACCTTTACAGACTCCCAGCCAGTGGGGGGCAATGGTGTCAACACCAGAGAGCCACCTCCCTGGAAACCTGAGTTCCAGGGAGCACCAGCGCGTGCAGCTGGCCCCAACACTCTCCACAGTCACCGCGGGCACTGAGGAGAAATATAATACCTGACCCCCTTCCCAGTCCTACTGGTCCAGACTCTCTGGCGTGGGCCTGGAAATTAAAATTTTTAATAAGCTTCCCAGGTGGGTGCAACATTCTTGTTGCCACCATAGCTTGTCTCTCTCAGCTTTCATCTTTGTGCCCCCGGCAGTGTTGCCAAATAAAGTACAGGACATCTAGTTAAATCTGAATATCAAACCAGCAAGGATGCTTTCAGTACAAATACTGCATTTAATACACACTTTTATTCTGAAAAAATGACTTTTCAAATCTAAAATCCAAATTTAACTGGGTGTCTTGTACTTTTATTTACTAATTATGGGAACTCACAGCCTCACCTCCAGTACAATGGTGGATAAAATCGGTGCACATAAAGAACACACCACATCTTCAACATCTTCGGTATAAACACAAAAGAGTTCAGTTTTCCCTTCACCATGCAAAAGGATATATTTGGGGATTTCTTGGTTTGCGAAGAGTAAAAACTTTGTACACATAGAAAATTTTATTCTTTTATAATATTCCACGTGACAAACATTTTTGGCTCAACTATACATTAAAAATGAATTATAAAAAAAAAGAACACACCAACTGTTATACCCACTTCTGAGTCCCTAGTTCCTAACTTAACATGTTAGAATACATGGCACGCAGACAACACAGCACAACATGAAAGTGAGTTGTGACGATATTACTGGGACAGCCTCGGTTTTCCTAGCTGAGAAATGGAAAAGGTTGGACAGGATCAAAAACTCCATTAAACCACTAAACTTATTAACAAACCTGTACCTACATCAAATTTAATCATGAATGTCTGAAATGTTCATGCTTCCTGAAAGAAGTCTTCTGACAAAAGAAAGTGACCAACCATCGCAATGTTTCATCCATTTCTACTTCTACAGAAGCAATTCCTGAAACCTGTGGTTTCATCCACGGTGACAACTTGTACTGAGCACAGTGGTCTGAACTTTCTCCAACACTCGCCACCTAGATTCTGTCCACAGCCCACCCTCCCAGAAACATCCAGGGCTTGCGGAGAAACAGCCGTTTCATACAGATCTCACCGGGGCCCATGATCACATGAGTGGATCCCTAATGTACTGTTCAGCTAAAGCTCACATTATTTTAGCAGAAGATCCAACATTATTCTTCTGGGACAGAGCTGTGCCATGATCTCACCCAGCCAGGAATGGAGGAAGAGCAGACATCCAATCTATGCCGACCGAAGACAGTCTAGAAGTATTAGCATTAATTATAAGGAATGGGGCAGGATTTATGTCTCTCTGCACATCTAAATGCACTTCCATTCAAATGGCCTCATGGAACCAAACTGTTATCTGATGTGGATGGCATCCGACTCAGTTACACTTGTTGAACAAGGGCCACCGCGTTCTTCTCTCAAATCTGAGGTTAGGTGCTGACCGTGAGAGCAGAAGTCTCCCATTCTTCTGTTTTGTCCAAATCAATCTCCCTGCTTTAAATGTTTTAATTTGGGCAATTAAGTTAATTATATGAGCATACTATGGCCCACGGGCCAAATCTTGCCCTCTGTTTATAATAAAAGTTTTATTGGACTACAGCCAAACCTATTCATTTACATGCGGTCTGTGTCTGCTTCCTCACAATAGCAGCAGGATCAGCAGCTGGTGACAGACCGCACGCTCACGAACCCTAGCTACTTACTACCAGGCCCTTTAGAGAGAAAGGTTGCCAATCTGGGCTAGAATTTACTAACATCAACACTATTTTTAAAAAGGAGAAATGAACTGATAGCATTCAAGGCTCTACATATTTCTGGTATTAATTTTTAAAAATGGGATGGCAGCTTTCCAGCACAGTGTACAGTCTGGCCAAGTGTAGTTTTAACAGAACACTACTCCTCGGCCTCAGCTACTCTTCAGCAACCAAAGGATAAACCTGCATGTGTGGACAGAGAAGAAAGCCCATTGCTTTTCAGAGTCCAGCCTAGCAAAATCGAAATTACACGACGACAAGCACAGTGGCCGCTGCTTTTATCTGTAGCCTGACCAGGAAAACGCAGTAGAGCAAGAAGGCAGAGACCGTCTCCAGGCATGTGGCACGTGTGCCTGTGAGGGCGCCGTCATTGGCAGAGAAATTCGGATTTTAAAGCATAGCTCTCCTGCGACTTCACAGCTTCAGGCAGGAAGAGTGCGTGATCAGAAAGAAAAACTGTCTTCAAAACCAGACTAATGCAAGCCTTAAAAGATCCCAACACAGGTGCCTGGAGGACAGATTAGACTGCCAGAATGACACACTGCAGCTTCGGAGAGGCTCTGGCTGAACGCTGCCTCCTCTGCAGTGATCAGGCCTGGCGGGCCCCCGGCCATCCCCTCCCTGCTCCACGGAAGCCCCTGCAAGCAGAAATGGCACACTCGCCGTCACTGAGACTTTGGCCATACAAAATTAAACACAGACACTCCGCTAGCTGAGAGGCGCAGGAAGGAAAAAGAAACATAGTAACTGTTGCTCACTATGACTTTGCTTACCAAATAAAAACTTTAAGGACTGGGTCTAATTCAATCCTTCCGCCCCGATTTGGGGTCACAGTGGGCTCTCCCACTGGGACAGGAGCAGAGCTGTGGCCCTTTCCACCCTCCACCGATTCTGACTCCTGCATCACATGCCATCTTCCACTCCCTTGTTTGCCTGAAGGTGGGTCCCCTGCCCGAAGGCTTCAGGCTCCGGGTGGACAAACACAGAGAGCCAAATACACATCCACACCCCTGATAGCAGAAAAACCGCCCCAGCTCATCTGACATCCAGGTGCAGGTGGAGCTCAATGTTTATGTTTTCTTTTTTCTTTAAATATTTGAGCAATGTTTACTATGTGCCAGGGATTATGTTAGGGTTGAGGTTCAAAGGTGAACAAAATTGCTACAGCCACCGCCTTCTCAGGGCACTCCTGGTGGGGGTGGGGGAAGATATGAGATAAATAATCCCACAGAGTCTAAGATTACATTATAAATGAGTCTGAGCCTAAGGGCAGAAGTCTATACACTGCGCTCAGCAGGTGAAGGTTAAGAGCAGGAGTCGAGGACGTCAGGAGGAACCCCCAGACCCTCATATCACAGATCTGACCTGCTCCGGTGAGGGGCAGGATGGCCTGGAGGGAATTCTGCTGAGTAAAAGAAGTCAGCCAGAGAGAGGCAAATACTGTATGACTTCACCTGCATGTGCAATTTAAAGAACAAAATAAACAAACAAAACTGAAATAGAAGCATAGATGCAGAGAACAGACTGATGGCTGCAGGTGGGGGGTGGGGGATGGGGGTGGGGGATGGGGCAGGGGCAGGGGCAGTGAAAAAGGTGAAGGGATTAAGAAGTATCCACCAGTTCGTAACCACAAAGAACAGTCACAGAGATGTCGATTACAGCATAGGGAACACAGTCAATAATATTGTAATGCCTGTGTATGGGCCAGGTGGGTACTTGAAATACTGGTGGGAATGTGACTGCCTAACCACTATGCTGTATATCTGAAACTAATGCAAAATGATATTGAATACAAACTGCAATTTAAAAAATAAAATAAAATAAAATGAAATGAAATGAAACCAGAAAGAAGAGCAGGAGTTATTCAGGTGTAGAACAGAGCTGAGGAGTAGTTCCGACAGAAGGAGGAGCAGGTGCAGAAGCTGAGGAAGGAAAGGGTGGCCTAGTCCAGGGAGGTGGGGTGTGGCTGGGAGGGGATGCAGTGCCTTCTGAGCTGGAGCAGTGATTTTTTTATTCTTTCTGACTACAATGGGAGGCTGCGAACAGGGCGAGAACAGTTACATCTTCACTCCTAAAAGACTGCTCAGTGAGAGGACTCCTCACGAGGACAAGAACAGAAGCATGCTTGGGTTAGGAGTTGCTGAGGCAGGAAATGAAGGTGGCCAGGTCTGGGGGAAGGGGTGTGGTAGGAGTACAGAACAGTGGCATTATTTGGGACCCACTTGGAAGTCAGCATCACCAGAAACACTGACAAATGAGGGAGAAAGAGGTACCAAAAATGACTCTCAACTTTCTGGTCTGAGCTTCTGGGTAGATGGCGCACACCATTCACCAAGAGGAGAAGCACTTTGGGAAGATACTGTAGGGCACAGCATCAGGAATCCCACTGTATAAACCACACAGCGTATCTGTAAAGAGCAGAGTAAGATTTACTAGCTAGAATGTAAGCTTCTGCACCTCTGTTTTCATTATCTACAAATTGGGAATTATGGGAGAACCTATGTGGCCATTACGATAAAATAAGCTAATGCATGGAAACACTTGGCATGATACTGGCACACAATCATCTCAATAAACGTTAGCAGCTGTGGTTATTGTTTTGCACTTGAAGTTTGAAATGTCTCTCGGTGACTGCAGCAAGATGTCCAGTGGGCAGCCAGATAACTCAGCTCTGCCAGCCTCTCCTGCTGAGGGAGTGGGAGGGATGAGAAATGTTCGGGGTTTGAGTATGCTGCTATGAGATTATGAATGAGACATCTAGTTAGGAGATTTTATAATAGCAACTGAAGATTAACTTATACTTTGGCTAAAAAGTCAGTGTCTGGGTGTCCACAGCATGTAGAAGGCACCTGAAGTTGTAGAAAATAGAAGAATTTGTTGCAAAAATGAGTCCTGAAGAAGAAAACTGAGAGGACAAGGAATGTGCCTGCAGAGCTCCTTAAACTTGAACGCAAAAAAAAAAAAAAAAAAAAAAAAAAAAAAAAAAAAAAAAAAAAAAAAAAAAAAAAAAAAAAAAAAAAAAAAAAAAAAAAAAAAAAAAAAAAAAAAAAAAAAAAAAAAAAAAAAAAAAAAAAAGATGGAAAGTGGAAGGAAACTAAAAACAAACTAGGAAAGATTTTGTACAGTTTATTTTATTTCTCAAAACAGAAAAATTCAACAAAGAAAATAAAGAAAAATACAAAGGTATTTCTCCTTCAAAGGTATACAAAGAGCAAGTTAGGAGGTGCCCAAGGGAAAATAGATTTAAGCTGAAATTTAATCAGGGTCACAAAAGAAAAGTAGAAAAAACACAAAAAGCAGGAAATAGTAAAGAGCTGGAGGTGTCTGGGAACTGGTGAGAAGTTAAGGGCAAGAGAGCATGGAGGCAAGTCGCAGGAAGACAAAGTTGACAAGCGAGATTGGAACCAGATTTATTCATCCCACAAATATTTGTCACTGTTCCTGGCTCTTGCCCTGCAGGGAAGACAAATGGGAGACAGGGACCTTTAATCAGGAGAGTGATATAATCAGATTAAATTGAGAGGAAGGTAACTCTAGAAGTGAAATGAAAGACTTTCTGGAGGGAGGCTAATTAGGAGGCCATAATAAATCATTCTGAGATAAAAGCATCAAGGTTTCCCGATGACCCCATATGAAGACAACACCAAGGCTTCTATTTTGGGAAGCTGGAGAAGGACTCGTAACAGATGGAAAGAACTTCTGCTCCATTTTTGGCATGGTGTGATACGATATATAGAGATTGGAGTCTCGGGAGAGTGTGGGAACTGGAGACCTTGGAGGTGGTCATCTTTTTGGCTACTGGACATGAAGAAAAGGCCCATGGGTAATTCAGTTCTCATGTCTCAGCGCACCATAAACGACTCTGGGGAGTTCCCTACTTAAAGGGTAGAGAGGAGAGAGAACAATGGAAGATCCCCAGCAGCAGCAGGAATGCAGCCACAAGAAGGCACCCAGAAGCAACAAGAAGAGACATTCTGGAAATGGTGGGTGGTCCACAGAGGCAGACTGCAAGGAGAACCATGAGAGTAAGGACTGAAAAAAATAACTCAGACGTCACTGGAGATCTTACTGATAAGCAGTTTCAGGTTGAGGACTTAATGGCACTCACAGAGGAGGCTGGGGAATGCTCTCACGGTAAAGGGAAGAAAAGAGATAGAGGAAGGAAACAGGTGACCTGCGACACAGAAGGGACGTTGGATCAAGGGACCAATGGAGTGGACAGACAGGTGAGGGCCAGTGGGAAGGTCACAGCTTTGGAAATGTGGCAAAGAGGAGGTAACTGATGGTGTGAGAGCAGAAGTGGCCAGGGTGTGATGGAGGCTACAAGGTCAGCTTTCAGGGTCTTTTCTAAAACGGTGACAGAGGGGCATGTAGGGGCTGTGTGCAGGGTGCCACAAGCCAGCATCCAGTGGCACATGAACATCTGTCCTTCCTTTGAATTCCCATAGTGTGTACTCTTAGGCTGGGGGTTCGAGTCTAAGACCTGGCTTCATGCACCAGTTCTGCCACTTACTGGTACCACCTAAACCCCCATGAACACATCATAACTCATGTGGAACTCAGTTTTGTCATCAGTAAATTAGGTATAACAAATACCAGTCACACACATTCCCACCTACTTACTTCAGAGGGTTGCTTGTATATGGATGCACCTTGAAGACTGAACAGCCCTAACCATAAAATATTGGATCTAACTACTCCAGGTGTACTTGTTTCTCACAAGAGGCAGTATCTGTTCAATCTGTGTGCTTCCCACAGAAGGTCTCACACAGTATATGATGCAGGTGCGTACCACACCTGGACTTGGACTAAGCACCAGCCTCCTCTTCCTGAAACGCATGTGGCTGAATCAGTTTATATGTCCCATACCACTCCACAGTGACACCACCACACAGAAGCTTGCACTGGGTTCCCAGTCTGTTTTTAGTTAAGACCCCTAGCCAACAACAGATTTCAACTCTTTGTAACAGCATTTTCAAAGTAGCACAAGTGCAATTATGAAAAGGCTGCCATACATTAGAGTCAATGATTTTTTTTAATTAAGAAGAAAACAGTAAGAAACTATGTTGCATGTGTACTCAGCCCTTGGCTCTAGAAAAGGCAACTAGAAACAATCAATCCTGCATCTCAGCTGAGCAAGGAGGCAGGCACTGCCCACATAGCTCTGACGCCTTTGAAACCCACTAGCAATGGAAGACACGCTTGAGTTGCTGCAGTCAGATCCATCCTATCAGTTCACATGTGCATCCATTACCTCTGAAAGGGAGCACAGTCTGGGAAAGGACACGTTAATATGGCTGCTACAGACTCACCTACCACTCAAAAGCTTTTTATTACAGCAATAACATGGCATCTGCAACTCAGCACTTTGTGTGGGGGAAAATAACACATGGAGAAAAAAATTTTTTTCACTACCAAAACAGCAAATTATTTTTGCTCCTCTACAGGGTACAGTAAAGCTCATACATTTTAAAGAACATAGATTAAGTTCTTTTTTCCATCTGAGGCAAGTCTCAGTAGTGATTTAAAATTAAATTGTTAACCAAGTGTCAGGCACCATGAAATCAGCATAAGTGGTAGCTTCTCTCTGAACACTAACATCAGGATATTTCAGAATCACATGGAACTATAAAAGCACATATAATAGTAGCACCAACTACTGAGTGTCTTCACATTCAAGAAACTATGTACTACCTGTAACACTCAAGGGGAAAATGGCAGAAATGAGGTATTATTCATATTCTCTTTTATAAGAAGATATTCATTTATTCATTCGTGCAATATACTGAGCCCCTATTACGTGTCTCATGGAGTGCTAGGAATTGGGGTTATGGTGCTAAAACCAGGCAGGCTTGTCCTTGCTTTCAAGGATGCACAGTCTAATGAGAAACACAATAAAAAGTAAGTAAACATTTAAGCATATGACTACTAATATTAAATGCTAGAAGGAAAAGAACATAGTATGAGAAAAACAAGAAGACAGAGAGTGAACTAGAGAGGAGGAGAAAGCTTCTCAGAGGAACTAGGTGAGGCCAAGACTGAGGCCCAAGGGGAGAGGACACTCTAGACAGAGAGAGCAGCATGTGCAAAGGCTCTGAGATGAGAGCTGGGCATAGCGAGGACCTGAGCAAGACCAGTGGCCTTTGAGCAGAAGTGTGCAAGGGAGAGGAAGACATGAAATGAGGTGGCGGTTGTGGGCAGGAGCCAGATAATTCAGAGCCAGATAAAGGACTTGGGTTTGGTTTGGTTTGGTTTTCATTTTCAAAGTAAAATGGGAAGTGGTGAAAGCCTTTAAACAGAGCAGCAGCAGAATCAGATTTGTATTTTTAGAGAATGAATGGGGCAGCACAAGAAATGGGAATGCTGTGGCAATGGAAAGGGGAGGACAGGATGAATTTGGGCGATATTTGGGAGAGGAATGGACACGACTGTTCAGTGTGGGTGGGGGAGTGCAGTGAAGGAAAGAGGCATCACAGCTGACTGGGGTTTCTGGCTGGAGCAACTGAGTGGAGGGAGATGTCTCGGACTGACAGGGACACAATAGGAGGCACAGGCTTAGCTGGTAAGTAGGGGATCAAAAGACTTGCCTGTGAGACCTCCAGATGGAAAGGTCACATGAGTGGTAAGATAAATGAAACAAATGTAGTACATGTGCCCTTTCACTCTTAGGATCTAGATTAGTATCCACCCAATACAGAAAGTTTGCTCGGTCTTCTTTGGAGGAGTTTCCCACCCTCTCACTGACCTCCACAGTCTACTCTCACGCTAAGGAGCAGACTGAGATGGGAATTCAGGCCCTAACAACAGGGGACAGTGCTCGTTCTCAAGTACAGAGATTACATTCTGAGAAAGCAGAGAAGTCTTTGTAATAAACCAACTACACAGGATTACAGATGTTATAAATTGTGTATCTTTATCAATGATATATAAAAGTATTAGTAAAATGTATTACATATGAATTTAATTTTAATGGTTTTATAAATTTTATATAAGAAAATACAAGTACATTTTTGAAGATTTATGTATATATTATGTATATTGTTTCATAGTTATCTTATAAAAAGTTTTAAAATGATAACTTTTTAATGTTCAAAACAGGGCTTAGATGATTAAGCAGGTTCATTTACCATTTATTTCTTTGATAAAAACTTAAGGCATCAACCCTATTCACATGAGGGCCAACTGGCAGTAAATATTTTGAAAAGCATCACAAGATGGTAAAAAATCACGGACTGAATCAACCATTGGTTCATGCATGCTGGTTGGAAGGCACTCCTAATCTACATCGGATCCCTGGGTTGAAGTTTGTTTTTCTAACCAAAACGCCATGATTCAAAAGCCTTAGTTCATTCAAAACTTTCCACCACCATAAATAAGAGCAAACACTGCAGACGCAGGCTCACCAGGCTCCATTTCTGGCAGGGCAACATTGACAACCAGTGAGACAGCCAAATAAAGAGATGACGTCATCCGCATCTGCTGATTCACCCGGGGTGGGGGGGAATGCGAGGAGGAGACGGTGCAGCCAACGGGGATGTGGGAATTGTGATTGCGTTTTACTGGAAAGTGGCTGCTGAGCTAGACAAACTGCTCAGAAAGGTGACTGTCGCCAGGAAAGAAAGAAAGAAAAGACAGCTACTTTGTGAATGTGATCAGAAGAGTCACGTGATATTGGTTAAGCCAGCAAGTAAAAGGCGGAGTTTTAGCTGTGAGAGACTGAGACCAGGTGTTCCCCGTTGCTTTTTCTGAAAGTACATTTCCCACATCTAACCCATCAGAAAACACAGTTTCTCAATCGCACTTTGACAAGATATACTAAACTCAGCTTAAAATCATCTTAAAGCCACTCCTGTCCAATGCAATCACATTAACTTGGCACAACTTCATAAGACATCTTTTAAAAAGTCACAAAATAAAACTTTTTAAATGACTAGTACAAAATATGTGGCAACATTATCTCAAGAATGAAAAGTGTGTCTATGCCACATGTGCCTAACTGCCTGGAAGCATATATTTCTACCATAAATGGGTGTCCATGCAGAGTACCGTTAGTACGATTATGGCATCAAATTGAAATGAATTAAATATTTAATCACACTCCATACCATTTCACAGAACTCAATCCCTAAAGTGAAGGCAAAAAAATGAAGGTACTCCATTGCTGTCACCTCATTTGTTCAATAACTAGTTCTTGACTACTTACGTATAAATGACTGTGAGACACAAAGGGTAAGGTGACTGATTATTGCATCAAAATTAGAAAACTGTCAGAAGTGTAAATGAGCCCGTGGTGACAATTAGTAATGACACCGGTATATAAATAATAATACCAATGACAAACAACTTTTATTAAGTGATTATTATGTGACTGGTTCTCAACTAAGCACTTTTTAAAATAGTATTCTTAATTGTAGTAAAATACACATAACAAAATTTATTATGTAAACCACCATTAAATATACAATTCAGTGGCATTAAGTACATTCACACTGTTATGCAACCATGTGCCTCCAGAACTCGTTCCATGGTGCAAAAGTAAAAACTTGTACCCACTAAATAATAACTCCCCATTCCCTCTCCACCCACTCCAAGTCCTGGACAACTACGAGTCTACTTGAAAATTATGATTTCAAAAGTACAGACAACAATATATTTCAATCCACCTGTTTACAGAGTATCTTTTTCAACTAAAGCATTAAAATCAAGACTCAAAATAAACTGTAGCTTCATTGCTGTATAACAAAGTATTAACTTTGGATTTTTAAAAATTAAGCATATTCAATTATTAATATTTTTGAGAGAACAAAAAGGTTTGACTGTTAAATTTTTAAATATTCATATAATCTTTGTAAATAGGTCTTTACTGAAATGATGTAAAATGTTTGGGGAAGGACTGTGGTCCCATTAATGAGAATCAATGAAGGAGGGAAGGTGAGGAGTTGTGTTTCAGTATGTTTAAATAGATGGAGTGTACCGCATTAGATCAAGCGAAGATATACAAAAGGCAAAAGGACACGTAAGCCTAGAATTCAGCTGCGACACTGAATCTATACTTAGAAGTCCTGTACATAGTAGTGACCAGAAGAGACATGAGGAGGGATGAGAACCATGAAAAGACAGACAACAGAGGTCCACACAGAGCGGAGTCCCTATATTTAGAAAGTACAGGGAAAACGACATCTAAGGAGACTGACAGGGAGACAGGAGGAGCTCCAAAGAATACATGAGATGCATACTGTATAATGAGGCCATAGTGTCAAAAGCTGCAGAAAATTAAGAAAATTGAGAAAAGGCCACTGGCCGGATTGGGCTGCCAATAGGTCACTTTGGTCTCCTGAATGCATTTTTGGTAATGGGTAGTGTCAGAAGCCTGATTCAGGACAGACTGAATGGCGAAGAAGTGGAGATAAGGAATGAGTGGTGATGGGAATGAAAAGAGAAGTAGGAGGTGATGGATAGAATGGCTTGGTTGCAAGAATTCCTAAGGTAGCTTGTTTTCAACTAGGGGCAACTCTGGCCTTTGAAAGGTAATTCTGGGAATGGAAAATGGTAGTCACAACTCCAGAGTGCCTCTGGCATCTGCTGAGTAAAGGCCAGGGTTGCTGCTAAACATCTTGCAGTACATAGGACAGCCCCTGCAACAAAGAATTTTCCAGAGTATAATGATGGCAGTGCCCCCAATATCAACAGTCGATAGTTGAGAAATATGAGCATTTTCATACGGTGAGAATTACCAAAATTTAAGTTACAAAGAGGAAGATGTAATGACAAATCAGGGTCTCATAAGAGTGGGAAGTTGTAAGATTAAGGGCAGAAGCAGGCGTGTGAGTGTTAGAAAACAGGAGACATTTTCAAGCTGTTTAAAAACTGGGGAAATGAGAGTGGATACAGTAAAAAATGAAAACAATTGGAGATTAAAAAGAAGAAAGCTCAAGGAACTCATATCTGATGGCCTTGATCTCCTCAGAAAAGAAAGCAGAAAAAATTCTGCAGAGATGCAAGGGTGGAAATAGGGTCTTGAAAGGGGACAACCCTTGAAACAGCCCCTGTGGGGTTGGAATCGATTAGAGGAACAGGAAAGGTTTACCAAGTATGATGAGGGCCCAGCTGGGAAAAAAAAAATGCAAAATCAATTCAGTTCCCTGAATAATTATAGCAATAAAGTAACTTATCCTCAGAGCACAAGGTAAGAAAATGACATAAGGGTTTTCTTAAGGTCAGGATTGGCCAGATGGAGCAGAGGAGGGCAAGAGGTAAGAAGAACCAGACAGTCCCGCTGAATCAGCTCACTGAGGTCCAGGCGAAGGAAATGAAACCAAATCCAGATGAAGTATGAAGACATTGAGGAGGCTGGGTGCCACCGGAGGGAAAAACACCAGTTTGGGCAGGAGGAAGAACGAAGGGCAGGAAGAGTGATAGAAAGCTGAGGTCAAAGATAGGAATTCTGGGTCTCAAATCTCGTAGGATATGTTGTTTGCAGTTATGATGACAGCCAAGACAAAGCCATGCCTGTAAGTGGTGGTAGACCAACGATTTTCAACTGGTGTGCTGCAAAAATGTTTACAACATGCAATATCTGACTATTTAGTCAGGAGTACTACTGACCTCTTTTCCCCTAGATGGGCAAAAAATGTTGACAGCCAACAGAACAATAGCCGTCTGGTGTGAATGCCCTGTCTTGAACCATACATATATGTCATATAATGGAGTTGCATCTTATTGGTCACATCACATAATAAGGTTGCATGTGATGGGTTAATTCTTGGTAACTGATTTTTTTTAAGTCACTTCTGAGCAAAAAAGTTAGGTAATTACTACTATTATTTTGTAAATTAATCAAAATTATTCCTATTTCTTATCAGATTGGCAAAAATATATATATTTTTGGCATTACTAAATTTAACAGAAATTTAGAAATTAGTTTATGTGTGCCACGAGATGAAAAAGGTTGAAAATCACTTCTGTGGACTAATTCTGATATCCACGGGGGCAGGGAGGAAGCTGGCATAATGGATTTTACCATCCTTGATACATTCCTAGCAGCATCAGTCTTTGGAGATCACTTACTTATCAACATGTCTCTGTTTAGGTATGCCAGTCACACTGTCACTGCATCCCTTGTATATGAGGCCTGTCCAGAAAGTATCCAGCCATGCCCTATGAAAATAAGAGACCTTTAATAAAGAAGATACAAGAGACAAGAAATACTGTACAGAGGATGATGACACTTCAGTCCCCTTCAAAGTAGACACCTTGGGACATCCCACAGTTCTCCCAATTGCCATCAGCTGCCCCATTGTATTTTCTTGAATCGCCAGTCTGAAATCTCTTCTCTTTCAAAGGTGATTTTAGTTCTGGGAAAAGCTAGAAGTTGCAGGGCGCCAAATCTGGGCTATTGGGCAGGGGCTGAGTCACCTGGGTGATTTGATGTTTCACCAAAAAACTCTGTGCCAAACATGATGCACCAGCAGACACGTTGTAGTGATGAAGCTGCCAATCATCCATTGCCCATAGCTGCAGCCTTCTGAATCATCCAAATAGTTTCCGCAAAGGAATGTTCAAGCTTAATGCAAAATCTGATGCAGATTCGATGCTCTACTCACTCAGTCATTTTAATGCGACAGCCACACAGTACAAAGGCTCACTCAACTGCAAAGACATCTACTGCCCCCACTGACTAGTTCAGTGAAGTTGTCATTGTTCCCACATGTGTATTCCAGTCCATTCTCGTTGGCTGCCAGGTTACATCAATGTCGCACAAACCATTCTCATTATATTAACAATGGCTGAACTTTTTTCAGAAAGACCTTGTAGTATCCCAGACCACATGTCTATGACATAGCCACTTAAATTTGGTGGAGGCTGTGTCACCAGGACTAGGTGGTCTACATGGAAGTCATACCTGATGTCAAACTCTTCTAAGAGTTACACATGTAAAAGATCATATCACACTAGAGTAACACATAATCCTCATTATTACAGGACAGACATCATGCCCAACAACTGCTACTCTCTACTGTGGTAACAAGTGAATCCAACTTGACAACCAAGACCAAATTAGCTTTCCTTTCTTGCCTTCTGAAATCTAAAGACACAAACACTATTAAGCACTATTACCTAAACTTATCATTTTCTTCCTAGATCAACATATAAGAAACACAATTTTATTTCATCATCATTTTAGCTGCTACCTTTTAGCACAGGCCTGTCCCATTCTGTCCCATCATCTTAAAAGGACAAATTAATTTTTAAAGGACTGCAGCAGCTGGAAAAATTGATTAAATAGAGCAAGTGACTCAGAAGAACACACAAAATGAGAATTTAACTTGTAAAAAGATAAGCAAAAGTAGCCTAACTAGTTCAAAAATGATTCTAACATTGACATTCTAAAATTCATATTTTAATAAATGCTCTGATTACATCCCAAAATCAAATAAAATATCCAGATTTGAGACTATCATTTTTCAGAGGGCTATTAAAGACACCCAAGGAAGAGTTCTTCATGCTAATGGAAAAAATACTTAAAATTTCGAAAAAGAGCAACCAAACATGCAAATGTGAGGTCGTTAATCCACAGAAATACTGATGTGCATCAAGTGCTGTGGGTTTTTCTCCAAATAGAGATTGTATCAAATTATCTGCAATGAAAGGAAAAAAAAAAGTAAAAACAAGCCCCCAAAAGAAACAACCCCAAAATTATTTCTATAACTAGACTTCTTGCCCCCAAATATTATATAATTAAGTAATTTCAAGCATCAGGACCAATGTCTGGCCTTTTTGACAGATAATCTATAATAATTAGGATGGTTCTTATTCTGCTACATCCTATTGGTCCAGAAAAGTGGCATCCAACCAATAACCCATTTATTAAAGACTTCCTATGTACAGTAGCAGCGAGTACCCAGCAAGGCAGCCGTTCTGGAGTTCAGCACAGAGGATGTATAGAAGGTATGCACACATACTTAATAACACAAATGGTAGGAGTGAAGGGGATGACTCCCAAGCAGAGCGAGGAAAAAAAGACCCAAGGCCAATCTCCCTGAGCCAATAGTTCCTCCATTTCAGGGAACTTCTTAAATTGAACAGACTGCCAGACCCCATCCCCAAGTGTCTGATTCAGAATGTCTGGGGTGGGGCCTAAGAAAATGGGTTTTGTAATAAACACTTCAGTTGACTGCAAAGCAGGTGCTATGTGGATCAGCTTTTGAGAAACACAGCACGAGATCATAAAAAGAAAAAAACCTTATCCAAATTAAACACTATTACTTTACCAAAGATCCCATGAAGAGGAGGCAAATATAAGTTATAGATTGGAAGAAAGTATTTGCACACCTGAACACACCTGGTGGATTGCACCAGTGTCAATGTCCTGACATAGCTTTGCGCCGCAGTTACGCAAAGTGTTACCTTTGGGGGAAACCGAGTGAGGGGCACACGGGATCTCCCTGTACATTTTTTTGGGCAAATTCCTGTGAATCTAGAATTATCTCAAAATAAAGTTTTTTAAAATGACTACCTGTTTAGCTACCTAGCACATTAGTAATAAGCCAGTGGATTATACTACAGCCTGAAATATTACTTATTGAAAAGGGCTGAAGTCCAGCACAAGTTGACATTTCACAACTTCTGAAATTCTTCACAATGTTAACCTGAATCGGACGGGCCTTCTCACCAATTCCACATGAATGCAGACACAGGCTGGAGAGTCAGCGCTGCCGTCGTCAGCGTTATCGCTGTTTTACTCAGCGTTGTTATGACATACACCATAGACACCAAGTGCGCACACGGCTTCAGACACATTATAGTTAACCTCAAGAACTGTGATGAAAATATTTCCATTCTTCTACTATCAACGTAATATTGAGTAAACAGCTTTTATGGCATTATTTAAAAGCTAAATAAATAAGTTATAGAGAAAAGGAGAAAAACTGATGCTGGAGAACCATTACTGTCCCAATACAGAAAGTGTGTCAGTGTGTTCAGTATCTCAGGAATTGTGCCTACTATGAATTAACACTGATACTACTACTACTACTACTAATAGTAATTAATTGCTAGTACTTATAAGGGAATTACTATATACTGGGTACTATATTAAGCTTATCATAAGTAGATCATCTTACTTAATACTCACAAGAACCCCTGAGGTAGGTACTGTCATGAAAGGCAGAAAAATAGGGACATTAAATAGCCTGTATGGCCAAATCACTTGATGCCAAAGCTCATGCGACAACTCCTGAACTTCCAGTTGGAACCCCTGCCACTGCTCCCACATGTCATCACCACCTTACATACGCCAATGAGGTTCATAAAACTAAGGCTAAGATCTAGGTTGCAAAATAAATCAAACTGCCCTCACTTGTTGTTGTGAGACTGAACTGTCTTCAATGTACAGTCTCCACTTCTTCCTCCCAGGAACAGAATTTCCATCACCCCAACTCTACAAGTTTGATGATCACCCAGTTAGTCTACATTCCTAGCCTCTCTTGCCGCTAGGTAATGGCCACTGAGCTCTACTCAATGGGATATGAGCAGAAGGACACATGAATTCTCAGGTTACAGCCCTTGGGGGAAAAAAAAAGCAAATTCCTGCCCATTCCATCCTTCCTCCTCAGCCCTCAACCTTCTTACAGGTAGGATGCAGAAGTGGTTTTCACAGCTAGCTTCTACCCAGCAGGTGAGGAAAATCCCATAAGTGATGCTACAGCAACAGGGTAGATATAGAGACTTGGTTTCTGAATCACTTCTTTTCCAGTGGTTCTAAAACTTTAGTGTGTATCAGAATTGCCTGGATGACTTATTAAAATGAGACTGCCGTTGGACCCACCTCCAGAGTCTCTGATTCACAATTCGTATTCCTAACAAGTTCCCAAATGATGTCATTACTGTTGATCCTGCTGGGGCGGTAGGAGGATCCTATCTTGATAACTAATGAACCAGACCTGCTCTTTCATTAAGGTGACCATTACCCAGATGTGGTTACTGAGCACTTGAAAGGTGGCTAGTGAGACTGAAGAACTGAATTTTAATATTATTTAATTTTAATTAACTTAAACACCAATACTTGATTCAGTTAATGGAAAACTTTTAAGTATGTTTGGAACCTTGTGGATATATGAAACTATTTTTTTGAACTGTAAATTTTATACAGTTCAGAAATCTAAATACAAGTATTTCTGCTGAAAATATTAGGTTTTAAGTTGAGGTGTGCTTATAAGTATAAAATACATATCAGACTTTGAAGACTTAGTAAGAGAAATAGAATACAAAATATTTCATTAATAATTTTACATTGATTATACAGGGGTTGGCAAAAGTAGTTTTACAGTTGCAATACAAATAAATAATAAAACAATTAATAAATAATAATACAAGAATAATGTTTCATGTACTCACCACTGTAAACCTACTTTTGCCCACCCCTGTGTTAAGATAACATTTTGACTATATTGAGTTATATAAAAATATATTATTAAAACTAATTTCACTGTTTATTTCCTTTTTCAATATGGCCGCTAGGAAATTTAATATTTGGCTCACATTATCTTATTATGAAATGGCAACAATCTAAAGTATTATGTGAACGATAGAAAGAAAGTGAGGAGAGATCTGTCTTGTTTTGGCACTTAATTTTGTTTGAAGTCTCTTTGCAATAGTAGCCTAGCCTTATAACCTGATTATCCATCCTCCTAAGCAAAATGTACAATTTCCAAATTCCTGATAGTACATTTATTATTCTACTACTGCTCCCTTTACACTCATTCTAATCCTCCTTTTTTGTTTCATTCAACCTCAACTGCACAGAAGTGGATTCATCACAATCTTTGATGTGAGACACATTCATCTCTGGGCCATGCATGCTGCCCGCATTCACTTACTCTTCATTTCTAACAGTATAATAAGCAACCCTGAACCCATCACCTAACACGAAAATTAGACTCTGACAATAACTTACCTACCCAAACGGCCTCCAGGTCTCATCTCCTGGTTCCCACGACCTGAGGCAACAGCCAACCCGAATCCCACACTGAACATTCTACTGCTTTTCTTTCTGTATATTAACACCTCACCTCATCTACATGTATTCCTAAAAAGCTACAGTTTTGATTTTAGTTGCTTTTACACTCACAGAGAAGGGTACCATATGTAGTATGTTTAGAAATTTTTAATTTTATATTAATAAAACTCATCCAGGTTGCACTTCTTCCATTATACTTTGACTATGGCATGTGTCCCACTGGGTGAATGCTTCACAGTTTATTCATCCTCTCTCTCGCCCACAAACATACGGGATTTCCCTCATTTTTGATGTTGTGTACAATGCTACCATAAGCATTTCTGTACATATTCCTGGTACATACGTGCAAGAATTTCTTGTATACATATACTCAGAAGTAAAAAGTTGGGAATGTGGCAGTTAACTCTATGAAATAATGCTAGAACTATTTTCTAGGGTAGTGGCGCCAATTTTCTAGCAGGGTATGAGATCTTCAGGGTCTCCATCTGCCTTAGTGCTTGATATTAACAGGCTTCTCAGTTTTTCCAACTGAATGGATGGAAAATAGCATCTCACTGTGGCACCGAGTTGTAGTTCCCTCCATGTCACAAATGTTGGATGATTTTGAGAAATTTTGTGGCCATATATATGTAGCTCCTTGTCAGTCTATAAAATACCATTCATATCCTTTGCCCAGTTTTCTAGTGGGTTGTTCATGCTTTTCTTCACGGTTTGTGGTACTTTTATATATAGACTATTAATCCCTTTATAGTTTATGTGCCTTGGATAATGAACCTCATGGACCCATCATCCAGTTTCAAAAATGATCGATTCATGGCCAATCTTGTTTCACCTCTGCTCCTACTTCTCTTCTATTTCCACAAATTATATTGAAGAAAATCCCAGGCATCATATGATTTCAATAAGGCTTCTTTAGATTAACAAAATTCTTACTTCAATATGGTCCAGTCAGTCAATCTTTCTTTTATATTGTGCTTTTTATATCTTAAATCTCTTCTGAAGACTAAAAGTCAAAAGAAATAAAGAAAGGAAGGAAGGTGGGAAGGAAGGAAGGAAGGAAGGAAGGAAGGAAGGGAGGGAGGGAGGGAGGGAGGGAGGGAGGGAAAATCCTCTCCTCATCTGGCTGGTGTGGCTCAGTGGATGGAGTGCTGACCTGGGAACCAAAAGGCCATCAGTTGGATTCTCAGTCAGGGCACATGTCTCAGGTCCCCAGTTGGGAGCATGCAGGAAGAAACCAATCAATGTATCTCTCACACATCGATGTTTTTTTCCCTCTGTCCCTTACTTTCCCCTCTCTCTAAAAATAAATAAATAAAATAAAATAAACAAAAACCCTTTTCTATCCCCTATCCCTAAGAGTCTTGAAGTTTTCTCTGTGACATTTAAGACTTTTATCATTCTGATTGTCTAAAAATGTGGGAGGAAGTAAGGATTTGTTTTTATTCTTTATCCTACTGATAACTATTCATTCTCATCTCCATTCACTGAAAATAGCCCTTTCTTTGTCTACTGATCTGACATATACCAAAGTTCTGTGTGTGTAGGAATGTGTTATGAACTGAATTGTGTTCTCGCAAAATTCATATGTTGAAGCCCTAACCCCCAATGCAACTACACTTAGATACAGGGCCTTTAAGGAGGTAACTAAGGTTAAATGAGGTCATGAAAGTATGACCTTAATCCCATAGGTGACCTCATAAGAAGAGGAAGAAACACCAGGGAAAACGTGCAGAGAAAAGGCCACACGAAGACTCAAAGAGAAGGTGAGTACTGTACACAACATCTGCGAGCCAAGGACAGAATTCTCACCAAGAGCCAACCCTGACATCTCATTGACCTTGGACTTCCAGCCTTCTGAACTGTGAGAGAACAAATGTGTTGTTTAAGCCATCCAGTCTGTGGTATTCTGCTATGGCAGCCCTAGCAAATTAATATGGCATGTTTCCAGGCTTTTTATTCCATTCTACTGGTCCATTTACCTGTCCTGATGCCAGCATCACATTAAATTTCTATAACTTCCTAACCAGTCTTGATATATGGTGGAGTAAGTCCCTCTTCCTCTACTCAAACCTTATTATTTTTAAGATAAAACAGATTTAACTTATTCTATAGTAGAACACCTCTCACACCCTCAGTGGGCACCACCATACTATCCAGCTTCAGATTGTTCCCCATACATGTTCCATGAGCCTTGGTCTCATAGTGGACATAAGGACCAGTAAACAGACATGTTGCTCACAGAGGAAATATGCAATGAAACTGTTACTTTATGGCTAGTAATGAGAGCAGAAGTGTCTCTACTGTGGCCACTCACAGTAAAATGACAGTGCTGAAGACCCAGCACTAGAGAATGGGGATTAACTGTTTCATTATAAAGATATGCTATGGAAGTACAATTTTATCCTGAAAGAGGCTAGGAAATGGTCATTCCATCATTTACTCCACAGAAGCTTTACTACATGCCAGGGACCAGCCTAGATGCTAGACAGACCAAGACAAATAAAAGAAAGTTCATCGCTGAAAGGATCTGAGATCTAGAGGGGAGACACACTTGTAAAGAAATAGTAGCAATTAATTGCAGAATATGCACTAGACTCAGTGGAGCACAGAAGTAATCTACTGGGAAAACTGTTAGACTGATTGGTTTCCTGTTCTGCTGCCCAGCTCGTGTTAATAGGCATTCTTTTATAAATAACTTCTCTTCCAAATGCTTCCAAAGGGCCAGGAGATCCTTAGAGAACAGAGGAACATTTGCACGTCATGCTGGTTAGCAGCCATTTGCCCCTCCCACCGCAGACCCATCATCCCATCTTCTCTGAGCTTTCCTGGGCTCCAGAAAGTGGCCCTCTACAGACCTGAGGGATCCAGCATCACTCCGGATCCCTCACTCTAGCTTCCAGATGGATTTGGCTACCAGAAGACACCAGCAGGAGACTGGAGAGTGAAAGGGAGTGGAGAGCCAAAGTATTTATGCTCACCCCCTCCCTGCCTGCCCCTGTCCAGGCTCCAGCTGCATCTTCACTTACAGCGCCAGGGCCAGAGCACTCACTGGGGCTGCTCCTTCTGACCCAGAGCCGCCTGCCCTGGTTCCCCGGATGCTAGCTCGGAGGAGTCTCCCTGTCACCTGGGGGTTCCCTGAAGTCTGCTCTCATCTCTTCAAATCATTCCCTCATTAAATGCTCCTCAGCCACACTTATGAGGGCATGCCATCCCTCATTTTCAGGCTGACTGGAACCATGGTCTTCCGGAACTACAAAATTCAATCTCTCGAAAATATCTGAGCAAAGCCTACATTTTCAATGGGCCTGAAATAGGGGCAGTGTCATCACCGCCCTGCCTTTATGAAGCGACTACCTTGGACAGCACATCTTACCAATGCTGGAGGTTCCAGCTTTGAGTGCAGTAAAATCTGCAGCTCTCCTGTGCCTGGTTTCAGATCTGCAAAAACGGGGGTGGTGAAAGGAGCGAGCCCTGGTCATTTCAGGAGTAAGTCATATACTTCTTTTTTGATGGAATAGAGTGAGTTAAGCACCTGACTGAGAGCTCTGAGGGTAGAGAACCGTCAGCTCATGGAAATCCCCAGCTTTCATCCCAGGGCTACCTGATGCCTTTCTTCTGCCCGAGTCTGCATTCTGCTTATCTGAGCAGCTCAGTGATTGCTACCTGTCATAACAACCATCCTGCTACAGGGGGTTTTGTTTAAAAAACCAAACCAAATCAAAACAAAACCCTGACTTTACACTAGTTTCAAATCTGTAACAGTTCTGATTCATGGGAATAACAAGTAAAAGCATGTCCTATAATTCTGAGTGGCATCATTCTGATTCCAGAAAACCACTCATGATTTACTCAGGCTACAACGGAGAGTTCAGGAAAAAAATAAAACAAACAAACAAACAACAATGTTAGTTCCTTAAAGCAAAGCCAGTCAAACACATTATGTGGACGTCTGTTTAAATGAAAAAAGGTACATTCTTATTGCATTCTCCTCAGAACTCCCCACCATTCTTTTTGCCTCCCCAGATATTCATGTACTGATCATGGATTTTTTCCCAAACACAACTTTTCAGGACCCATGGACATGAACAACGGTGTGAGGACTGACTGTGGGCACAGGGGGTGGGCTGGGGGGAGGGGGGCAGAGGGGGGAAAATTGGGGCAGCTGTAATAGCATAAGCAATAAAATATGCAGAATGAAAAAATATATAACTTTTTCGTCTTCATTCTCGGTGCCTTCTGCTCACTCTGTGCTACAGCGTTTTCTGATGCATGAACCATTTGCTCACATTTGCTATTTTGATTTCTACCATTGATTTCAGTGCAACCTCTTCCTTCCCACCTCGCTCATCCCAATTCTCGACTCTCTTCTTCATTCTCTCTCCTCCGAGTTTTTTACAGTCAGAACATGAGCAGTGTCCTAAACCAACAAATGTACTCCCGATGCTATTCTAACAAGAGTTCTTCCCTTGGCTGTGGCATTCCCACAGGGACCTGGGTTATCCTTAGGGCATTTGATTAGAAGCAAGGAAGTTGCCCAGGCAACCGCTCCAAATTGTCCTAGGATGTCTGGCAAGCGTGTTTTACGCATCCTGATGTGAAGGTCATCCTAGCCAACCCTGTGACAGTTAAAGGCGCAGTGTCAGTGCGGTCTGCCAAGGGCTCAGAGAACATCCATCAAGATGAGCTCAATAACATTTGCATAATCATAAAATTGTCAGACTCCCCCAGCCATAAAGACCCATGTGAACAGGCTGCTTCAAAGAGCCAAAGACACTACCTCTGAAAAGGAACAATAGGTGAGTGTGCTAAAATCATTAAAAAGAACACTGTAAAAACCAATCAGATGGAATCCAATCACTTAGCTGCTACAAACACTTTAGCTACTCAGTTTTCTCAAAGGATTTAGAAAAGTTCTACCCTGAGGCAAGACAATAAACTGAAGAGCCTGGAAAAAGTCACTCCATGCCCTTCTACATTCTGTAATTTCCTTAGAAGGGTTTAAAACATTATTCTCAGATAGCAAAACCCAATGTTGAAAAACACGGCCATCCATACCCACAAATTAATGTTACCTCTGACTAAATCTCCACCAAAATTCCAATCTAGTGGGAAAAATACCTATAAGGCAGAGAAGAGATCCATGTCCCTCAGGCATGAAGTGTTCCCACCAAACAATAAGTCCAAAGACAAATAAGCCTACAGAGAAATGGGGAAAGAACACAAAACACCAATTTACCACAGAACACAAATGGACAACACAATATAGAGAAATGCTCAGCCTGAAAAACAGAGATGCAATTTAAACCAATGAGAAACCACTTTTCACATAACAGACTGATAAAGAATCAGAATGAACTTTTGGGAAAGCAACCTCATAACAAGTCTCCCAAGCTTGCAACATCCGTTCTGCTTTGCTCTAATAAATTCTACATTTAAGAGTTTACCTTAAGTGTGTAATCAAGCAAGCACCCACTCACATGTGCAAAGATGTTCATCACAACATTGCTTATTAGAGCAAAAATCCAGGATACAACCAATGTGTTCGACAAATCTCTGCAGCTACTCTAAAGGATGATACAAACATATAGCTACCAATGTAGGGAAAAGGTACTTCAAAAACTTTCTATGGTAAAGTCAAGGGGTAAGCAAAGGTTCAGGTTTATAAAGTGATGTGTGTCCATTTTTGTAAAAAGTGAGTAAATGATTTATAGAAATATAAATCCTAGGTAAGAAAATCTGGGTATTTAACACCAAATGTTATTTATTTCTGGATAGTGGGATTATGGATGATTTTTTTTTTTTTTGAGGGAGATTCTACCTTATTTTGTGCGTGTGTGCCATGAACAAATGCTGCTACCCATAACAACATTGTTTTGAAATGTTAAAGGGAGTTAGTTAATTAATTTTCATGCATTCCAAGATTGTCATTTTTTTCAGCAAACTTTTGCTGTAAGCCACGATTATTAAATCTCTTTGCAAAATCTGAGCCTCTACAAATCTGAGTATAAAAAGTCCTTATACATCCATGGATTTTAGGTAGATGAACAGACAAGAAATTAAAATGATATCACCCACATCAGTTCCTGGAAGCGAGGCCAGTTACCTGGGAAACTGCAGCCTAGGGTTGCTCTCCGACAGAACCATGGAACCAGAACCTCCCGGAGTTGGGCGGAACACGCTACAGTCACTAGTTACAGTCTCTATGAGGGTGATTTCTTTAGCCGATGCCTTCCCTCTCTCCCCTCCACTCCCAGAGTGCACCACAGAAAGAGAGAGAGAAAAGCAACACGGTTTCTGAGAGTGTGTGCAGAGCTCCACAAGGGTGTACTCCAGTGGGGATGATTTAAATGCTGTGCCTGTGAGGGGCCATTTAGTTCTGATCTGGGCTCAGAAAAGCAAAACCATGTATTTACAGCTTTTCTGCCTAGTAAAAGTATCTAAAGCTTACTATCTTGTGTATTATAACCAGCCCCACTTCCTACACTAAAATATGTGGCTGGTTGGTCCTGGCTGATTTGCTCAGTTGGTTGGAGTGTTGTCCCATACACCAAAAGGTTGTGGGTTCGATCCCCAGTCAAGGCACATACCTGGGTTGCAGGTACAATCCCCAGCCAGGGTGTGTGCTACAGGGAGCTGATCAATGTTTCTCACATCAATGTTTCTCTCTCTCTCTGAAATCAATAAATGTGTCCTCAGGTGAGGATGAAAAAAAATTCAACTGACTCAATTATTAATGAAAGCCACACCTCTGCTAATTCAATCCACATCTCTAAAAATAGACTGTACCAACAGATGAAGAGTACTAACTTTAATCCTTAAACTGAGGATCAGCCGCTGTCATTGTGGGGATGTTTAGAAGTGTATTACTTGGGGAAGGTGAGTGAAAAATTTCTAACACACACACACACACACACACACACACACACACACACCCCTAACAAACACGTTTAGGACCAAATAATCTGTGCGTCAATTCACATTCCCCAAAGTCGTACTCACAGCTTCATCTACACTTGCAGACGGCTTCCCTTCAGTTTCACCTCACAGTGACACTCATTTATTCAAGGCTGTGTATTCACTTTACAATGTGTTCCTGCAAGCAGCACTCATTCTCATGAGGTATCTCCTAGAGATATTTCTACCTTTCACTAAAATAACTGACAACTTGTGCCCACTCAAATTTAACCAGTCCGCCCTGGCTGGTGTAGCTCAGTGGATTGAGCACGGGCCTATGAACCAAAGGATCACGGTTCAATTCCCAGTCAGGGCACATGCCTGGGTTGCAGGCCAGTTCCTAGCAGGGGATGCAAGAGAGGCAACCAAACATTGATATCTCTCCCTCTCTCCTTCCCTTCCCCTCTAAAGATAAAATAAATAAAATCTTAAAAAAAAAATTTAACCATCTCCCCAAAGTATTTTTATTCAGATTTACTTTTTTTCTTTTCTTTTTCATCTCTCTCTCTCTCCCCCCCCCCCCCCTAAATCGTATTCAAGTGGCCATCTCTAAGTTGTGCGCACTCGGGACTGCAGAGACTGTTTTGCAGAGGCTAGAATTCACAGTGGATGTGGAGAGTCTAGTCAAAATAGCCCGGCCCTGGAACGGAGTGGAAAACAAAGAGGTGCTTTACCATGAAGAGTCCTTGAGCAGCCTCAGTGGGCTGAAGAGTCAATTACCTCCAAGCCTGCCCATAACAGAGCCGGCATTCAGGGCAGAGCCTGGTTTAACGGACACAGCCCAGTTATCCCATGAGGGCAATTTTTTCCAGATGCTTTCATGGCTCGGCCACACTCTAGCAACTGCCTGGTACTGTATTTTCTTACACAGCGTCCCAGCCACATGCTGAAAATCCAAAATGGACAGGAAAATCTCACTTCAGGAGACAATCCTAATGTCAGCCACAGAAGCAACACCCCAAGTTCTAAACAACTGCCTTCGCCATCACCCCAGTGCCAACTGAGCAGGGCCATTCGAAGGCAACAAACTCAGGACGTTCCTCCCACTGGTATTCTGGGGGTTTCAGAAATGTGAGAATACTGTTGGTTTTGAAAGTTTTCAGATTCCGAGCACCTAGGAAAGGTCAGGCTGTGCACCCATCTCATCCGATGACGCCTCTGCCACGTAGCCTACTTCCCAAAGACATATATATGCATCTTAGTTTCTGCACCTTTCTCTATAAAATAGAGTAAGAACACGTACCTATGAGATAAGAAGTTTGCTCATTTTTCAACTGAAGAAAAATGGTGGAAGATATACTTCCCGTTATTCCAAGGTGCCAATTAGCACACTAGCACTTGGTTTCTCAAGCCTCAGCCAAACCCACTTCCACATCTTGGCTTTCGGTTCAGCGCATGTCCAGGTGCCCTTGGCACACAGCGGTTACTCCACCGGACTGTGTGGGAGCTGTCCCCATGATCAGCTCACAGACCGCACTGCATGAGCTCACCCTCTGCCCAAGGTCTCTAACCCCTTTCCTAGACACTCAAACTCTGACAACTTTCGAAATCAGTGGTATCCTCACATTTCTGAAACCTCCACAATACCAGTAAGAAGAATGCCCTAAATTTGTTGCCTTCAAATGGCCCTGCTCAGATGACCCCAGGGTAATGGTGAGGGTGGTCATTTAAAACTACTCATCCTGCTAGGGTCCGCTGCCCCCAGTTCAGCGTGTTGAAGATGACATGTCACAATGTCACTAATTGCTCCTGACAAGAGAGGTTTACCACTGGAACCTCTGAATGTGAAATGGGTCTTGGATTTAATAGGAGGTAATTAGTTCCTGTTACACTCCAAAGGGAAATCTTGTCGGATAGGATGGCTTTCAACAGCAACATGAGCTGAGTATAAATAATTACTTGCTAAGAACCAGCTATTCAAGTGCTGACATATAATTCAGGTGTTCCCTCTCTACCTGCTGGTGTAATAAGCAATAAAAGACTTGCTATCTCTGACTTCTTATTACTGATACTCATCTAAATGTCACCCTTGGCCCCTAAGGCACTATCTGTAGAACCCAATTGTTATGTGTTGGGAATCAACAGTTCCGCCTGGTTTCAGGAGCTGTAACCCCCACCCTATGGCTAGGCTGAGTGAGAGCCCATGGGACCCGTTTCATCTGGGTCTGTTCTGTCATGAGGACCTGAGCCACTAAGGAGACAAAGCTTATCTCCCTGGCAGGAGAACCGCTTCTGCTTCATCCATATCTGGCCCCCAGTGTTTGGTCGGTTAGCCAATGGCGGGTAAGACCCCTCAAGGGAGGGGTGACCTAAGCCAGGCACAACCACTTGGAAGGCCCTCATGGAAGGACTGGGGGTGGGGGCTGCAGCAAAGAGGGGGTGATGGACCCTCGCCCCCTAGCTATTCTGACATAGCCTGAGTGCCCATTTCCGTCTGGGAGAAGTCTTCCTTATCTTTTGCTTCCTGGCTCTAATCCACTTAGGCCTGAAACTATGAAAGAGAATTCGTAAAGCCCTCTGAAACCTGCTTTGCTAAGAATGATCTCATTTAAATGATAAGGGTCCCAGCAACAAGTGAGTTTGTTCCTGAAGTTTTATTGCTCTTTAGCTATCTGACCCTGACTCAAAATAGGCCCTCAGAGTTCTATGTACCATTATCTATTATTTGATCCTTACTGCCTGATAATGATTAATGAGCCTGTAATTCCTATGCAAAATGACCTAATAAAAGCCCATTGAGGAAGAGGATCTTGGCCCTTCTCCTTTGAGAGACTGGCTACCTCTCCTCCCCAAGCAGATCATGTCTTGGTAGTTTTATTCTCATACATGACAGACGGATGGGGTCCTGCTGGTGGAGCCCCTCCACAGTTGGGGGGAACTAATGCCCCAAAATTGTTAAGGAACTAATGCCCTGTACCATGTGGTAGATTTGAAACACCACAAGCTTTGAAATTCATCTTGGATTTTGAAGATCAGCTTTGCCACCTACCAATTTTGATTTGGGGTAAGTTTTTCAACATCTGTGCTCTACTTTCCAATTCTGTAAAATGGAGATAAAAACACCTTCTCTAAATGCTGTTGTGAGTATAGATAACGCACCCAATACAATTCTCCACCCATAGCAAGCATTCACTAAATAGTAGCTATTAATAAAACTTCATTACCAATAGTCCTCTGCTAAGACTCTAATTCAGATTGGCCTTTCTCCTGAATAAAGGCAAATTGCAAACGTTAACACTGTATCTAAAATCCTTGAGACTGCAACAATAAAGGAAGGAGGTCAGGGGCAGAGAACCAGACTGCAAAAGGGGGGTGAGGAAAGTAAGGTCTGATAAAAGAAGGGGGAAGAAAAAAAGAGGAAAGCCAGTAAAAGAGGAAGAAGCTGAAAGAGAAGCATAAAAAAGGAGGACATACCACCTGGGTGTAGATGTGCTCAAGAAACAAAAGAGGAAAAGACATTTTCATTACCAAACCGGAATACCTCTAGTCAGATACTGGAAATAAGATCACACATCCCTTTGCACCGCTCAGTCAATAACAGCTTGCATTTTGTTAGCATTCTCTCTTTCTAAAAAATGTTTACATATTTCTCATTTTGCCCTAAGAAGGACGCACCCTCCAGGGCAAGCCAGGCAGATACTCTCACCATGAATTTACACTTGAGGGCAAAGAATCAAGAGGCTGACTTGTCTACAGATGTGTCACTAAGCTAATTCCTATTTTTAAAACCTTTAATATCGTTCAGTCCTCTCCGCTGACAGCACGGTCTGGCTGGCCTCCTACAGCAGGAACAAAGTCGATCCCTTCTTCCAAACCGAAGGGAAATTACAGTCCGTTTGGATTTCAGGAAAGCACTTGCACTTAAAAGAAAATACAAACTTTATTTTGAAACAATTTCAAATGTATAAATAAATTGCCAGAACAGTACAAAGAACACTGACATCCTCTTCACCCAAAAAACTTCTTGAAGTTTTGCCAAATACCCCAATCACTTCCTTCATAGCAAAAAGGTCCAACCCAGATCACTCACTAAATGTGCCATGTCTCCTGGTCTCCTTTGGTCCAAAACAGTTGCTAGGTCCTTCCTTGAGTTTCAGAACTTTTAAAAATAGTCTATTCTTAAAATAATTTCAAGCTCACAAAAGCAGGCATAGAACAAAGAACTCCTATTTCCCTTCACCTAGATACCTGATTGTTTAGTCTTCAGTATTTTTCTGAACCACTTGAGAGTAAGCTGTGGACACGATGAGGCCCCTTCTTCCTTTGCACTCCACTGTGCATTTTCCCCAAACAAGGCCACTCCCTTACAGGACAACCGGAAGTCTCCTTCGGTCCTGAACGGTGCCTCTGTCTTCCTCTCATCCTCGGCAGTTTTAAATAGTCAAAACTCTTTATTCTCCAGGATGACCCGCGTTGCCCTCAATTCGCATCCATCTGATGTTTGGTCATGACCAGCCTCAGTCCATGCTCATGACAAGAAGACCCCAGATCGGTGCTGTGCCCCGCTCAGGGCCTCACAGCAGGAGGCATGGGGTGGGCGACCATCCCCTCACATCCAGTGGTGGGAACCAGAGTCCCCTGCATGAAGTTGTGACTGTCAGTCTTCACCATCAAGTCGCCACTTCCTTCTCTGTCATTAGTGAGTATTTTGTGGAAAAATACTATGAGGCTATGCCAATATCCTGTTTTCCATCCAACCTCCACCCACCCATCGACAGTGCCTGCCTTCCTCAACTATCACCGTGATGCTCGCCAAATGGTGGTTTTTCTATTTTCTCCCCTCCTTCAGCATTTGTGGGTTGGCACCCTCCTGTAAGAAACAGCTTTTCCTCTCCATTCCCATCTATTCACTTATCAGTATGGGTTCACTGAATCTGATTTCAGTTGATAACTTATAAATACGTAACTATCATTATTTATTCTGATCCTCTGATTTTTCCAGATTTCATTGGTGAGACCCCCTTGTACCTCCCTTTCTAGAAAACAGACTTACTGGATACAATTTCATGTACCAAGAGGAATGTTCAAGGCCAAAAAACTGCTTTTTTGATTTGCTTTGGGAGTTGTGAGATAACACACAGAAATCATCACAAATGTTTGCTTTCCTTTTCTTTCCAAATATCTACTAGCTGACATCCATCTTTAATTATAAATAGACCTCCTCTTAGAATCAACTGCCAGGTACTTTTCAAAATGAAATAGCTATATCATCTTTTATGAAAAGATGGAAGACCAAGAAAAGAGTCTTTAACACCAAGTCTGTACTTCAGACTTCTTTGGTTCAAGACACTCGTTAGTAGATCTCATATTGGCTAGAAGTCACACCAGCATCTCAACCGTGAGATAATGTGTATAAAACACCAGACCCTGTATAGATGCTCAGTAAGTGACAACTGTTAGCTTTTGTCCTTCCACCTGCCCCAGCACTAAACATCCATCCACCCCCTCCTCTGGCACCACCGTCTTCCATTACTAGCCTTGTCACAGTTCCGTCTTTCAAGCAATGACCCTCAAAGTCATCGTCAAGTCCTCCCTCTCCCTCACTCCACTGGTACTCTCTGCTAGTGCTAGAATCCAGCCTCTAGTTCAGCCTCCTGCCATTAACACTCTCTCCTCCTCTCACTTTACCCACCACACCAGATTCCTCTTCCTAAATAATGTAAACATGGCACTCCCCACCAGAGAGGACCTCTTCTCTCTGCAGAATAAAGCTGGATCCCCAAGCTCTGCACTCAGGGCACTTCACCTCACATTTTGGCACCAAATAATGTCTCCCTCGCATTTCATACTGCAGCCCACTGAACTCCAGACCTACAACGATTGGCTCACTTATTTGTCTACTTAAACCCACTGAAAGGCCTCGAAATATAAGGGTGGTGGTATACCGCTTCTCTTGTACCTCCACTGCCCAGGCTCTGTGCTCGGCAAATGTTTACTGTCCTCGTAAATAAAAAGGCACCTTTGGAAGACAGTTATCCACTTAGTAGAAGTGCTATGCATAAAAGAGCCAATTTTCCTGAAATTTTATTACTGATATAGTCACACATTTGCTTTGGATAGTAATGAGGTTATTTAGCCTACTTGAGCAGAATAGGTAAAAATCTCTTTAAAACAGACATTATTTCCATAGCTAACAAGAAAGCCCACTGAATAAAATGTTTAATTATCATCCTCAATCCTGGACATGCCAAGTTTTGGGGGCGTTTAATTGTTAACTTTGCTTTTCAAGTGGTGATGTGCATCAACTGTTCATTTGATGGTCAACTGTATGTGCTGACCTGGTAACAGGCTACAGTCTCCAGTTATTCAAACATTAATCTAGGTGTTGCTATGAAGGCATTTTGTAGCTGTGATTGAAGTCCATAATCAGCTGAGATTATCCTAGATGACCTGGTCAGACATGATTCAACCAGGTGAAATGCCTGAGGGGTGGGGCTGGGGCTTCCTTGAAGAAGAAATCCCACCTGTGAGCAGGAGCTTTGCCCTGTGCCCAGAAGTTCCAACCTGCCTGCCCTTCCTGTCTGCCCTACATACAGATTTCATGCTTGCCTGCCCCCCCCGACCCCCCCAATCAGGTAAGCTGACTCCGGCAATAAACCTTTTCTCTCCTGCTCGTTCTGTTTCCCTGCTAGAACCCTGATCAGTACAGTCTACTTCTAGAATAAAGCGGGGAAGAGGGTGCAACAACTGAACAGTTAACAGGATCTAAATTAGGCTTTCACGGTACTGCTTCACTGTGGAGTGGGAAGTATGCAAGTCCTAGAATACCAGATACCCCATACTCAAGCATAAGTACAAACACACATAACATATGGCATGGCTTCTGTGCACTCACATTCATCATACATCCACTTGGTGAATACTTGTTATGAAAGGCACCGGAGAAAGATAGTGAGCCAGACAGGCACAGTCCCTGCTCTCAGGGAGTGTGCAGGCTAGTAGGAGAAGCAGCAATTATACGAATGCTAATTTAATGAGATTCATGATGACTGCTAGGAAGTTCAGGATACTAATGACATATTTAATAGGGGACTCTAACCAGCTGGGGAGGGCGTTTGGAAATGTCACTGTGGAGCGGTACTGAAGCTAACACTGGAAGGGTAAGTAGGCAGTAGCCAGGCAGAGCTTAAGAAGAAGAGCATTGCAGGTCCAGGGAACCGGCTACACAAAGCCTCTATCCAGAAACGGATCTAGATGAGTCCAGGCACCTGAAAGATGGCCAGCGAGTCTGAGCTGTTGTGAATTAGAGATGAAGAGCCTGCAAGATCAAATGGCCACACTAATGAAAGACATCGATCTTCAGCAGTGGGTTACCACTGCATGCTTTAAAGCAGACAGTGATGTGATCAGATTTGTGCTTGAACCCTCTCCTAGCAGCTGTGCATAATGTGGAAGGAGGGAAACTGGATTTGACAAGGGCAGTTAGGAGGCTTTTGCTATAGTACAGGAAGGAGACCCTGGGGCAGGGACAAGGGCAAGGTGACAGGGATGGAGACAAACGGTTGGAAAAGAATCAACAGGACATGGAGTTGTGCTGGACTATGTGCCCAAGTCAAGTGGGCCTGACGAGCAGCGATCACGAGGACCCACGGCCACAGAGTGCACATTCATCTCTACAGAACACTCTCCCACAAGAGATTCAGTCTCCAAGCTCAAAAGGGCGCACATTTTCACCGAAAAGGAAATAACTACGGGCAAGGGTAACAACTCAGGGAAAAACCCAGTTTGGATAGACATGAATAATTTCCAGCTTGGCTGTTTTATACAATGGATACCACCTCCCTGGTTACTGTCCGCAATAGTTATTCAGTCTTTGGGTCAAACTGTACTTTTCCAAAGTTACATCTTATTAACACAAATGGCTTGGCCCTTTAGGTATAATTAGTTCAGGCAATTAGATGTAAGGCTCACATTAGAACACACTGCTTTAATCTGCTGAAAATCACTAGGTGTCACATCATTCTAAGAGTTTCTCACTTGAAAGAAAACACTGAACCAATAGGAAGTACTAATTTAAAAGCTCTGAGAAGAGTGCCCCAGGCCCCAAAAGAATCACACAAATTAGTGCAAGCTCAGTGACTAAAAGAATTTAGGCTCCAGGAACAGGCATATTTAAATTAAAATTGCACTTTCTCAGACTAAGAATGCTTCTTGCCTTAATCCCCTCCACTACTACAACATCAGCATGTCAGAGAAAGCTCTACATGTGTGATTTGTGAGGTGGCCTCATTACAGCCGATTACACATGCCTAGCAGGGGCCCACAGACCTGGTGGTCACGACAGCATGATGCACAAGTAGGAACCTAATGAATATTTGATGATTACATTTTTCCTCCTTTGCGTGCTTGTTACAAGGCAATCCACAACTTACAAGGGGACTGGTGCCCAAAAGTTGGTTTTTCAAATCTACTACTTGAAACTTGGAACATATTTTCCTTAAAAATTATGTTGTAGCACTGGCCAGTGTGGCTCAATTGGTTGGAGCATTGTCCCATAAACCGAAAGGTCGCAGGTTTGATTCCTGGTCAGGGCACATGCCTAGGTCTTGGGTTCGGTCCCCTGTTCGGTCCTCAGAGTGGGTACGAGGGCCAACAGATCGGTGTTTCTCACACTGATGTTTCTCTCTCTTTCTCTCTGAAATCAATAAGCATGTCCTCAGGTGAGGATTAAAAAAGATTGTTATAAAAGGTAGGGCCCAGCTATGTGCTAAACCATTACAGAGTTAAAGTAGACTTCCTAACCACCATTTATAAAGATGTGTTTGTGCCCTGGCCGGGTGGCTCAGTTGCTTGGAATGTCGTCCCATATAGCAAAATGCTGCAGGTTCCATTGCCAGTCAGAGCACATGCCCAGGTTACTGGCTTGATCCCCAGTTGGGGTGTGCATAGGAGGCAACTGATCAATGTTTCTTTCTCACACCAATGTCTGTCTGTATGTCTGTCTCTCTCACTTTCTCAAATCAATATGCATATCCTCAGGTGAGGATTAAAAAAATGCTGCTGTGAAAAATTACCCTGAGCACAGTTCGGTGTTCCCAGAATGTGTGTGTCCTCAGCAGCAGGTCCAGGATGGACAAAGATGCCACTCCTCCCAGCAGGAGGAAAAGGACTCCTCTAGCTCGAAGCTAAGGACCTGGGCAAAGGGTTAATGGTGGGGCAGCATTGGGAGTTGGCACCAGAGGCTGCCACATGACAGACCCAAGTCCAAAGATGAGGACTCAAGGGGTATTTCAGAGTAAGGGAAGGCAGAGACTCAAGCCTGGCAAGCCTGTAAAGATAGACCCAGATTAGGGATTCCTAGCAAAATGACATCAGGCTGTGGTTAACAAGTAAACAGCAAGAGCTGAAACCAACCATGTTCTGATAGGACCAGGCGCAACCTGAAAGGTCAGTACTAGGCAAGGTCAAATGTTAACGGAAGACTGAAGGCCCTTGTGCCTTCAAGACACGCTGTTATCCAAAGTCTCTGAAACTACATCAGAAGCTATACAGCCACTCCCTATGTACACAGGCAGTTCCTCTGCCCAACCTCCCCAGGACTGACTGTGGGTGAGGACCTCTCCCTGACTTTGTATCTTGGTCTATCCCTGTGCTCACGCCCCATTTGGACTTGGTAGCTTGGCTGCCGATGACTGTCTTCACCCCAGTTTCTGCCCTAGTCTCTGCTCCATCCCAGGAGAGAAAGAGTGGTTATCACACATCCAATGTACATGAGGCACACCGGGTCTACATCGGTCTTCCAAAATCGATATCCAAAGTTGAAAAGCCATCAAGCTGTAGTATTTAAAAGACAGCCATCAAATATAACATCCTTAGGTTGAATCACCTAATAGTAAAATACTAGTCTGTACTAAATGCAGAAGAAGGCCTGTATAAAAGTTTTTGTTGACTTTTTTATTTTTAAATTTACTCAAAGCTTTTATTTTTAATACAGTTTTATTTTTCAGAATACATACAACAATAATACGAAAAGAGGAAAAGGGCTTTTAAAGACATTAAAAATGGCTTACGAGGTAAGAAAAATGGGAGCCGGGTCTACAGCCTTCCAGCCTTCTGGCGGAAGCTTAGGAGATTATTCTGTGAAGAGCGCCCCGACCAACGGGAGAACCGGAAAGCGAACGCTGTGGTAGTGGGGAGGGCAGGCCTCCTCGTGGGACTGGCCCTGTTTGTGAAGCCCTCAGTTTAGGAGACCCACTGCAGTGCTGGAAGCTTTCAAGTCAGCTCCCTGGGGCTCTTAAACAGAAGTAAAGATCAAGGATCACCCGCCATGTAAGGAAAATCTCTAACATGAAAGACAGAAACAAGCAAACATAAGGAAAGCAACATGGAGAAAACAGGTTGTACAGGTTGAACGGCAAAACATCAATATGCTTAGAAGGGTAAGAGAAAATATTGTCCCCATAAAAAAAGAAAGGAATGCTTGAAAAAAAAAAAGTAAATTCAGATATGAAAAACTCAAGAGAAGGGCTGGAAAACAAGACTGAAGAAATCTCCCATAAACTAGGGCAAGAAGATTAAAACTGAAGAAATGTGAGAAAAGATAAGAAAGTTAGGGAACCAGTCAATCCTGGAAGCCAGGTACTCAAGTAAGAGTAATTCCACTAAAAGAGAATAGAGAAAAAGGAAGGGAGAAAATCATTAACAAAAATAAAGATGTTTCAGATTTCAAGGACTTGAACTGGGCTACCAAATACCTAGACCGATTTGACTTTAAACTAGAACATACTACTAACTACCAAACAGAAAGCAAATGTGCATTAGATTCAAAGAACAGGTTTTATAACAGCTTGGTCCTCTTACTAGAAACACCGAAGGCTAGGGGACAATGGATTAATGCCTTATATATTCTGAAGAAAAATTCTTTCCAACCTAGAATTTGATTCCCAGCCAAACCATTAATCTAGGATAAGAACAGTGTAAAAATATTTATAGGCATTTAAGGTCTCAAAAACTTCGCTGTGGGAAGCTAATGAAGAGTGTGGTACACGAAAAGGAAATGGAGAAACTTGGGATGGTAAACAATACAGTGTACAGATAAAAATGGAGGAGAGGGAAGTAAAATAATAAAAAAATATTAAAATGCTAGATTGATGCAAAGGAGGCTAGAGAGAAAAAAGACATAGAAATTATTAGTAATCATCTAAAATGTCAATAGATTAAATATTCAAACTAATAGATGAAGATTTTCAAACTGAAAAAGAAACTTTATTTTACACTGCTTACAAGAAACAGAATTTGAATACAGAAAAGTTGAAAATAAAAGCCTGGATAAAGAAACACAGCTTAGTGAGAGTAATGTCATACAAAATGGACTTTAAGGCAAAATCATTAATAGAGATTTTTAAAACGCATTTCATACTAATAAAGGGGTCAATTCACCAGATAGCACAATCATAAACTGTATGCACCCAATAATATCACTTTAAAATTTACAAAGCAAAAACTGATTGAATTAAAAGGCAAAACTGAATAATCCATAATTATGGGGGGATTTTAACATAACATAATTATGGGGAGGATTTTCAGTCAGAGATGAAGAACAAGCTGGTAAGTTTACTAAGAATATATATCTTCCCATTATAATGAAGAAATTTGCATCCTCTTAGTGCCAGATCTGATTGTCTTCATATTGTTGGAAATAGTTCCTCATATTGTACCTATTAAATCTTTTGGTAGAGGAAAAAAAAAGGGAGGGAGCAATGTGGGGAGAGAGGGAAAGAGACAGAGAGAGAGAGAGAGAGAGAGAGAGAGAATATGTGAGAGACACCAGGAGACAGAAAGACAGAGAGAGACAGAGGGGAGCTCCCGGATGACACCAGAGGAGAAACGAGGATGACAGATACGCCCTGAGCACAAAGGGAGCCCATCTAGAGAGGTCAAGCCCAGCACACCTGGGGTTCTTACATATGACTTCACCTGCATACTCATGGCATCAAGATGTTCTCTGACGCACCTCTTTAGACATCTCCTGATGGCAGGTGTACTTACAGCTGGAAAAACTAATTGTGACAGGCTGAAAAATGGACCCTTACAGATATGTTCACTTTCTAATCTCCAAAACTTGTGAATGTTCCCTTATACAACCCAAGAAAGAATATTACCTTCTATGGCAAAAATATACAACTAAGTTAAGGAAATTGAGAAAAAGTGCTTATCCCAAATGATCCAGGTGGGTCCTAAATGCAATGTGTCCTTATAAGAGAGAGGCAGAGAGAGTTTTGTCACAGACAGACAAGGAGAAGACAGACACAGAGGCAAGGGCGACATGGCTGCAAGCCAAGGAAGACCCAGGAATGCTGGCAGCCTGGAGGCTAGAAGAGGCAGGAAATGGATTCCCCCCTAGGGCCTCTGCAAGGAAAGCGGCCCTGCCGGCCCCATGATTTCAGCCTAGTGTAACCTATTTTGGACTTCTGACCTACAGAACTATGAGAGAATAAATGTGTTGTTGTAAGCCACCAAGTTTGCGGCGGTTTGTTACAGCAGCCACAAGAAATGCCACCCCACTACTCCATGTATGATGCCCCAGTCATATCACTTTCTCACTTAAAGAAAAACTCAACTCCATAGGAGAGAGTTGGTAGAGAGGTTACTAAACTTTTGATAACTGAATTAAATTCTTCTGTAAGTGATTCAACATGAATTGAATTTCCTAACCCTCTCCTCGCTTTGAAAACCAGAGGAAGATAAACAGTATCACCAAGTACACAGGTGACACTGCCGTGGCTTCATGGCTTTGTGCTCTGGCATCGTGTCCCACTGGTCTACTAGACACAGAGGAAAACTAGCAAGTGAGACTGCGACTTTCACATGCTGCTTGTGGGCTCAGTCTCATTGCTATTGTTAACTTCACAATCCCTGACCACACAGTATCGTTCAGTCTAAGTTCTCACTTTCCTTTGTGTCTACATAACATGCAGAAGCTTTTTACCCGTGCAAGAATCAAAGAAGGGCCTTTTTTGTTTCTACCTATTAGAAAACACTTTAATCTATCATACATGACAAAATTAGATGCTGGCTTTCTCAAAATAAGGTAAGTCCTAATAGCATGGCTATCATATATTATATTAATGAAAGAACTGTGGAAAAATTAGATGCATAATCTGATTAGCCAGCTTGCTGAACATGCTTGAATAGATGAAAGTTATAAAGTGACTCAATTGTGGCTAGTTTTAACATTTTGATACGCAATGGTAAAAGATGGCAAAATTAATACTTCTTTGTCCAGCTTTGATACTTCTACAGCCAAGAGCCAAATGCTTCTAAAGTGTGACAAATGATTGTTCTAATTAAAACTGATCAAACACTTAGCTGTGCTGCTTAGTGGTATAATGTCCTTAAGAGGATTAGACAAACAATTCTGGAAATACACAAAGCCATCATGTTTGTTAATGAATTTCAGATAGAAAGACTAATACACTTCTGTGTTTAACTAAGTGACTACATGGAACTTCTCATTTGTTCAGTAACTGCCTTAAAAATGGCTTGGATCTAAGTATTGGGAAAACTTCTTGCTCTGCTGCTTGGATTTTTTGCTCTCTGCCAGTGGTTTTGATTATAAGAACTTTAATACTGTCTATTTTATCAACGTTTTCCTTTATGATGAGAACTCTTTATGTCTTGTTTAAAGATCTTTGCTGACTTCCTGTTTTACATTTTCAGGTTTACAATCAATCTTGAGCTATCATTAGAGGTCTAGGACTAATCAGAAGAGCAGGTAAAAGTCTGAGGGTGTCTTTCCCCCACATCACTTTCACTGACATCATCCAGGGCTAACTCCTGCTCCCTGGTTTCTTTCAAGGCCATTACAGCCATTGTCAACAGCACAGAGAACTTAAGTCCTCTGACATCTTCTTTCTTCTCACTCATCCATTCATCCACTTTGGTCTTTGACGACTTCCTTCCTGATCTAGTTAATCATGAGCTGTCACAGCTACCTCTCCCTCTTTAACCACCCTCCCTTCCCCAGTCACTCAACACAATCTCAGCCTTCGCGAGAAAGTAGTATGGTTTTGAAGCTGCAGGGAACCGGGCTTGTAATCTGATTATACAATTTACAAGCTGTAGGACTCTGGCAGTCACTTGACATTTCTATTTTCTCATCTGTGATATTGAGAAGGACTGGGGCTGAGGGGGAGGGGCAAAAGGGGTGGGGCTGGAGAAGGATTTTCAATAACACCTTTTGGACCTATTGTGGGGAAGATAAGTAATTAATATATGTCAAAACCCAGGCACAGAGCAGGTACTAAACAAACAAGTAAGAGCTAAAAAAAGAGCCATCAATCAATTAAACCTCTGGTCAACTCACTCACTCTGAACATCAATGGAGAAACTTACCACCTCAGGTAGGTTTTCCCATCCACCACTGGGACCAGGTCAACCCTCGCTGCAACGCCTCCAGGCCTCTATTTCACTCTGCTGCCTGCCTCCTCACTCTCAACAGATCCCTGGGGCAATGCCACTTCTGGCTGAGATGAAATAACAAGGATCAAACTTACCTTCCTATCTGAATCAACCAAAAAGTGGACAAAACATATGAAGAAATGGTTTTCAAGACACTCTGAAGCAATAAAAACAGTGATCTCTCAAAGATGGGAAAGTGAGGTGAGTCCTAAGATTATACCAGCTCACTTTCTTGAGTTCCCGTCCAAGGCACAGGGAGGAGGAAGCCAGGCAGGCACCAGCAGATTACTGAGTTGAGACTCCAAGATGGCCAAGGCAGCTGTAGTTTGGAGGAAATAAGAAAGCTTCAAAGAGAGAATTCTGGAGTTGTGCAGAGATTTCTCCTCAAGAATTCAGCTGGGTCCTGCTCACAGGTGTAAGGAAACTAGAGGCTGGAGAAAGAACCACCGGAAAGGATTGGAGATTACAGTGCGGTGCCCTCACTCACGCAGAGCCAAGAACGGTGCCTGAGCGGGACACCTCCTTATTCGGGTGTAGAGGAAAAAGTCAGCTAGGTTAAGGTGACCCAGAGGAGGGACCGGGAACTAGGAAAGAGTTTGTTTAGGTTACTTAGAAGCTGCCAGCCAGCTGCTGGATTTCAGCCAGGCAGTCATAATCTCTGTTTCAGCTTTTGTACACTCAGCTTCAGATTATGACTCCTCAAGGCTAACTCCCGCTTTTTGGCTTCTGTACATAGAAGCAACCCCCCTTTGGCTTCTGAACACCCAGCTTCCAATAAGGACACCTCAAGGACACCTCAACCCTAGAGTTATTTTTAATTATTTTTCGCATCAGCTTCTGTACCTCCTGCTTTTGCTACGTAGGGAAGGGTGTCCAGAAAGCAATAAAAGCCCTGCTCAGCCAAGGCTCGGGGCTCAGAATTTGGGGTCTGTACTCCTCTGGGCCCATGCACATTAATAAAGGGTCATGCTCCGCCATCCAACTGCGTGTTGAGTTGTTTCTTCCGTAACAGGGGACACTGGACAGAGTACAGAGTACAGAATACAGGGGACAGAAGAATCTTGCCCTGTCCTGAGGACTAACTAACACTAAATTAAATAGTCCCACCTACAATATGTTCAAGCAAGATCTAAAAGAGTGTATTTCCAAGTACAATCCAAAACTAAGCTCAAGAATATTTACAGGAATTTAAAAATATCCAGCCCCCAACCAGGTAAAATTCACAATATTTGGCATCTGATAAAAAATTGCCAGGTTTACAAAGAAGCAGGAAAATTTGACTCATAATAAGGAAATAAATCAATCAATGCTGACCCGGAGCTCATAGAAATATTAGAATTGGCAGACGAGGACATTAAAAGCAAAATTGTATTTTGTATTGTCAAAAAGTTAAATAGAGAAATGGAAGATATTTCAAAAGACTCAACTGATGCTTCTAGAGATGAAAACTACAAGATCTGAGATGAAAAATATATTGCATCAGATTAATATTTTAGACATTGCCAAGGAAAAAATTACTAAATGTGAAGACAACAATAATAACTATACATGCTGAGAACAGAAAGAAAAAAGAGTTTAAAAAAAGTTGAACAGATTATCAGTGAGCTATAAGACAACTTTGAGGAGTCTAATATATTGGTAAATAGAGTTTCCCCAAAGGAAAAGAAGGTGGAGAAGAGATAGGAAAACATATTATTGAATTCACGGCAGAAAAATTTTAAACTTTCTTGAAAACCAAAACCTTACAGATCCAAGAAGCTCAACAAAATTCAAGCACAAAAGAGATGAAGAAAACCACATCATGGCACACCCTAATCAAACTGCTCCAAACTAGTCAGTAAGAGAAAAACCTTTCAAGCAGCCAGGGGGGGTGGAGTGTGCACAATACTTGCAAAAATAAGGATGGGGGGTGGGGAGGGAGGGTGCATAATACTTGCAAAAATAAGGATGACAGCTGATTTCTCACTGGAAACAATTTTAGTGAGAAGCAACATCTTTAATATACTAAAAGAAAACAATACTGTCTACTCAGATCTTCATTTCCAAAAGAAAACCGTACTCACTCTCTACTCAGATTTTTACATCTAATGTCAATAGCTCTCAACACTGAAGGCAAAACAAAGATATTTTCAGATGTGCAAATGTTGAGAGAATCCATCTGCACTAGTCACAGGAAATACTGGCCCCAGGACAAGAGAGCCCAAGCACAGTGGCTCTGAACTGGGCACAGAGCCTGGGTGCCTCACATGCCCCCAGGTTTGCTGGGCCACAGAAGAACTAGGGACTGTGAATGAAAAAGGGGCTATGCACTAAACTGACAAGCTCAGGGTGGCACAGAAAGGCCTGAGAAAGAAGCTCAGTGACCAAAAGTAACCACACAGGATGGTCTGAGCACAAACTTGTAACTGAGCAGATCGCAGAGGGTAATCATGCCCCAGGACTATTAGCAAAGGCCAACCTTTACTTTCTGTGAGCTCTGTCCATTGTTCTCAAGCATCTAGGATAACATACCTTTGCAATGTCAAAGTAATTTCCTTTTCCTGCCCCTCACCACAGGCATCACCACAGGCACCAGAGCACAGACCACAGAAGCCCTCACAGTGTTCCCCACAGAGCATCTCTGTAATTGTTAACTATGAACTATCCTGGGCCCACCAAGGTAAAAGTAGTCTGTTTCTCCAATTTGCCTTTTATCCAATCCTAGGGATTTCCGCACTTTGCTTCCTCCCACCCCCTTAATCTACCACCAATGGATTTCATGCAACCCTCCTTGTATCTCCTCCTCTGATTGTAATGTATAAAATAAGCTGCAAAACTGCCATTCTCTGAAGCATTTTCTCAATTTGTTAAGATTTGGCTTCATGGCGATTGTCAATCTGTCTCAAATAAACTCATAAAAATTCTTAAAAAAAAAAAAAAAAAAAAAGGAATACCACTGCTCCCGTCACCATTTTCTCTACGTTTGTACGAATATCAGCAAATCAACCCTAATGTGTTCCACGAACCAGGTCAGGGCAGCTTAGTCACCAGGCACCCGCTGGTCCATACAAGTCTAGCACTGGCTCCGACCCCCACTCAACCGCTCAAAACCTCAGTTTCCTTATCTACAAAATGAGGAAGGAAGACCAGATGACTCAGCAATGGTGAAAAGGCTAACGTGCTAGTTAAGTCCTCAGGTACTGAGACACTAAGAACATATAATGGCAGATACTTTTGGCATCTGTTTGTTACAAAATATTCTCAAAGTAATCTGAACCATTATCACGAAGAATGGCCATTCCTTCCCTCGTTATCATTCCAATTTTATCAGAATCAGATGACTACCAACGGCAAATTCTTGACATGGACTACCAATATATATTTTTAACTGAGGTAACACTGGTTTGTAACACGACTTAAACGTCAGGTGTACAACATTGTAACTCAACATCTGGACACATTATTGCAGCCTGCTCGCCAGCACAGGTCATCTGTCACCACGGAACTGTCCCTCTTTCCCCACCTCCCCCTCCCCTTCCCCCAATATTTTCTTTAAATAGAGTACTAACTATAATTACCTTAAAATCAGAAAGATGATTTTAATCTTAATTCTCAGTAAAATCACATACAATTTTAGCATATAATTTTAGGAAGATTTCTCTAATGGCTTTCTGAAATTCCTAAAGAAAATCCATCTATTTTAGAAAGGAAATTCCAAGAAATTATTAAAAATAGTATAAAATTATCAAGTATCACCCTCCCCCCACAACACACAGTAGTACCTTTTGGTACAAAGCACCTTTAGATGCAATATCAGCATCCAAGTTTCATATTTAAACCAAAACTTGGGGAAAGGTTTATGAGCTAACGTATCAGGGACAGCATTCTACCACCACCTTCAAAAAGCGATTACTAATTTCCTGCTGTCGTACAATCATCATACCCATGCCTGAGGAGGGGAAAGGAACAAAGTTATCATGATTTCTGGGTAGCTTTTAAAGTACCCGAGAAAACAGAACCTTGCCTGCACTTAACTCGTAAGTCACTGCTTCGCAGAAAAATGTCAAATGGCCTGTTTTAAACCAAAAACTGCCAACTAAAAAGTTTCAGCATCTCCTCCAACTTAAAGAAATCCATTTTAATCTTTGTTCACTTTATTCCTAGCTTTGAAAAATCTAATCCTTGAACCTCGTCATTTCACATTACATGGTCATCTCACAAAGAATAACGAGGCATTCTTCTCAGAGTTTTAAAAAATATTTATTACATAGAGCAGTAAATAATTGTCAGACAGCTACCCTCTAATGGACATTTGAGAATAGAAGTACAGCGCTGCTTTACCAAATGTTTTCCTTTAAAGCTTAAGGGAAAAACTCTGCAAGTTTTTTTCTTCAGTGCTCCCAAAGATTAGAGTGTAAATACAAACTAAGGAAACATATAATTACCATTTATAATAGCAAACAATGCACAGTGTAATTTTACACAAATCAATGAACAAAAATTATATATTCAACGACACTTACTGAATGGCCACTATGTACAAGCCCTGTGATGTGGGAGTATGAAAAGCTCTTCGATAGCATTAGTTTTGGGGATTTAACAGGTGAAAATAAAAAACCACCCTTAATGGTTATCAGCCCCACTGAGGCTCCCCAGGCCGTCTGAGCAGTCACTCAAAGGCGGCTAACAGCTGAAGACTCAGCATCACAGCAAGCCAGGGAACCACAGAGCACAGCCCCAAACACAGGCAGTGAAATCAGTCTGTTTTCTTCTAATAAGACCCAGAAAAACACAGAGCAGCAAATACATAAGCCTCCTTAGAAGCAACTCAACAGAAATATTAAGTGTGTGGAAGGAGGAACAGTTGCGGTTTGGGGGAGAACAGGAGAAAGGAGGGAAAATAATGTTACCCTCCTGTGCTGTGTATGATGCGCTCCTGTGTACAATGCGCGCTCATGTTTTGGGCCCAAACTTTCAGGGAAAAAAATCTTTTGTTTACATTTTTAAATTCAATTATTTATTTATATTTAGATACTTGTTTTTGTATTATAAAGGAATTTTAGCATTTATTTTTAACATACTATGCTACAAGAAATTTTATGTAACAAATAATTACAAAACATAACAGATATAAGGTACAAGGAATTTTATATATAAATATGGAATTAGTACTATACATGTATAATGCACATCCTTATTTTTCCCTCAAAAATTTGGGCAAAAATAGTGTGCATTCTACACAGCAAAATAGGGTAATTTTATTTGTTTAAAGCAGAATTTTCATACAAAGCCAAAAATTTAAAGGCTGCCTTAAAAAACTGACACAGGGAAACTCTCACTGATTTTAGAAAACTGGGTTTTATGTTTGTTTCTCTTAATCACCACTTGAGATTAATACTTCGGTCATATTTACCATTTGGCAGATAGTATTTAACTCTGAAGACAGGAAAACCACAGCATTCAGTTCAAAACCCAAAGTGCCCAATGTAAACATGCTACAAGTTTCTCTCAGAAAATTTTAAAAAAATCATAAATTATCATTACATAATAGTCACTAAATACCAGCAATGTATTCAATGTCAGGTGAGTTAAAGTTAAATTTGAAGAAAGTTTTTTATTTAAATATTTATCCATTATCGTACAGACTAAGAACCAATTTTATTCTCAGTGGCTGCTTTGGTTGTCGTGTGTTTGCTGCTACTACTTCTGTGACAGTGACGATTCCCTAACACTACAGCTGACATTGGTCAGTTTTTACTGTGGGTGTGAAGAGCACAGAACACTCCACACAACAGTCAGAAAGTTAGGTCCTAATACCACCCCCATAGTACAGTTAGAGACATCGCTCTGGCAAGTTACTCAATTTCTGCGTGCCTCAGTTTTCTCATCTAAAATGGAGCTAACAGCACTGGCTGGGTGGCTCAGATGGTTACAGCATCGTTCCGTACACCAAAAGGTTGCTGGTTCAATTCCAGGTCAGGACACATATCTAGACTGTAGGTTCGGTTCCCGGTTGGGGTGTCGAAGTATATACGGGAGGCAACTGATCCATGTTTCTCTCTCACAGCCATATTTTTCTCCTTCTCTCTCTCCCTCCCTTCCTCTCTCTTTAAAATCAATAAACATATCAGGGGACTTAAAAATATCATGAGGATTTAAAAAATAAAATAAAATAGAGCTAATAATAGTACTAACCAACAGCATTATCATTGAGGACTAAATGAGTCAATTCAAAATAAAAATGCTTAAAACAATGCCGGACACAACAAACTACAGATGCATCAGCTATAACTGTGCCTATTTTCAATACTCATAGGCAATTCCTTTCACTAAGCCTTCTCATGCATTCTCAGTGGGAGTAAAAAATGATCTTTTAAAAATGTATGAAGGGTCAGGCTGTTAAAGGACACATGAGAAAACCCCGAGAGTGTTCAAATCCCTTAGCCCTCAATCCAGCCCCTCCAGGGGGTCATCACAGCTGTCCACAAAGACCTCTACACACAGCTATTCTGATAATGCCCCCAAAACCACCTGACTATGCAACCAGCATTAAGTAAAGCATGGTATACACCAGCATTAAGACATGGGGTAGCATTAACATGGGGTAGTCTGCATCTATTGAAAATAAAATTTAGTTACAGAGACATTAAAAGGGTAACTGGTGGCCATGGGCTGGGGGAAGGAGGGATGAAGAGGTAGAGCACAGAGGGCTTTCAGGGCAGTGAAAACAGTCAGTATGATACTATAATGGTGGATACATGTTGTCATACATTTGTCAAACCCATGAAATGTACACCATAGTGAACCACAGTGTAAACCATGGACTGTGGATAAGATGACAGGTCAGTGAAGATCTGTCAGCTGTAACAAATGTTCCCCTCTGGTGTGGACTGTCCACAGTGGAGGGTGGGCTTGTTTGGGGGAAGAGGTTATGTGAGAAATCTCTGTACTTTCTGCTCAATTTTGCTATGAAACTAAAAGTGCTCTAAAAAAATAAGTCTATTTAACACAAAGTTTAGGAGAATAATCAATGACACCAGAAAATATTCATGATACATTGCTGAATAAAAGAAAGCAATTTGTAAACAATTGAAGAAATATATCCAAACATTAAAAATTAGTTTCTAGGGGCAATATTAAAATACTTTTCTGTATTTTACATTGTTCAAAAATGAACTCGTATTGCTTTCACTATAGGCAAAATTTTTAGGACTTTCCTTTAAAATATCACCCAGGACTGCTGGTTAAGATGGTGGCATAGGCAAATACAGCTCACCTCCTTGCACAACCACATCAAAATTACAACTAAACTACAGAACAACCATCACTCAGAACTATCAGAAATTGAGTTGAATGGAACTGTGACAACTATAGAATTAAAGAAACCACATCCATCCAGACTGGTAGGAGGGGCAGGGACACGGAACGAATTGGTCCCACATCCATGTGTGGTGGATAAAAATTTGGGAGGGATATAAATCAGGAGCGAGGAGTCCCAGCCCTACATCAGGACCCCTAGCCTAGGGCTCCAGTGCCAGAAAAACAAGTCCCATAAAGTCTGGCTGCGAACACCAGTGGGAATGAGTCAATGGAAGAAACTGCTAGAATCCAAAGCAGTTTCTCTTAAAGAACTCACACGCAGACTTACTCTGACTCTTTCCTTCTGAGCTCCAGCACTGGGATAGCAGCCTTGAAAGGCACCAGCGCATGCAGGGAGAAAATGGAAGTGTCTGGCATCGAGGGATGGGGAACAGCTCTTTTCAGACAGAAAGGCAAGCAGAGGCCTTTTCTGAATCTCCCTCCCTCAGAGCCACCGAGCCAGAAGGTGGGTAACATATCTGAGACTCCATCAACCTGGCTAACACTGCTAGCCCTGCCCTGGACATCCCCTGAGACTCCATCCACCCCAACTTATGGGCCCATCCATGATGTAAACAGTGGCTTTTCCATATGAATGGTTGGTCTTGGCTCACACTTCACAACTTCCTAAAGCCTATCAAACAAGCAATAGCCAGCCTCAGTGAGCCCTCAGCCCCAGTATGTATTGCTAAGTGGCCCCAGGACTGGCACCAGCAGCAGCCAGCCTACATTCACAGCTTGGCTTTGCCTGGGAATCTCCAAGCCCAGCACAAGTAGCAGCCATCTCAGATTGATTTATAGCTCAGACACTGGGGCCCCAGGCAGAACACACATGGGGGCTGACCCTGGCCTGCACCACCTGGGAAAGCCCAGGGCCTGCGCATCCAGTGGACCACTACCGACCAAGTCAGAGCACCACCACCCTGCCCCTGCACAGCTGATCCTTCACGGAGGGCAGATTGGTGTCAGCTGTCACAGCCAGGCCTTGTAGTTAACTGGCCTGGGTAAATCCCTCCCATTGATTTGCCAACAGCAATCAAGGCTCAACTACAAGAGGAGGGTGTACTCAGCCAACATGAAGGATACACTTCAAGTACCCAGCTTGAGGAAGAGGGGAGGCTGTGCCACTGGACCCTACAGGACACCTACTACATTAGGTCACACTACCAAGACAGGGAGCCATAGCAGCTCTGTCCCTAATACACAGAAACAGTCACAGGGATGCTGCCAAAATGTGGAGACAAGAAACATGGCCCAAATGAAAGAACAGATCAAAACTTTAGGGAAAAAAAAAACCCTAAAAATAATGGAAATAAACAATCTATAAGATGCAGAGTTCAAAACACTGGTTATAAGAATGCTCAAGGAAATTAGTAAGGACCTCAACAACATAAAAAATATCCAGTCAGAAATGAAAGATATGCTAATTGAAAACAGAACAATTACAGGGTAACAACAGTAGAGTGGATGAAGCCAAGAATCAAATCAATGATTTGAATGAGGACAGTGTAAGCAGCTTCTGGGACACTTCAGGCATGCCAACATTCACATCACAGGAGTGCCAGAAGGAAAAGAGAAAGAGCAAGACATTGGACACCTATCTGAAAAAATAATGAAAAAAAAAACTTCCCTAATTTGGTGAAGGAAATAGACTTACAGGTCCGGGAAACACAGAGTCCAAAAAATTGGATGCAAAGAGACCCACTCCAAGACACATCATAATTATTAAAGATAAACAGAATCTTAAAAGCAGCAAAAGAAAAGCAGTTATTTACCTACAGGGGAGTTCCCATAGACTGTCAGCTGATTTCTCCAAAGAAACTTTGCAGGCTAGAATTGACTGACAAGAAATATTCAAAGTCATGAAAAGCACGGACCTACAGCCAAAATTGCTCTACTCAGCAGTCATCATTTAGAATTGAAGGGCAGATAAAGAGCTTCCCAGACAAGAAAAACCTAAAGAAGTTCATCGTCACCAAACCATTATTCTATGAAATGTTAAAGGGACTTATCTAAGAAAAGATCAAATATATGAATAATAAAATGGCAAAAATACATATCTATCAACAACTGAATTTAAAAAACAAGAAGAGCCCTGGCTGGTGTTGCTCAGTGGATTGAGTGCGGGCCTGTGAACGAAGAGATTGCGGTTTGATTCCCAGTCAGGGCACATGCCTGGGTTGCAGGCCAGTTCCCAGCAGGGGACGCACAAGAGGCAACCATACATTGATGTTTCTCTCCCTCTCTCCCTCTTTCCTTCCCTTCCTCTCTAAAGGTAAATAAATAAAATGTCAAAAAAAGAAAAAAACAAGAGCAGAGACAGAATCATGGATATGGAGAGTATTTTGGTCTTTTCTGGTTGCTAAATAAGTACAAATAGTTACAGAACAGCCATGCGGATGGAAAGTACAGTACAGGAAATGGACTAGCCAAAGAACCTATATGCATGACCCCAGGACATGAACAACGGTGGGAGGATTGCCAAAGGGAGCGGCGGGTGCTGGGCTGCACGGAACAAAGGGTGAAAAATTGGGACAACTATAATAGCATAATCACAAAATACAATTAAAAAATAAAGAACAATAAAAAACTAAGATGTCACCCAGTTTTCAATTTAGTTTTTGAACAAAAGCATATATGTAAATAGGAAAGAAATAATGGCTGACACGAATGACACCCCTAACATCTCCATAACCCTACCAAAAAACTCACCAATTACTTAAAATCCTGTATCTTGGAGATATTATGCATTTGTTCCACAAGTATTTACAGATCATCCATCCTAGGTGCTGGGAATACAGCAGTACCTAAGGCGGACACTGAGAACAGGGACATGACAAAAGCAAATGAACACACACGTGAGATGTTCTCAGATGGGGATGCGCTGCAGGTGGAGGACGACATACTTCAGGGAGGCCTGAGGAAGGCCTCTCTGATATTCGAGATGACACAGTAAAGGTGAGGAGGAGCAAAGCGCAGGAAGAGTAATCTAAAGAAAGAAAAAAAAAAAAAAACAAAAAAAAAACAAGTGCCACGGCCCTGCAATGGAAATTACCCAGGTTTATTTAAAGAAGGGCAAGGAGGCCAATGCAGCTGGTCATCAGTGAAAGCTGGGTGTTCAGCTCTGCATCTAAAATGCCTTGAGGTTACTGAACAACTTTGTCTAAAATAATTGGTTAGAGTCCAGGATTAAGGACCAGACAGGCTGAGTTCAAATCCAGCTTGGTCACTTCCAACCAATGGGATGGTGAGCTGGTTACCTCCTCTCTGGACCATAACCTCTTCATCTGTAACCTGGAAGTAATGGATCTACTGCAAGAACAGATGCCACTCTTTAAATGACTGGATGATCATCTCGAATGTTTAGGAGAACACATGGCAGTCAAAAATTGCAAGAGAATGCTAGCTAGTCTTGAAAGTGATCTTTAAGGAATCCAACCTCCTAGAAATTTCACTGTTTGAATCACATCAATATAAAGACTATATCCTATGACCTGCTGCTTTTTCAGTTATATGTCATGTCCAGAAATTCTATTACATGTTATTTTCTCAAGGAAAGCCAATGAATCACCAGCCCAATCTCTCTGACCCCAAGGAAGATGAGGGGAGAATGCTTTTCAGGGTCTCCCTTTGACTTTTCTGTAATATTAAGATGACAGCCCATTTATCCTCCTAGAAATTCTTTCCTCTCTTGACTTGGGGACATGAGTCTCTGTCTTTTGCCTATTTATCTAACTGTTCTTTCTCTACCTCAGATATCTCCTGTTCTTCCCATTTCCTAAAAGTGTCATCAGTTCCTAATTTTTAATCCATGCCCCTCTTACCCACAATACCTCCTCCGATGCTTCCCTGCCTCCAGAGGTACTCACAGCACTAAATCATATTCTTGATGTGACACTTACCTCATTACACTCTGTATTATACTAAATTATGGCTTACTTCCCCCACTGGATGGATAAGTTCTTGAGAGCAGGATTGACAGCTTAATCATCTTTCTTTCTCCCTTAAGACCTAACAAAATCTCTTGAACACAGTCATTGCTATAAGTCACTAAGTAGATAAGCACATAAAATACTTTTAACAGATTATTATCATTAAAACAGAGCTTTGCAAATACTGTTGGAAATTTTCTTATCTCTCTCACATTAGCTTTTGATTTCTAATAAGGTGTAACAGACACTAACTGTATTTACATTTTCTATAAGTTTTTCTATTATGACTATTAGTATATCAATTTTCAATTAACATGCTAAAAATAATAACTAGCACTTACACAGCACTATGTGCCCATTCTAAGAAGTGCATATGCATTAATTCATTCTATCCTCCCAACAATCCTTTGTTGTAGGTTCTATTTTTGTATTTTCCATTTTGTGTATGAGGTAACTAAGGCAGAGTTAAACCACTTATTCAAGGCCACGCAGCTAGACAAGGCGAAGCTTGGATGTGAACCCAGGCAGCCTTGGTGGACTCAGTCTGTGCTGGTAATCCCAAACTTTTCCTAAACAGCTATTCACTATAAAAATCTATTATACATAGCATTTTTAACATATTTAGAACTTTTAATGGAAACTCGCTTTTTATAAATAATATATTTTTCTGTAATATAAACAAATATATCTGTATTAACTACATCAAAGTTTGCCTAAAGTACACATAAAATTTACTAATGCATATTTCATTATGTCAATTTTGCATAAAATATTACAATATTTCAAGCTATTTTACCTTAGTTCTGGATATTTAAAGGTATTACCAATCTAACATGGAATCTTGTTGACTAACTATCTTGGGAAATTTATATTTCCATATAGTTTTTTTTGTATTCTGTATTGATTTTTAAATTCAGAAAAACTGAAAATATTTATAAATCTGTGACACAAATCATACTAATGCTACAGAACATTCGGTGTCAGAGATGACAACCATAACAATGTTATAATCTTGTTGAAAATGACAACTTAATATATGTTAGGTTTTTAAAGGCTATATTTGGCCTTAATTTCTTACAACTAGAAAATAATCTCTACTATTACAAAGTCTGCTTAATTCTCAGACATTGTTAAACTTAAGATTTTATGTTAATAAATCTAAATATAGTGATGCAGAATTCTAAGTCAAGTTAAGGTACATTAACACTGACAAGCCCATTCCCTAGGTCATTGCACTTGCTATTCTGTCCGCCAGGAAAGGATCTGCATCCAGATTTTTTTTTTCCACAACCTGCCCCTTCCACCTGCCAGGCTCAACTCAAATGTCTCCACCTAGCAAGGGATCATTGCCTGGCCAGTGTACCCAAAGAAGCCCACTGGTATGGGTTGAATTGTATCCCCCAAAAGATATGTTAAAGTCCTAACCCCCAGAATCTCAGGATGTGACTTTATTTGGAAATAGGGTTGTTGCAATGTAATTAGTCACGGTGAGGTCACACTGGAGTAGGGTCAGCCCTTAGTCCACTATGACTGGTGTTTTTACATGAAGAGGAGACACACAGACACAGAGACTCGAGGAAGAGAGCCATGCAAAGCAGTCAAGGTGAGAGTTATGCTACCACAAGCCAAGGAATTCCTGGGGCTGCAGAAGGTAGAAGAGGCAAAGAAGGACCCACCTGATTTTGGCTTTCTGGCCTCCAGCTCTGTGGAGAATAAATTTCTACCATTTTATGCCGCCCAGTTCATGATACTTGTTACAGCAGCCCTAGGAAACTAATACACCCACTGCCAACAACTGTTCTTCCCCCTTCAGTCACTTTTACTGTTGTCATAGTTCTTAATAGTATCTAAAACAGCAGTGTGCTTTACTGATTGTCTCTGTTCATTAGGATGTCAGTTCTAACACAGCAGAGTCCTTTTCTGACTTCAAAGCACAGAGTATGTAGTAGATGCCCAAGAAATATTTTGTCCAATAAGTGAATGATCCTTAGACCAATAACAGGACTAAAGAATATCAGAATGATAACGCATTTCTGATACTTGGAGCAACTATAAACCCTACTATAATCTAATAGCAAAGTCTAATACCAGATTTATCTTGCACTTGAGTGAGACTTCGTACCATCTTCACTATCTGGCACAGTCTAGAAAATGAACCTTTGAGCAAAAGAAAAACAGCTTCAGCAAAATGAGGAGGAAGAATTCCTTACTACTTCAAAGATGTGGCTGAAATAAAATCACTTCTTGAACAAACCTTTTCTATGTGTCAAGAGAGAAGGTTTGTCTTGTGGAAAAGTAGTAGAAGCCTGAGAACTAATGGAATGAGAAAGCAGAAGACTTTCAAGAAAAACAAGTCAGTTAGAGTTAAAAGAGAAGGATTCTGAGGTTATTTGGTAAAGGAGCAATGAGTGCTGCCCCACAGCCAAGCCGTCTTTCTGGAAGGCATAAACACTAACAGAAATTCTTAGACTGAGTCAGAAGCAACACTTCAGGGGCTCTCTGGTGTTGGGGTTTCTGTGCAATTGTTTAAAGTGAAGTCTATTCTGAAGGAGGAGTACATAAACATGGCTCGCCTCCTTGCACAACCACAGCAAAGATTACAACTAAACTACAAAATAACTATCACCCAGAATAGGCAGAAAATCAAGCGATATGGAAGTCCAAAACCAAGGAATTAGAGAAGTCACATTCATTCATACAAGTAGGAGGAACAGAGATGCAGAGACATGGAGAAGTGGAATAGGGTTCCGCAATCACATGTGGTGGATAAAAGGAGGGACATCTAGGGAGTGAGGATCCCAGCCCCTCACCAGATCATCCAGTCCAAGGTTCCAGCACCAGGAAGATAAGTCCCCATAAGTTTTGGCTGTAAAAACCAGTGGGGGTTGGGGCGGCGAACAAACTGCGGGATTCTCAAGCATCTCCTCTTAAAGGGCTCACAAAGGTCTTAGGACTTACACAGATTCACTCCCTTTCGGCTACAGCACCTGGGCTGCAGCTGGAAGGGCACCAGTGGCATATAGGGAGAAACTGAAGTGTCCAGCATCAGGGCGATTGCTGGGGGAAAGCTCCCCCCTGGGAAAAACTCCAGAGGCCAGGCAGCAGCCACTGCCCCTTTTCAGAGCCCACCCCCACACACAGCCACAGAGTGCCCACACCATATCTGAGACTCCGTCAACCTGGTTCACAGGGGTTGCCCCGTCCTGGTCTTTACCTAAGGCATCCAACCTTTTTTTTTTTTTTTTTTTTTTTTTAAGAAAAGGAGAAGGGAAGGAGAAAGAGAGGGAGAGAAACATCAATGTGTGGTTGCCTCTCCCATGCCCCACCACCAGGGACCTGGCCTGCAACCCAGGCATGTGCCCTGACTGGGAATCAAACTAGCAACCCTTTGCTTCGCAGTCCAGAGCTCAATCCACTGAGCCACACCAGCCAGGGTGGCATCCAACTTTTAGGTGCAGTTTCCTACATAAACACCACACTATGAAGACAAGGAGTCAAATCAGCTGTACCTAATACACAGAAACAAACACAGGAAGGCTGCCAAAATGAGGAGACATAGAAATATGGCCCAAATGGAAGAACAGAACAAAACTCCAGAAAAAGAACTAAACAAAATGGAGATAAGCAATTTATCAGACACAGGATTCAAAATACTGGTGATTAGGATGCTCCAGGAACTCACTGGGTACTTCAACAGAGTAAAAAAAGACCCAGGCAGATAAAGGTTACGCTAAGTGAAATAAAGAAAAAAATTACAGGTAAACAACAATGGAGTGGGTAAAGCTCAAAATCAAATCAATGATTTGGAAGACAAGGAAGAAAAAAAATTCAATTAGAATAGCAAGAAGAAAAAAGAATCCAAAAAATGAGGCTACTATAAGGAATCTCTGAGACAACTTCAAATGTACCAACATTTGAATCATAGGGGTGCTGGAAGAAGAGAAAGAGCAAGAAATTGAAAATGTATTTGAAAAAATAATGAAAGAAAACTTCCCTAATTTGGTGAAGGAAATAGACATAGAAGTCCATCCTGAAGCACAGAGAAGCACAAACAAGTTGGACCCAAAGAGGAGCACATGAAGACACATCATAATGAAAATGCCGAAGGTTCAAGATAAAGAATCTTAAAAACAGCAAGAGAAAAGTAGAGAGTTCCCTACAAAGGAGTTCCCATAAGACTGTCAGCTGATTTCTCAAAAGAAACTTTGCTGGCTAGAAGAGACTGGCAAGAAGTATTCAAACTGATGAAAAGCAAGGACCTACATCCAAGATTACTCTACCCAGCAAAGCTATCATTTAGAATGGAAGGGCAGAAAAAATGCTTCCCATACAAGATAAAGCTAAAGGAGTCCATCTTCTCCAAGCCATTATTACATGAAATGTTAAAGAGACTTATTTAAGAAAAAGAAGATCAAAACTATGAACATTAAAATGGTAATAAATCCACAACTATCAATGAATCTAAACAACAAACTAAGCAAACAAGCAGAACAGAAACAGATTCATAGATATGAAGATCATTTGGAGGGTTAACAGCTGGGAGGGAGGAATGGGGGAAAAGGTACAGGGATTAACAGTACAAATTGGTAGGTACAGAATAGACAGGGGGAGGTTAAGAACAGTACAGGGAATGGAGAAGCCAAAGAACTTATCTGCATGACCCACAGACATAAACTAAAGCAGGGGGAATTGCAGAGGGGAATAGGGGGTACTGGGTTGGGGGGGGCAAAGAAGAAAACTGGGACAACTGCAATAGCATAATCATTACAATATATTTTTTAAAAATAAAATAAAGTGAAATCTATATAACATTCTAAAGACATTTCCATTTTTAAAAAAGCTTTAACATTAAGGGGGAAAGGTTCATGTTTACTAGGGGAACGTGTCACCACTGGGCAATATTGCTTTCCTTGAAAATGCCAGAAAAATGATGCCCTGACGAGCAGGGATATATGCTCTCAGGGAAGTGACCTGATGTCCAACAGAGCAGACTCTTCAGGAGCTTTAAAGACAGAAAGGAAAAAAGGAAAAAAATTAAAGTTAAAATTTAAAATGAATAAAAAATAAAACAGGAAACAGAAAAAAATTAGAAAAATAAACAAAACAAAAAAAACTAAAGCAAGAAAAACAAAACAAAAAAGTAAAAAAAAAAAAGACACAAAGGAATAGTAAAAAGCTTGGCCCTAAAAAAGGAGCTCCCCTCTGTTTGGAAGAACAAAATACACAGGAGGCAACCACAGGAAGACGCACAGTGGAACAGAGAACAAGGAGAAGCGGCAGAGTTGTCAGGGATGGTTCATGAGGGACGAGGTGAGGTGGTGCTAAAGGGGAGAGAGGGAGGCGGGGGGAGAGAGAGAGAGAGAGAGAGAGAGAGAACACACAAACGATTTGTTGTTCCACTTACTTATGCATTCATTGGTTGCTTCTTGTCTGTACCCTGACTGGAGGTCAAACCTGCAACTTTGGTGTATCTGAACAACCCTCCAACTGAGCTACCAGGCCGGGTCTGTCTTACTAGTCTGTACCTTAATATTCAGTACCCCTTTGTGGGTTCTAGGAGGACAAAGGCACAATGAAACAATCATGCTTATGAAATGCATGTGTTTAAGAGCAGACCATATAAGGTTTTAAAGTTATTATAAAAATATTCCAGGGAATGGCTATGTCAAGGGATGAAAGGGGATAATCACATCAATAAAAGAAGAGCGGAAACATCAGTGATTCCAGAATGGACTCCCAAAACCAAGGCCACTTTTTAAAAATGCAGAGTCCTAGATGCCATACCAAAACTCAGGGGTTGCAAAGGATCTCAAGGCTGTCACCCATAAAATAACATTTCTCTCCACTTTATCGCTGTAAGCTGCATCTCATGGAGTTGGAGTAGCAATCAACACCATCTCCATTTCTGTGCTCTCCCAGCATCAGGATTCTGACACCACTTTCTTCAAAGTCTGTTCTCTCTGAACTCTCATCTCCACCGGGGGGTGGGGGGGGAGGATCCTAATCAATGTCCCTTGGGTCTCCCTCCCAGTAAGATCAGTCAGCTGGAGCACAGTGACAAGGGCAGGGCAACCACAGAGAAGCTAGGTGTGCCAACTCTGCCCCAAAGGGCAACCACTTCCACTTTCCCTCCTCCTTGAACTTTAGCCCGTCAGGGTAGCAACCAGGGTGAGTCTTTTGGCAACTACCATGGACCTAAAGTTGCAAAGAAACACTATTGGTTACAACTACTCAGCATTCTTGATCAGTACAAGTGAGCCTCAAAAAGTTTAAAATTTACCTTGGTTTGATAGATAAGCTGACACATTTAAACACCCAAACAGTGGTAAAGAGTATGCTAAATAAGTGTCCTTCCCTCCCCACCCCAACCCTCCAGCTCTCTTTCCCAGAGGCAATCGTCATTATTTGTTTCTTGGGTCACCTTCCAGAGATAATCTTAAAAGTTACAAGAATAAACACATATTTACAAACTCGTATCAAACCTCAATGGCCATAGACGACTGCGCAACTCAACCTGTTCCCTCGTATCTTAGAGATCATCCCTATCTGCAAATACAGAATGATCTCATTCCTTTTAACAGCTACCTAGTTTTCTTTCTGCTTGTAATTTATTTAAGCGATTCCATATTGATGGATATTTAGCTGTAAAACTTTAGTCATTACAGATAATGCTGCAATGGATGTCTGTGAAAATTCATTTTGCAATGTACAAGTATATCTGTAGAAAAATGTCTTAGATTTCCTGAGTTGAGAAGGTAGGTACATTTTTACTTGTGGCAATCTTTCAAAACTGCTACATAGATGCTAGACCATTTTGTACCCCTACCAACAATGTATGAGCTTGCCAATTTCCGCCCAAACCTTACCACCATAAGGTATTAATAAACATCAAGATCTTTGCCAATTTAATAGACTAAATAGTTGAAAATTACGTTTCTCTTATCCTGGGTTGAGCATTTGTAATTCCTTTCCTGTGAACTGTTTGTTCATTGCCTTTGCCCTTTTCCTCTGAGATCAGTGGTCGTTTTTCTTCCTGGCACTTAGAAGCTCTCTGGATATTAAAGAGTTACTCCTTATCTATGACACATGTTATAAATGGTTTTTTGCTGGTATGGTGATGATCATCTATCTTTTCTTAAGTGGAGTTAAATGTATCAATATTTATGCCTTCCTTATTCTTTAAGATCTATCAAATATTTTCAAGTGTAGGGACAGACCTCTTCTCTGATATCCATTCTCCATAAGCCCTCAGATTTATACTGTTATTTCCTCTGTTGGAACTTTTTGAAATGAGGCTAGAAGACAACCTGCTTCCTACCCTGACCTTCCTATTCCATTATCCTGAGTTCTTATGGATTTTGCTATTTCTCCCTTACTTTTCTTCATGGAGTTTCACATGAACCCTACATTCGCTTGGCCTACCTTGGAGATCACACTCTTTTTTTTTTATAGTTCTTGCTTCAATTTGAAGTTTACTGAGATCAAAAAGAATTTGTCTTTTCATAATCAACATGCCACTCAAACTGTGCTACTTTTTCTATTCCAGGGAAATTAAAAAACAAAAATTGTTCAGATTGATGCCTATGATGTGAAAATATGCAAAAACTTGCCTAGCTGCTCCAGATAAACAGAAAACAAAAATGTTACATTAATTAAAAATAAAATCAGACTTTAAACTTTATATTCAGACATTTTTTTAACAACTATTTATTTTAATGTTCTTTTAGATACTTTATTCTTCAAACTTTAGTAGCTGATAAGTTTGTTACTTGTGACAACATTGTATTATTTACAAAAATATCAAGGTAACATCTTCAAATTCATGACAAAACTTAAGCACTGGTTTAGATGTGAAATAAAGCCATTGCTGGGAATTGAGGCCAGGCTTATTTTAGGCTTGATTTTTGAAAAAAAAGATTCTAAAAATACAGTGCTGTTGTTCTCCCTTCTGTTTCCACACTCTTTTTAAAAGGTGGACAGGTCTGTCTCAAGAGCTACAATGAGAACTGCCTTCCTAAGATGCAAGATAAAAAAGCGAAAGTTAATGTTCTATTTCTGACTCAATTCCCTCTACACTTTAATTTTCTCTCCTATTAGTAATTGGAAAAAGAATAACAAAGAAAGAAATGGAAAAGTATATAGCAGAAGATAATTTAATTTTTATCTATCATGTTCATTGATTAAAAATAAAAGCTATGGATATCAAAGGTGCAAACACCAGAAAATTTTAAATACTGGTATTTGCAGTGTTTATTCCTCTCATCATACCCTCAAAAACAAAGGTGTTTCTCTAAAAACTTATGAAAATTTAAAGATATATGTACGATTTCACTTTTTACACCTCCACTCAAGAAGGAAAACAATAGAAAAGAGGTTTAAAATCCCACTGCAGAGGTTGCTATGCGGTCACTTTCTCAGCCACCTACACAAAATGTAGGGAAGAGCTTAATTTTCTGTTACCAGCAACAAAAGTAAATTGTTTGGCATATCACCTCCTAGCTCTACAAGTATTCACACGTGGGGCTACCGCCTCACTGGAGAAGACTCTGGACCTCAGTTTTCCCACCTGGAATATGGGTGAGGTTTGAATAGAAGGGGTTTTTTAAGCCCCTTTCAGCTCTAACATCTTACAAATCTATTAAAAAGGCCATTCAGCCCTGGCTGATATAGCTCAGTGGATTGAGCTCGGGCCTGTGAACCAAGGGATCTCAGTTTGATTCCCAGTCAGGGCACATGCCTAGGTTGCAGGCTAGTTCCCGGTAAGGGATGCACAAGAGGCAACCATACGTTGATATTTCTCTCCCTCTCTCCTTCCCTTCCTCTCTAAAGATAAATAAAATGTTAAAAAATAAATAAATACATACATACATTAAAAAAATAAAAAGGCCATTCAAGCATCAGTACATAAAGCAAATATGAGTATTTCCAATGTTTGGGAATTTTCTTCATATATTTCATAAACTGACATACAGATTTTCTTAAACAGAGAAACAAAACCCATCATATCTTTTAAAAAAAGATAATTTGTAGGGACAGGTGGGGGGGAAAAGCAGAAAACTGTACTTGAAAAATAAAAAAATGAAAAAAGATAATTTTTTGTCTTAATCATGAATTCTTTGTACTCAGTCCCATAACACTGGTGAAACATACACAAATGACAATCTGCCAATATTTTACTTAAGAGTTTTTACTTATTTAAACTTACTTAAACTTATTTCAAGTTTAAGAGTGAAGTTAAATACTTAATATGCTCTCTCACCCAGTTACCCTTTAGACAGCCCTGGATATTAAGCTACTTGGGTTAGCCTCCTTTCCAGCTCTGCCCTTTGTCATCTTACTATACAGATTTTCTGGGGTACTGGCCCTATCAGAGGGAATTCCCTTTCTAGCTATCTTCAAACGGACAACTCTCATCTCAATCAGCAGCCTCCTAAGGAGGGACCCTGTCTTGGACCTCTCTCCCCAGCTCCAACCCCTCAAATCCATCAGCTCCCTGGCTGTTTTCATGAACCCTTTGCGTGGCTCACTGTTGGATAATTTCCCAAGGCTTCCTCCACTTCTGTTCCTATCACTTCCTCTGTCTGGGATAGCCTTCCTCTTCTCAGCAAGGCCCGCTCACCCTTCCTGCAGGGCTCCACCATGAACTCTTGGCAATGCAGGCCCCTACACAGGACCGCTTCCTCACCCCTCAGATGTCACCGTGTGGATCTTTAGGTACATGTTCTGCCTTACCATGACTCTGTACTGTCCTTATTTTCTTTTTTCTTAGAACTTTAAAGTCATCAGTGATCCACATATGGCCCTCTTTTTTTTTTTTTTTTTTAACAAAAATGATTACCTATGAACTTATACCACCAAACCTGAGTACTATATCCTTACCACTATCTTACATTCACCTATGTGTTCTTCCACACGATATCCTTCGGGTCGTCCCAAAAGATAACTGTTGTCTTATGTCTTAAGTTCATTATTCTCTTACTTAAAAGAAATGTATTTCAATACACATGTAAATACTTGATTGTATTTTGGTGATTTGTGTTTGCTTGTTTCCCTGGCTCATGTAAATTAACAATTTTGAAGAAATTGGTAAGATGTAGTAAGTTGGATATTCATACACCCTATCAAAAATTCCATACCTAGGTATTTAGCCAAGAGAAATACTTGTGCATGTGCCCCAGGACACATGAATGATCAAAGCAGCACTCTCTGCAACAGTTTTCAACAACAACAAAAAAAGGCTATTGGCAGGAGAACAGAGAAATATACTGTGTTATAGACACATAAGGCATGAATCTTAATGACATCATGTTGAAGGGGGGGACAAGTTGCACAAGTCAACAGATAGGATAAGACCACTTTTTCAAGGTACAAAACAAACTTAAAAAGGAGTAAAAAAAATCCTCATTTTGAGAAGTCATGTTGTGTCCTCCCAAACTAGATGACAAACTCTTGAGGGCAGGGACATTTTTTATTCTTACTTGTATCTCCCATATGCCTAGACCAGTATCTTGAACAGATGGTGTTCCATAAGCACTAATCCACTGAATGACCACTGAAACCTACCTAATTTAGGACTTTTAATAAAACTTAAATCTTCTTAAAGTTGCATAAAACTTTTATTTACTTATACATTAACTTAATTCTATTTCTGCACTGTAGCAGTACAGATCTCCAAACACAAACATTTTAACCTGGAAGTACTTTACCTTTCTTCTTGGAGTAAAGTTAACAGACAGTTAAAGCAATCTAGGGACCAGAAAACTTATTCTATGAGATCCTGTAGAAGTCCAACAGAACTATATACTACAAGTAAGTGACATTTGAAACTGAGATCTCTCAAAAGGAATGCATTCACTGAATGTATAATTGAGTTATCTCATCAAAACTGAAAATAAGTGCAAAGGCAGTTTTTAGACTTGCAAAAAGCAAAGTTTTTAATTTCAAACCATTTTGTCTTTACTTTGAGAGAAAAAAATCATTTTAGGGAGAAACATATGAAACTTGGGGTAAAAGAATAGTAGGAATTCTATTCCACCAATCAGGGCCTTCCTTATAACCCAAGGAGGGCTATGCATAGTCTCTGTAGGTGATTATAGTCAAATTACGCTGCACCTTCCCTTCGACCTTGGGAACTCTGCTCACTCTGAGTTACTGTGAGGTCTGTCTTCTGTTTCATTTATTATTAGTCTTTGTATCTGCAATGCTGTAACATTAAATAGGAATATCAACACTGGGAGCTTGCAGTACCTAAAACTGTATAAAGGCTTCCCAAAACAAAGTGGGGAAGGGTTACAGCCAAGAAGAAAACAAGTTAAGGATATTAAGATGAAATATTTTAAAATTTTACCTTTGAAGAAAGACCACATTTAATTAGCTGTGTGATATCACCACCCATTAGCCTGCAATCTTTAAATTTAAGAAAAGACGTTCAATAGAAAGTATTCTATTTGGAAAAATATCACAACTGAATACGACATACAATTTGTTAAAACTAGTCCAGCGACTGAAAAATGGAAAATGTAATAGAGAAAAAGCCTATCGGACTTTTGCGTCCGGGAGAAAGAAATAATCCGGCAACCCAGTACGTTCGTTCACTTAGTTTCCTGTCGTTTGCTTCATGTCCATTATGTAATGCTTTCCCCAGCTTTAGGTCTCTCTGTTTAAGCTACCGTCGTGTATATAGCAGAATTGCCACAAAATCAGTATAGGTCATAACTTTCAAAACAAACAAACAAAAAAAAACATGCTTAAAAGGTATCATGCAGATGTGTCTACAGGCAGTAGAGGCTTTAAAAAATAAAATCTGCTGCTGTCATTACTTCTTCCCGGCTTCCTCCCCAGGTCTCCCATCCCCTCCTCCCCCAGATACCCGGGCGACCCAATCTGCGGGCAGTTCCTGGCTGGTTGCAGGGGAAGCACGTCTTGACTGCAATGTCCCGGTCTGAACCAGGGAAAGCAGACTCGGCCTGCCCGGGGTGTGGAAGAGGGCTGCAGAGAAGGCTGCAGGGGCGCCAGCAGCTGGTGGGCAGGGGTGCCCCGTGAGGACAGTCCGCAGTGCACGCGCACAATAAAACCAAATGCACAACTTCCCGGGCCGCTCCTCCCGGCTCCCCGGATTCCCTGAAAGGTGCGGCGTAGGCGTTAGCTAGAGCCGGCGCGGGCTCTCTCACCCGCGCGGGCTCCGTTCTCCGCTGACAATTACATCAGTCCTTCTGCTTGCCCCAGCTTCATCCTCCAGCAGCCTAGGGGAGCCGGCGCGGGGATTTGAGGGGATTTGCGGGTTCCAGAGCCACGCGGCCGGAATTCCCCCACAACGAGGGGGAGGGGAGAGCGGCGAGTAGGGACCGTGACCCAGACGCCCCCTCCCATCTCGGCCGCCAGGCTGCACTAGCACCACCACCCCCGACTCCCGGCCGCAGGGCTTGTGCGGGCACGCGAGCCCCCAGAGGACTGCGATGCTTCTGGGGCCCAAAACCGAGCTGCCCACCCGCGTACCCCTCTGAGTCCTCGGCCCTCCGGACGCACAATGCCCCCAGCCCCGGCGCGGGCACCATCATATCCGCTCCGGGGGTAACCTGTGCAGCTAGGACACCTACCTGGAGGCGAGCGGTGGCGCCGCCGATCCTGCGGCAGCAGCGGCGAGAGACAGCCCCCGCGGGCAGACGGGCGCGCTGGCTGGCTAGGGATCAGAGCCGCGGTCTCCAGCACCGACAGCGGCGGTGGCGGCGGTGCTGCGCCTCCAGTGGCCCGCCCGCCGCAGCCCCTCCTCTCCCAAGGGCGGGGCGCGCTGGCGGGGCGGTGCTCTGGGCTCTCCGCCCCCGGCTGGCTGCCTGGGTGGGAGTGGAGCGGCTAGCGTCCGGCTTTCCCCGGCGCTCCTGCGCCGCCCGGCACCCCTTACTACGCCGCCCAGAGAGCCGAGGGGGAGGCGCTACGGACCTCCGACACGCTGGTTCCCGGTGCCTGGGCTTACCCCTGGCCCGGCCCCCTTGGGGAACCTTTGGTTCCAGAGATCGCCACCGTGGAGACCCGGCTTCCCGTGGCCTGAGCGCTCGGGAACCGTCCCCGCCCTCCCAGGCGGGCGGAGGTGGACGGGTCGGCGTTCGCAAAGGGTGGCCTGGGGCTGGAATGGCCCCAGCGAGCACCGTGAGAAAGCGGATTGAGAAGGGAACAGCAGCTGCGCGGCCTCCCCGGAGGCGCTGCCAAACCCCTGACTAAGGCCATCTTTCCGGGTGATCAGTAAACCTGCAGGACTGTGTACCTGCTCCCCGCCGGCCCTCACACTCGGGAGCAAAAACTTCTCAGGCCGAGATACACTTGGGAAAGAACGGATCGGTTGCTGAAATACCCACCTCACTACAACCCATCCCACACAGCCTTAAACCAGTTCCCAGCCTGTGCAGGGGTGGGGGGTGGGGGGGACAGATTAATCTGAAGGCAATTTTGCTGGAAAAGAATGGAGTAAATTAAATATTTGCACAGACGTTTTTTCTGCGAAAGGATGAGAAAATCTCAGAAATATCTCAAGACCTTTCTACCAACACCACCTTCAGGGGAAGAAAATCCAGAGAACACATTGTAACAGGAACTGTTAAAGAAACAGCACTGGAATGCTTTGTGGACTCTCAAGGGGTCCGAATTGGATGAGTTGGGGGAGGGTGCCTTCAAAAATTGAAGATATTGTTACCCGCTGAGGCAACTGTGATAGTATCTCAGTATTTGCTATGAAACATAGTCAATTGTATGCACTTTTTTCTCACATACAATTTCTCTTGAAACTCCAATCCTACCTTTTGAATTAGCTTCTTCCACCTTAAATAACAACATTCTTACATTGCCTTGGCGTAAAATAATAGATGCTGGGCCCTTTGACACATGGCAGTTTCACCTTAACTCCTTCCCTGTGAATAACAGCCTTCTCAAGCTCACCACCTGGGCGCTGACCTTCATTTGATCATCCCCATCTTTTACTCCTTCCACCTGGGTTCCAGGAATAGAACTGTACTGAGACTGATTTCTTCCTAAAAAGAAAAGCAAAGCCCCATGTAGAAGAATATCTAAAAGTGTGAAAAGAGATGAGAGAGAATGCACAGAATCTTTAACCTAAAGTAGTACTTCTCAATTTTTTTCACAAAGCCTCTAATAGGAAGGAAGGAAGGAAGGAAGGAAGGAAGGAAGGAAGGAAGGAAGGAAGGAAGGAAGGAAGGAAGGGAGGGAGGGAGGGAGGGAGGGAGGGAGGGAGGGAGGGAAGGAAAGAAAGAAAGAAAGAAAGAAAGAAAGAAAGAAAGAAAGAAAGAAAGAAAGAAAGAAAGAAAGAAAGAAAAGAAAAGAAAGAAACCATGAACTCTCAGGGAAGGGAGATCAAGACCTAAATCTCACGTGTTATAAGAATGCTTGCACATTTTCCACTCTATTCCATATTATCTGTGTGTGTTTTATTTTAAAAAATAGGTTTTAAATATCACAGCAAAAGTCTATTACCTGTCTCATTGATTAATGATCAAATAAGATACAATGGCTTTGGGGAAAATGGATTAAAGACAGCAGACATTGCATATCAAGGCAGTTTCTCTACTCTGTGACTCACAAAAATTTGAAAACCAAGATTGGCATACATATGTAAACATAAATAACAATCTTTTCACTGCTTTTTGAGCTATGGCAGTGTTATTGCTCTGAAGTTGCCAGAGAGTGATGTTTTCATTAGCATATATTTTTTGTAAAATAAAGATTTTATTTATTTACTTTCAGAGAGGGGAAAAGGAGAGAGAAAGAGAGGGAGAGAAACACTGACTGGCTGCCTCTTGCACACACACTAGTGCCCTCACCAGAAATTGAACTGCGACCTTTTGCTTTGCAGGACAACACCTAACCAAATGAGCCACACTGGTCCGGGCTCATTAAGTGTATATTTTTGCTGAGAGTTCAGGTCACAAGTCACAAGTTGGCTAAAAGCTTCTCTGCTCCCCAATCCATTCCTTTTGTCTCAGAGAAATACTTGTTCATGGGCTTTTCCCCTGAAGGAAGATAATGATATTCTCAAAACACTATTAATGCTACAATTTCATAACAAAAAAATGAGCTGAGCCTCACATGAATCATAATCCCCACCATCAATGCTTTTCATACAACTCTCAGACTTCACTTTTGTTGCATTTCATTACGTACAACATTAGCTGGGGTTTCTCAGGAAGGCTGAAATGCTAGTGCTTCACTGAAGGATGAAGTGGTATTTGTCGTTCTCCAACTGGCTTATTTCACTTAGCATAATACTCTCCATCCATCCATGCTGTTGCAAAAGTTAAGATTTCCTTATTTTTATGGCCAAGTATTATTTCATTGTGTAAATGTACCATGCCATATGATTTTACTTTTATGTGGAATCTAATGAACAAAATAAACTAACGAACAAAATAAAAACAGATTCACAGATACAGAGAATAGACTGGCAGCTGTCAGAAGGGACTGCCAGAGGATGGCAGCATGACTCACACAAATTCTAGCGAGTACTACGAGCCCCAAGCAAGCACTGAGTGCTGAGACATTTTTGTCTCATCAAAATGCAACGAGTACAGGATTTGATGAGTTCTGAAGCCAGCGAGTACTGAGGTATGGCTGTAGGTGGTGTAATATTACCAACCTGGTCTATGCTTGGTGAACCTGAAAAGAGAGTCATCTGCTTGGCCATGTGAAGTGTTCATGGACAGGCTTTACAAAACACTGGGCCCAGGAACAGTCTGTTACAGCGAGGACCAAAGAAGAAATTTGGCTGCCAGCTCCCTTCATCTCCTGTCTCACACTGGTCAAAATGTACTCCAGGTTGAGTGATCTGGGCCCTCTTGTAACTAGAGAAGCAAACCCCATGCTCTGCTGCCATGGGATGGTAATCGTGCTGGGTCGTTCTCTAGGCAGCCTGGTTCTACTGGAAACTATGTCTCCCAGAATCTCCTTCCCAATATTGCAGGTATGTATTTGTTAAGGTAGACAAAACTGAAGTTACATGAAATTTGAGTTTTATTTCAACGCAAGTAGCAGCCATTAAACTCTAAAATCATCATTGGTTAGAGGTGGCCAGAGAAAAATGTCCAGAGGCAGGAGGGTTCTTGTTTGTTCTGTGTTCTGTCTGCTGAATAACTATCACCACAGCCGGGTTAACGGACTTCACGAGCCCACAGAGGTGGTGGTCACAGAGAGTCCGCAACCTTCTGTAGACTCCCACACCAGCCCTCCCACACCCCCTGGGTGTGCCTAGCTTCCAGACTTCCCTGCAAGCTTGAACTCCTTCATGTCAGGGTTGGTCTCTGACCCTTCAGCAACCCCATTTTCAGATTCTCACTGCCCATAAATGGGGAGGTCTAATTTCTATAATAAATTCCTTATTCAACATTACTGATAGTGGTTCTGTTTCGCTGGTTGAATCCTCTCTGCCTGAGGCTTAAGCTTGTGGCTGATCCGCTCGGGAGGCCTGTCCTGGGTCAGTCACTTGGGGGTAGTTGAGGCAGGGCACTGTAGCTCAGAGACCTGGGGAGGTGTGAGGCCAAGAGCGTCTGAGGAAGTGCTCCAGCTGGGTTGTAACCAAGCAACAAAAATATTCATGCTGCTTTGTATTTGTTCATTGAGAGTGTTCAATCTTAAAACTATTTTTATTATTACTAAATTAACCTACTTTGGTCAATCACTCCCATATCGTCGCAATGGCTTATTCCACCTTTGTTAAGATATCATTTAAATGGAAAATAATAATAAATCAAGCCTCAGTTGGACATTTCTGACTAGTATCTTCCTCTAGCTATGAAAAGCATCCTGAGTTTCCCATTTTGTTACAAATCTGAACTTCAACATAAATTGAGCATTCCTTTTGTAATTTACTCTTTGTAAAGTAGCTCATTTTTTCTGTTCTGTTTGTTGGTCATTTTGTGTTTTTTTTTTTTAAACAAATTTACCATTTTTACAATCCCAAAGAGAAAAATCAAAAGGCAAATGCTTTGAAACAATGAGTTCTTTCAGGAAGGGTGCAATGTTAGCTAGTGTTCTCAGGTAAGGGACCTTGATAATCACATGCATTATCAAAAATTTTCTTAGCAAGAATATTGCCATCAAGAACACCTGGGTAGGCATCTGGAAAAACTCAGAAGCCTAATCTCTGTGTCCCAAACTCCATTTAGTCCTATGTCCTTCATTCCCACACTATCATGATCAGCCCAGATGATCCAGTCCAGAGAATATTATTATGTTCACTTCAGAGTAGAGCTTTCATTCAGAGTGCCCATCAGAGTGTCTAAAAGGATCTAGACCTGGGATCTGATTTAACATATAGGTTGTAGGGGTTGGGGGGTTGGATTATGACCCCTGTTTCATTCATTTAATTCAATAAACATTTATTGAGTTTCTGCTATGTGTTAAGCATTATTCTGGGTGCTTAAGATATGAATGAGCAAAATGTAGAGCCTGCCCTCATAGAGCTTATATTCTAGCATGGGGAGAAAGACAGTGAGCAAATAGACATAACAGACAAGCAAATTATATAGTGCATTAGAAAGTCATATATGGAAAATTTTAAAAGAGCGCATTAAGAGAGATGGAAGTGGGTTGGTTGTTAGCTTGCAATATTAAATAAAGTGGTCAATCTGGGCCTCGCTGAAAAGAGGACACATGAGCAAAGACTTGAAGGAGATGTGGAAGTTAGTCAACAGATAAATGGAAATGGCAGGTTCCCCTCCAGTCACAGAGGCCAGGCACTGGAAAGCCCATGGAAGAAGGATGTCCTATGTGGTTCAGGAAGGGCACGGAGTCCGGAGCGTCTGGAACACGATGAGCGCAGAAGCCTGAGGAGAAAAAGGCAGTGGGGGCTGGGTCATACAGGGCCCGCGAACCATTGTGACAGCTTTGAATTTCGTTTTGGGTGAGATGGGTACATATCACAGGTCCATGCAGCAGAGTGAAATAATTTGACTTATGTTTTTTTTTAATATATTTTTAAAGATTTTATTTATTTATTTTTAGAGAGAGGGAAGGGAGGGAAAAAGAGAGAGAAACATCAATGTGCGGAGAGATATACTGATCGGTTGCCTCTCACACGCCCCCAGCCGGGGACCTTCAACCCAGGCATGTGCCCTGACTGGGAATCAAACTGGCGACCTTTCAGTTCACAGGCTGGCGTTCAATCCACTGAGCCACAGCAGCCAGTGCTGACTTGTGTGTGTGTGAGAAAAGTAGGCTCTAAGAGGGATCGGGTGAAAGCAGGGAGGAAGCTGTGACATCGTTCTGATGCGTGATGAAGGAGGATCCAGCCGGGAGGTACAGTGGAGGTGGTAAGAGGTGGTGAGAATTATGACTGAGACTTATTTTCACTGTACTCTTCACTCGGTGAGATTGTAGCGAGGAAATGTTACTGCCTCCAGGTGTGGGGGACTGCTGATCACTGCCAAAGATCCTGATACCTGAGAGTGACCATTACAAGGGTTAATGCCTTTATCTGCCCAGCAACACGGCAGTGCCCATTCTTTGGGCTATGTAAAACACATAGAAATGCATATACTCAAACACAAGATTAGTCCACGCAGAAAAGTGGAATGTTTGGACATGTACGTGACAGACCCTTCAGGTACACAAAAATTTAAAATGAAGTTTTCCCCCAATATTGTTGAATAAAATTAGCAAAAGGAATTCCACTTTGCTTTATATCCCAGGGCCTAATTTGAAAAATAAGACTATCACATAAGCAACCTCAGAGCCAGAATATACTTACTCAGCCCAAAGTTTTGCAGGACTAGATCTTTAAGGGGTCTTTGTTATTACTTCAGTCCTCCTTCCCCTCCAGAGGAGCTAAGGGAGCAAGAACCCAACCTTCTTGATTGACAAGGATGCTAAGGGCATTGAAAGTTTCCTAAGGATGACCGGCATAGCCGTGGGTGCTGCTGACCTGCGGTACCGCATATCTTCCTTCCAGTTCCATGGGAGGGTCATTTTCCTGAGTTTGTTTCTAGAGCTTCTACTACGATGAGGAATGAGGAATGAGGAATGTAGCAAAAGTGTGGTTGGGTGCTTAGGTGGTTCCCAGACATGCGTTTTAAAGACATTGAATCGCAGAGTGAGGAACATCTTTTCACCTCTCTCTCTCTCTTTGTGGTTGACCTCAGGAAGCCTCAGTTTGGTGTCCATGTTTTTAACATCTCTCTTAACACTTGCAAATTTCCCGTTTTAAGAAAGAGCAAGCAGAGCCAGGTTCAGAGCCTTTGACCCTATTAGTATGTTTTCAGAAGTTTATGACATTTCATGTTTGTTGGTTTTAATAGCATTTATTTTTAGAGTTATTTTCAGTTTGTAGCTTGTGATACAGTTGTGATATAAAGTTTATTTTTAAAATTCACTCATTTATGAATATTTTAAAAAAGAAAGTCTATTTAAAAACATTAGATAAGCAGTACTGTACCCGAATGGCCAAAAGAAAATCATTAAAGCAGCAAGAAAACAACTGCAAACTGAGAACAACTGCTAACCTGGAAAGAGCAAAGTCAGAACGGCTGAGATTATAAACGAGGACCCAGCTTTTCCAGCTGTTTGACTTCGACCGGGTTTCTGGCCCTCTGTCTAAGCCCAGGCTCTTCCTTCGTCAGGGAGGTGAAGAAATGTCCTGAACCCGGTGGGGCCACCGTGAGCGCCGTCCCAGTAACGTGCGCAGTCCCTCCTGCAGAGAACGCCCGGCAAGTGTTCGAGGGTCATCTCTGCCTCCCCGAGCCCCACCCGTCCTTGGAGATGAAGCACGAACCTTACGAAGGTTTGCTTTTCTCTGCCGGGTTTGATGTGACCACTAATCCCCACAGAACTGCTCCCCTCATTTCTCCTGTGTTTTCGGTGGTTTTAGATTTGCTTTGTTCCTTCTACTTGATTAAAAAGCTCCAAAGCCGTATATACCATGGGTGATTGATACATATTTGAATAGTAGCTTGATTCAGTTAATCATTTATTCAGTGATAAGTCTGTGCCCAATACAACCTGTCTGCGGACAACCACTGGGAGGCCCGGGGCTCCTCAGGGTGTGGCCTGAAAATCTGCACACACGTAAAGTACTGTCCCTAAACAGAATCGCTGTCTCACCCATAACATGACCTATGTGAGAAGTTGGGAAATGCTAGATTAAATGACACTCAAAAGCATTATGCTACCTTTGGCTTATGCTCTCAGAGCTGGTGTCAAGATAGGTTTAGGTGGATAAGACATTTAACACTGCACCATAATCTCAAAGTAGTTCATGAGATGTAAATATGTCTTGCCTGACATGCACCATAGAAAACAGAGGTTATGCACTATAATGTTACACGTATGGGTAATACCAAAAACTGCAGCGGTGTGCCTTGCTACACACATTATATGTGGCATTCTTTTAGATATAACATGTCAAGTTCATTTTCTCATTTTATCACGTGGCCACTTTGCGAAATACACAGGTAAGATTTTCATTTGACCTAGAAGGAAATTGAGGCACTGAGAGGTTGTGACCTGCTCATAGTCACTTTGATTAATGGAGGTTCCAGAACTCCATTCTCAGCCTCAAGCACTTTTCCATTCCCTGGACGAGGTCCACCGCCCTAGAAACCTGGGCAGCAATGTGAATGGAGGCCCACATACCATATTCAAAAGTTGTAAATCGAACAAAAAGTTTACTAAAATATGTCCTATTTGACAACCATATGTTTGTAATGACCCAGAAAGTATTCAGAATTTCCAACCCCCTCGTAGTGCTAAGCAGAAGACTTGGCCGCGAAGGAAGTTGTGGCCCTGGTTCCTGCCTGTGTCTTGCCCCTCTTCCCTCCCACTTCCAGCTCTAACGCACCGTAGAGGGTCTTTGTGCTCACACAGGGAGACATCCTGCCCCACCTCGAAGTTCTGTCTCCACCCCCCTCAAATGCTGACTCTTGGCACCAGCATCCTGGTGATCCGGAGTGTGGTGGAGAAGAGGGCAGAGGTTCTGGTGGGCCTGCCACCTGGGTCCCACATACCCCTTGCCCAAAGGGGAAGTGCATGGGGGAGGAGGGCCAGAAAGTTCTCTAACGCACAGGGCCCAGAGCAGTGGCTCCCTCACCTGACACAAGAACGGTTCCCATCTGTACTTACCTTTGCTGTTTTCATGTCAGCATTCCTTGGAAAGTTGCCTCATAAACATAAAGTCTCGTAATCTTCATACTTTGTTATTAAACTCCATTCCATCTTTATAGAACTGTAAAAATATTTGTCACTTTATATACAAAAATATTCAAGTCTTAAATTCCAAAACAACAATAAAATTATTGCTTTAAATTGATTTGGAGAAAGTAATAAACAGGGATGGATAGTCAAATTCTTTAACATGAGATACAGAGAGAAAATTGCCAAAAGTAGTTCATAACATACAGATTTTAGGGTTTTTTTCCAAAACCTAATTCACAAGCTAAACAGATGGAGACCAATTTTCCTAAAGAGGGGTGAGCTTTTGATATCTGGAGAATAAATGAATGCAGATGAGTAAAACAATACATCATACCCTCCAAGCTGTTATTGAAGATGAAGTGCAGAAATAGGTGTGAAGCTAGGAAAGCATCCTGTGCCTGTCTCACTTTCCTTAGGTTTTTCTCATTTCAATTCCCCTGACCTACCCGTGCCTGATTCCCAGGCCCAGACATAAAGTACTCTTCTTTGGTTCTATTTAGCAGAACTGACACACTGCCATTTTCAAACTATCTTTACTAAAGAGTAAGGTCAAAGTAAATTGACAGAATTATAGAAAAATACAAATCACTTTTAGAATAAGGCTTCTGGTTCTGTGTTAACTACATGATAAGACCCACAAGTTAAAATTTCCCTGGTAGCTCACACAATCTCTTTCCCTAAGGGCTTCCTGCCTCTGCATTGGCAGGGGCTTCTGCCTGCCGTCTCATCTTCCTGACTCCCCAGAAACCACATAACCATCCCTCTCCTTCCATCCTGTGGATGGCCATTATGTGCCCAGATCTATAGTCACAGATTTGTTTTGACCTTCCACAGAAGCCCTGTCTTTTAGCTGAAAAGAAAAGTCTTTTATAAAACTAATTGTGAGGATTTTGTTGATTGATAAATGGATAAACTTCAGTGATCAGCTCTCTGCAAAGTCAGAAGAGACCTTTCTCCCTTCCCCAAATGCAGGACAATGAACTCACCCATTATTAGCTGCCCATGGGGATATATTGACCACAAGACAATGTGCAGAAATCATCATAACATTAGTGTAGCCCATATGAGCATTGGCTTAAAATAGTTGAAAAAGAAAGTCTCTGAATTGAGGTAGCCAGGGAGAATACTTAGTATTATTATGATAAGAGTGTAAAAATCTTTTTTCACCCATCAGGATCTGCTTTTTTTAAAAAATTATATTTTATTGATTATGCTATTACAGTTGTCCCATTTCTCCCCCATCATCCCCCTCCACCCTGCACACCCCCTCTCACCCACATTCCCCCCTTTACTTCATGTCCATGTGTTGTAAGTTCTTAAGCTTCCACTTTTCCCACACTATTCTTGCCCTCCCCCTGTCTATTTTCTACCCACTGTCTATGCTACTTATTCTCTGTACCTTGTCCCCCTCTCTCCTCCTCCCACTCCCCTGTTGCTAACCCTCCATGTGATCTCCATTTCTGTGTTTCTGCTTCTGGTCTAGTGGTTTGCTTAGTTGGCTTTTGTTTTAGGTGTGGTTGTTAATATCTGTGAGTTTGCTGTCTTTTTACTGTCCTATTTTTGATCTTTTTCTTAGATAAGTCCCTTTAACATTTCATATAATAAGGGCTTGGTGATGATGAACTCCTTTAACTTGACCTTATCTGAGAAGCACTTTATCTGCCCTTCCATTCTAAATGACAGCTTCACTGGATAGAGCAATCTTGAAAGTAGGTCCTTGACTTTCATGACTTGGAATACTTCTTTCCAGCCCCTTCTTGCCTGCAAGGTCTCTTTTGAGAAATCAGCTGACAGTCTGATGGGAACTCCTTTGTAGGTGACTGTGCCTTATCCCTTGCTGCTTCTAGAATTCTCTCCTTCATTTGAATCTTGGCTAATGTAATTGTGATGTGTCTTGGTGTATTCCTCCTTGGATCCAACTTCTTTGGACTCTCTGAGCTTCCTGGACTTCCTGGAAGTCTATTTCCTTTGCCAGATTGGGGAAGTTCTGCTTTATTATTTGTTCAAATAAGTTTTCCACTTGTTGCTCTTCCTCTTCACCTTCTGGTACCCCAATAATTCAGATGTTGGGACGTTTAAAGATGTCCTGGAGGTTCCTAAGCCTCTCCTCACTTTTTTGAATTCTTGTTTCTTCATTCTTTTCTGTTTGGTTGTTTCTTTCTTCCTTCTGGTCTGCTCCATTGATTTGAGTCCCAGTTTTCCTCCCATCACTATTGGTTCCCTGTGCATTTTTCTTCATTTCACTTATTGTAGCCTCCATTTGTTCCTCTAATTTGTGACGAAAATCAACCAATTCTGTGAGTTTCCTAATCACCAGACCTTTGAACTGCGCTTCTGATAAGTTGGCTACCAGTGCTATGAGCTCTGCCTCTGATAGGCTGACCACCTCCTGGTCACTCAGATGAATTAGATCCGGGGCCCTGGTCTGTTCTCCCTTTTGAGCCATCCTTGATTTTGTTTTTTTGTTTTTTGTTTTTTGTCTGGTCGAGGCTGTTACGTAGTGAGGGGTGGAGCCTTAGGCATTCACCAGGGTGGGCAGTCCAGTTATGACTGGGTTATGACACTGTATGTGGGTGCGGGGTCCGAGAGGGAACAATGGCGCTTGCTCCACTCTCTCTCAGATTCCAGTCCCGTCCACTGCTTTCCTCAAGCAAATTGGGCCCTTCTCGTGCTGATTTCCATGTGGGTGGGCTTGTGTACATACATTCTAGGACCCTGTAGGTCTCTCTAACGACCTCTCCTGTGAGGCTGGGATTCTCTCCCGGCACTTCAACTCCCACAAGTGTTTTCAATTGGTGCTTTTAAGCTTTGTTTCCCAGCACTGGGGCCCTGCATTGCAAAGTCTGTCTTGCTGCCCATTTTTTGCCTGGCTTATCTGCATGTGAATGTGTGTACACGGTCAGCCACCTTGTGCGCCCCGCTTGGCCTCCTCAAGTTCAGCAACGCTGCCACCTGTGCACCTGGGGTGACTGCGTGCCCAGGACCACCACCAGCTTATCCCGCCAAGATCTGACTCCGCCGGCAGCGGTCTCCGCCCCTTACCAGTTTGGGTGAATCGTTGTTGTTGGACTCTTACACAATTCAATTTTGTCTCTGTCCTCATTGGGTTTTCTTTTTTTTCGTTCTATATTTTTGTTGTCCTTAATCTTGGTTGTGAGAGGAGGCACAGCGTGTCCAGCTACACCTCCATCTTGGCCGGAAGAGGATCTGCTTTTAAAGTGGAATACAATTTAGAATGGCACTGACCAATACAGCAGCCACTAGTTACACTTGTGACTATTTAAATTTTAATCAATAGCACTTAATATTAAATAAAATTTAACTGAGTTCTGCAGTTCTGCTAGCCACATTCCAATGCTCAGTAGCCACGTAGGGCTCAGGGGCACACTATTGGACCACACAGAAGAGACATTTCCATCATCACAGCAAGTTCTGTGGGACAACGCTGATCCAGAAGACATTCTTTCCACTAAAGCAGAATAGGAGTGAAAGTGTTTTTCCTGTTACCATAGTCTTGGGTACAATGTGAAGTACTCAGGAGCAAGATAAAAGTGACAGGGCTCACAGATAGAAAGGGAAGCTTTTCTTTTCACTTAGTACATTGTAAGTTTTAGGACATTTTCAATATTTTGGAAGGAAGCACTGCCTACTTAACAATCAATGGATAGGAAAAAAGTGTGTGGTGAAGGTTAGTCCTAAGGTGCATAAATGGAGAGGAAGAATAAACAATCTGATGTATGAAGTAGGGTCCCAGTGCAGACCGATTTAGGTGGAACCGAGAAGAGAGAATTGGCAGAACCAGGAAAAAGAGATAGAGACTAGGCCAAAACAGGTATTACTACCACTGTAAACACAACTAGCTGAGAGATTTTGCCAATTCTTTAGGGAGAAGAAATCATAAATTAATATCAGAATCCAGTACATGCCTTTTATACTTGGCTCCATATGATTTTGCTGAATTCCATAGTAAAATTGCATATAGTGAAAAAATAGTATAGTTGACCTTGGAACGCCACAGGCTTGAACTGTGCAGGCACACTCACCTGCAAACTGTTTTCCATGAATAGTTGTACTGTTTCCACCCACGGCTGGAAGTCTGAGGATGTGGAGGGCAGACTGTATGCATGATCTATGCTATTTTGTTCAGGGCACTTGAGCATCCATGGATTCTGGTATCTGGGCGGGTTCCTGAAACCAGTCCACCATGAATACTAAGGGACAACTGGGCTTTTGGGGAGTCAAAAATTACACATAGACTTTTTGCTCAGGGGTTGGCGCCTTTAAGCCCCGTGTTATTAGAAGGTCAACTGTCTGTGATATCAGGGAAAGTGTTCCAGGATGGTAAAAGCAAAACTAAAGGTATAAGTAAAGCAAATAAAAATATAAAGAAATCTTAGAAAGCAGATAGACTTATATTTAATGCTACCTGACTCTAATTATTGTATTTATTTTAATTTCCATTACCTTTAAATATATATTCTCTATATCATATAGTTCAGATATTCAAGATTTGGTCAATTTATTCATCCTTCCAAAGATTTCCATCTGGGAAATTGATTCCTTTGAGGGCTGGCTATCACTAGTCATATTTTGGTTGCTGTTAACCATTTATCTCCCATGTCCTTGTTAACCCTATTGCTGCAAGATTTTGGTCAGGCAAAAGTCTGCTCCAGAAGTAGATTCCTCTTGATGAAGGACTCAGAACTTGATTCAACGTAAAGAGCAGGGTGGTACATTTTTTTCCTTTCTTAAATAAACAAAATCAAGAATTATACACAGGCACACAAGCACACAACCAATTTTGAAGCCCCCCTCACCACAACTTTGTATGTTTTATATCTTGAATGTTCATGCATCTTCCAGTCCTGCACCCTCAATTATAAGTGGAATTCAGCAAAACTTTTTTAGGCTTATGGTAAAGTGAAAATACAAATTCAATGCCACTGAGAGATAAGCAGAGTTTGATTAAGATGAGAAAAATATAAATGTGCACCTAACTGACAAAAGAACACCCAGCCGACAAAGCCAACATGCTGACAGTCTACCAGTTCCATCCATCCCAGCATGTTCTCACTACCCCTGAATGCCCTCCTGCTCTTCATGCCCCTTTTTGTCCAGTTTCTATTTCAGGATCCACCATTGAAATTCTCCGAGAACATATTGTTCATTCCTGCACTGATTTCTCTGATTGGCTAAGTTCCAACCCAGTAAGAACCCAACTACCTCACCTTTTCTTGCCCTGCAGCTGAGCAGCTGAACATTGATGGAGAAAAATTACACTTTGGCCTTCTTCTACTTTTAGAATTTTAGTCCTCAAAAGTGTCCTATGTGCAAGCCATCATACTACTTTTCCTGTAGCTTTGTTTTTGGCTCTCAAAAATACTACTTCATGCCTTCTTCTCCATTCTCTATCTGCTACCTCATAGCACCTCAAAACTCTCAGCTGACAATCTTGCTTCATTCTTCATTGAGAAAATAGAAGCCATCAGACAGGAACTTCTGGCTTTCCACCTTTACCTATACAGACCTGGATTCCCTCCCCTGCCAGAGGTCCAGCGCATGCTCTAGGTCCCAGCTGCTCTAGCCACCTCAAGGACTTTGCTCCTTGAGTTATCGCTTCTCTCTCCTGAGCTATCAACCATTCCCTCTCTCTGGGATCATTCCCAGTAGTATACAAACATACTCTGGGGTTGTCCATTTTAAAAAGCCTTCTTTGTTTTCATCTCTCCAACTACTGTACATTTTTCTGTTTGCTTTCATAGCAAAATATCTCCACTTCCTATTCCCTGCACAGGACTCTTCAGTCTGGCGTCCGTCCTACAGTCCACCAAAACTGTTCTCACTAGGTGCCATAGATTGTTCTTAGTGACTTTCACATGGTCAAATCCAATGCACAACTTTCTACATACATCTTACTTTACCTTTTATCTGCATTTCACAAGTTCACTACTTCTTCCTTGAAGCAGTCAATTCTCTTTCTTGATCTCTGAGAGATCACACTCTCATGATTTTCTTCTATTTCTCTGACTCACCTCTTCATGGTTCCACATTTACCAGCTTCTAAATGTGGGGGTTCTCTCAGCTTTCATCCAAGGCCCTGGATACTTCTCTTGCCTGGGTAAGTCTCCAGTGCAAACCTCTTCTTTGAGCTATTGTTTTCCAACTTCCTACCTAGCATCTCCATTTAAATATTTCATTGGCAATTTCAAACTTAACATGTATAAGACTGAACTCAATGATTTTTATCTTATGAAACCTCTAGGGTTTCCTATTTTGGTGAATGATGCCACAATCCATCTATTGATCAAGTCATAAATCTCATTTCTCATATGTAATTAATCATCAAATCCTGTTGTTTTTGCCTTCAAAATACATCTAAGATGTTAGTGTGAAGTTGCCATTCTGGAAATCATTCAAAAACAACAAGAAGTATGAAAGAAATAAAGGATGAAAGAGGAAAAAAAAGGAGAGAAGAAAGGAAGAAAGGAAAGTAGGAAGGAAGGAAACTCACAAGTTATCTGTTTTATTAAACTAAGGAAACAGCTGAAATCCCAAAATACAACACGTGGAGCAAGTGGAAAGGTTCCTCCAAGGCAGGGTGACCACGCAGGACCACACTCAGTGAAAACGGAGAGAGGGCCCCATGAATGTAAATCTTAGAGACAGCAAAGAATGTTTCTTGAAGATGAAAGATAATTCTTTATTTCCAGAACCAAAATCTTTTTGTTCTGAGAAGCGGGGGAGGAGAGTCTAAATGAGGAAATAGGTAGACTAACTAACTATATTTACAGGAACCAGTCTGTCTCTATGGCAGAGCAGGAAAAGAAAAATGCATTGGGAAAGGTCTCAGCCTGTCTCCAATGGCTGAAAAGAAGTAAAAGCTAAACAAAATTACACAAAATCAAGATTATGAAAACAAATTCAACACCTAAAACTAATACAAAATAGTGTTGAATGCAAACTGTAATTAAGAAAAGGAAGAAAAAAAAATCGGTTAGCCAGTAACTGGCCCTGGTCCTTCCACCAAATGAAACTCTTGCAAGCAGTGGTATAGGAAATGCTCAGCTGCTTCAGATATAAGTAATCAAAAAAGAATGTGCACAATATCCATACAAAGATGCTACACAAAGAAAAAGAAGAAGAAACACAGGGTTGATAAAACACCTTAACCAGAAAAACACTTGCAATAGAGCAGCTGAAAATTATAATCAAACATTCCATCATGAATCTTAAATTCAGAATGAACAAATCTGCTCCATGAGGGAAAAGCCATAAAGCAGAGATACGAGGTCGTGGAACATATGTTAACGCAACAGGAAGAAATAAGTTGTGAGCTGAGAGTGTGCATGAGAGTGGAAGAAAAAATGTAACCATCACAGAAATGAAAGCAGAATGAGAAGGAACACATGGGCAAGTAGGTCCTGCCAAAAGGACAGAAAAGACGTACGGGGTGGTAATGAGGAAGAGAGCAAAATGAAATGAAAATGAAGAAAAATGTTAGAGTATTAGACAGCAATGAGATTTAAAAAGCAAGCAAAGGAAAGCCAGTCACATAATTGAAGTGTGAGGAGAACAAACTAAAGTAATGAAATAATATTTAAAGATATAATTATAGAAACATTTCCTAAAATAAAGGAATACTTAAACCTATAACTTGAAAGGACCCAGTATATTCAAGGAGAAACTCACTCAGAGCAGACTTAGCTATTAAACGTGCTGAATTTCAAAGATAAAGAAAAAAATAAAGCCATGGTAATACTCAATGCTAGAAAATCTTCAAGGAAAGAAAATGTGATCCAAAGAAGATATACATTTGTTGCTCAAGTGTAGAAACTTAAACAAAGTTTCGAGCATGCACATTGTTCCCTGAGTCCTGCTTAATGATTTTATCAGATGGCAAACATAAGAGCCAACTGAGCTACTACTACGGGGGCCTGGCAGAGAGCAATGGATATACTTCCCTAAGAGCAAAACAGTATGGGGATTAGAGTAACAGAACCAAATGTAAATCTTATATACCTGACAATGTAAAAATGAAAATCTAACAGGAGTTGCAAGAGGTGAGGGGATTGGGCGGGAGAAAGTAAACGGCACATAGCTAGGCTTATTGCCTTGTCTTTAACAGCTGAAAGTCAGTGGATAAATATAATGTGGTAGAGAAGAAATAAGAGGTGGAAAAGAAATACATTAATTTAATCAATGCTATGGGAGGAAAGTAGTAGAGGATTGCAGCATTATATAAAGTTGCAATTGTAAAGATAACAACTGAAACAATACGAGTCTTCCTATTTAGCTGAATAAATACACAAGGAAAAAAATCATAGGAAACTGAGTAGTAGACACATATTTTAAAAAATATAAAATGATTACAAAAATAAAAACTGAGACCAAATATCTCTACCATGTCAAAGAATATAAACAGACTGAACTCACTTATTAAAAGAAAAGTGTATTTCAATTGTATCACAAAGGAAATTTGGTGCTGAATTCAAGAGATATACATAAGATGACATACTCAATAAGAGTAAAAAAAAAAAAAGAAAAGAAAAAAGAAAGGTTGGGCCAAAGTAAATTAACCAAATGAAAATTTTTAAGAAATAAGCAGCAATTGTGATCTTATACCAGTCAAGATTGGATTCAGGCCAAAAATTATTAAACGAAAAAATATGGGTCCTTTATAACAGTCAAGGGAATTCACTAGGAAAATATTAATAATTTATGTCTATTATAAAATAAAATAGCATTGATATTGATAAAGCAAAAATAGAAAGTGATGTAAAAAGAAATGTAAATATATCAGTGGTGGGAGATTAATTACTTTAATCCACAACAGATCGAGAAGACAAAAAAAAGTAAAATTACAGCACACCTAAATAATGCCATGACTATGATAGTCCTTGCTGTTAAAACAGAGAATATATCTTAAAGTCCACAAACATTTATAAAAATTGACCATGTTTAAGCCATTTAAAAAAACCTTGACAAATTGCAGAAAGGAATAAGTGGATAACATTCTTCGATCAAAATGCAGTAAAAGTAGAAATTAATAGCATAACCAGATTACACAAAGCTTCTACCACTACTACCTAGGAATTGGAAAAGTAGGAGCTCTCTTAACTCCTGGGTGAAAGGTAAAATTCAAACTAAAATTAGAGACTATATAGGAAATACCAAAAACATAAACTTGTGTCAGAACCAATGAGATACAGGTAATGCAATGAATGGTAACTTTGTAGACATAAAACAATTCCATTAATAAAAAAGAAAAAAAATCATGAATTAATAAGTTAAAAAATAAACTACAAATTAATCCTAAGGAAAAATAAGAAAAGATAAAACAGAAATTAATAATTTAGAAAATGTAAAAGTAGTAAAACTGACAAATATATGTAAAAACTTAAATTTTTTAAAAGATTTTATTTATTTACTTTTAGAGAAGGGAAGAGAGGAAGAGAGGGAAACATCAATATGTGGTTGCCTCTCCTGCACCCCCTACTGGGGTATCTGGCCCCGGCGTGTGCCCTGACTGGGAATCAAACCAGCGACCCTTTGGTTCACAGGCTAGTGCTCAATTCACTGAGCCACACCAGCCAGTGCTGCAAAAACTTTTAAAAGAAAAACAGTAACAATATAATATAAACTGTTAAGTAATTTTAACAACAAAAACAAAGGAAACACTAATATACAGAATAAGAAACTAAAAAGAAATAATCACTTATGCAGAAGAAATCAAAAGAATCATGAGACTGCTTAATTCTACCATCGATAACTTACTATGTATAAAGATGAAGTTGAAAATAGGGATGATGCATAGATAAATGGACACTTGAGAAAAAGTTATGTTCCCTGTGTTAACAATAGACTACCTAATTCATGATATTATTTAGGTGTCCTATTAGTAGGGAAATATAGTGATAATTTGTCAAAATGACTCCAAAAGAGACAGAATCTCCAATAGACCAATTGCCAAAATAAAATAAAATAAAATAAAATAAAATAAAATAAAATAAAATAAAATAAAATAAAATAAAAAATAAAATGGTAGTGAAAAACCTAATCCTCTTTCTCCTTCTCTTGACAAAAAGCATCAGGCCCAGAGTTTTTACAGGGAATTCACAGGGAGACAGATAATTCCAATGGTATTTAAAGTGTCTCAGAGCATATTAAAAGAAGGAAACCCATTAAGTTATTTTAAGGAAACCCAATGACCGCATTTAAAAACGTCACACAAACTAATCTCAGTTATTACTATGGGTGCAAAATTTCTTTTAAATAATTGCAAGAAGATTTGAACAGTGCAGCAAGATTATAATATACCAGATCAAGTAAAATTTATTTTTAAAATACAAAGATAATTTAGTATTAAGAAATCTAAAATAGAGTAATTCATTATATTAATAGATCTAAGGAGAAAATCATAAAATAATTTTTACATGTACCACAAGGGCATTTGATAATGTTAAATATCAATTATTAGTTTTAAAAAATAAATCTTTTAACAAAATAGAAATGGGAGAAAACTTCTTTGACATAAGATAGAGTTAACTAAACCCTAAAGCTAGCATCACGCTGAATGGATAAAAACTAGAAGCATCTTATTATAGTCAGGAACAAGTCCAGGATGTACTAGAAGTTAAACCTGATAATTTTTTTAACACGGTTTTAGAGGTACTAACGAATGGAATTAGAAAAAAAGATAAGGTGGACTAAAATTATCGTAATTTGTAGATAGTATGACTATATTTGGAAAATCCAAGAAAATCTTACAAACAATAAAAGAATACAAGAAAAGTATTAGTTATAAAATTAGTTATGATCACATTGAACATCCATCACTCTCCCTAAACCACTCCAAGTGGCAAAGAAATGGAGTTATATGGTCGTAATCAGCCAATGGGACCCATACCTGCAGTCAGGAGTGAAATCCTGGGGTAATTTTCCAAAAAGAACACCTAAATGCTATTAGAAAGGAGAGGAGGAATTGATAGTGGGTAGGCAATAGTCAAATGTCCACTCAACCAAAGAAGAATTAGATATTTTACTTCCTGACATTAGTATCTGCTGTTAATATTCTCTCACATAATGAGATAATAACAAATAGAATAGTGGTTATGAAACAAAGATGTTTAAAGAGAAACTAGCAGGGGTAAAATAGTACTAGGTATTTTTTTTCTAGTAACAGTTAAAGTGAAGTAATAATACCTCAAATCCTCATAAACCATAAAATGCTGTGTTCCCCCTTACATTTTCTTGCCTTCCCCTGTTATTCTTTATTTTGGCACATAAATTTATCCAGATGAGTTTCCTAAGAAGGGGACATTAATTCATCTGAGCATACAGATATAATATGATATATATTATAATATAATATAATATGATATGATATTCATATTATATCAGAATAATATATACTGTTACATAAGGAATACTAAATATCTACATGCTCAAATTTATGTACGAGATCAGTAACTTTTTTGTATACATCACTGGGTTTATTGGGGAATATTGAATCCCAATTGCCTTACCCATTAACAGGATATTCATATGTTTCAATTACTCTCATTCTTCTCAAATGGTTTAAAATATTTTTTAAAAGCCTAACTAGGCTACCACTTATCCCTTTTATCCCAGATGGCTTTTATAATAACAGTGATTATATTGGCTATGGATTCATGACTTTTAATTTTTTATTATATTTCATTGATTATGCTATTACAGTTGTCCCATTTCTCCCCCATCATTCTCCTCCACCCTGCACACCCCCTCCCACCCACATTCTCCCCCTTTACTTCATGTCCATGTGTCATAAGTTCTTTAGTTTCTACTTTCTCCACACTATTCTTGCCCTCCCTTGTCTATTTTCTACCCACTGTCTATGCTACTTATTCTCTGTACCTTTTCTCCCTCTCTCTTCCTCCCACTCCCCTGTTGCTAACCCTCCATGTGATCTCCATTTCTGTGTTTCTGCTGCTGGTCTAGTGGTTTGCTTAGTTGGCTTTTGTTTTAGGTGTGGTTTGTTAATATCTGTGAGTTTTCTGTCTTTTTACTGTCCTATTTTTGATCTTCTTTTTCTTAGATAAGTCCCTTTAACATTTCATATGATAAGGGCTTGGTGATGATGAACTCCTTTAACTTGACCTTATCTGACAAGCACTTTATCTTCCCTTCCATTCTAAATGACAGCTTCACTGGATAGAGCAATCTTGAAAGTAGGTCCTTGACTTTCATGACTTGGAATACTTCTTTCCAGCCCCTTCTTGCCTGCAAGGTCTCTTTTGAGAAATCAGCTGACAGTCTGATGGGACCTCCTTTGTAGGTGACTGTGCCCTTATCCCTTGCTGCTTCTAGAATTCTCTCCTTTATTTTAATCTTGGCTAATGTAATTATGATGTGCCTCAGTGTATTCCTCCTTGGATCCAACTTCTTTGGACTCTCTGAGCTTCCTGGACTTCCTGGAAGACTATTTTCTTTGCCAGATTGGGGAAGTTCCCCTTTATTATTTGTTCAAAGAAGTTTTCCACTTGTTGGGAAACTTATTGCTCTTCCTCTTCCCCTTCTGGTACCCCTACAATTTGGATGTTGGGACGTTTAAAGATGTCCTGGAAGTTCCTAAGCCTCTCCTCATTTTTTTTTTTTTGAATTCTTGTTTCTTCATTCTTTTCTGTTTGGTTGTTTCTTTCTTCCTTGTGGTCCACTCCATTGATTTGAGTCCCAGTTTTCCTCCCATCACTATTGGTTCCCTGTGTGTTTTCCTTCATTTCACTTATTGTAGCCTCCATTTGTTCATTTAATTTGTGAGCAAAATCAACCAATCATCTAATTTGTGAGCATCCTGATCACCAGGGCTTTGAACTGTGCATCTGATAGGTTGAATACCAGTGCTTTGAGCTGTGCATTTGATAGGTTGGCTATCTCTTGGTCACTTAGATGAATTAGCTCCGGGGCTTTGATGTTCTCCCATTTGAGCCATTTTTTTTTTTTTTTTTTTTGGTCTGGTCGCAGCTGTTACATAGTGAGGGGTGGTGCCTTAGGTGTTCACCAGGGCGGGGCAACCCAGTTGCTGGGTTGTGATGCTGTATGTGGGGGCGGGGTCCGAGAGGGAACAATGGCACTTGCTCCACTCCCCTCTCTCTCGGATTCCAGTCCCTTCCACCACTTTCCCCAAGCAAATTGGGCCCTTCTGGTGCTGATTTCCATGTGAGTGGGCTTGTGTATGTTCTAGGACCCTGTAGGTCTCTCTAACGACCTCTCCTGTGAGGCTGGGATTCTCTCCCGGCACTTCAATCCCCACAAGTGCTTTCAATTGGTGCTTTTAGGCTTTATTTCCCAGTGCTGGGGCCCTGCATTTCGAAGTCTATCTTGCTGCCCGCTTTCACCTGGTTTATCTGCACGCAAATGGGTGACCATGGTCAGCTGCCTTGTGCGCCTTGCTTGGTCTGCTCGTTGCCTCCCCGCACTCGGTAACTGCCACCTGTGCACTGGGGTGTGCCAACCACCGCATGTGTGCCAGGGACCACTAACCACTGCTTTTTCCTGCTGTGACCCCTCCCTGCCAGCGGCCGACTCTGCCCCTTTTACCTGTCTGGGTGAATCATTGTCAGACTTCCCTGCAATTCAATTTTCTATCTGTTCTGGTTGGGTTTTTTGGTTCTATATATTTGTTGTCCTTCATCTTGGATGTGAGAGGAGGCACAGTGTGTCCACCTACGCCTGTATCTTGGCCGGAAGTCTCCCCATCTGGATTCATGACTTTTAAACACAAAATTTCACAATTGCCTTTAGAAATATACTTTAGAGAAACATTTTTTAACAAGTTACTTTGAGTATCTGGGATATATTGGGACTTGCTTCTTCAGAATGAATTACTCTTCACTGGATTGAAATTCAATAACTGTTTAAGTTAGATAAAAAATAGAACCTTTATGATCCAAAACCAACTTGATTGAATTACAGTAATACACTGAGGAGAGATGACAGGTATCATTTGTGTGTGGGAAGAACATGGTAGCATGTTTTGATGGATTTCATTGAGGAATATGACTCTAGCAAGTATTACTAGAGTTGGGATGAATATTAAAAGTTCTTTCTGCCCCTCACCAGCTTTATTGAGATATAACTGACATATTACATTGTCAATGTATAATGTGACAATTTTTTAAAGTATATTTTATTGATTATGCTATCACAGTTGTCCAATTTTTTTCTCTGCCTTATCCCCCTCTGCCCAGCACCCCCTTCCCACCAGCATTGCCCCCTGACTTAGGTTATGTCCATGGGTCATGCATATAAGTTCTTTGGCTTCTCCATTTCCTATACTGTTCTTAATAACATCCCCCTTTCTATTTTGTACCTACCATTTATGCTTCTTATTCTCTGTACCTTTTTCCCCATTATCCCCCCTCCCCTTCCCTGCTGATAACACTCTATGTGATCTCCATTTTTATGATTCTGTTTCCAGTTCTAAATGTTTGCTTAGTTTGTTTTTGTTTTGTCTTTTTTAGTTTCAGTTGTTGATAGTTGTGTTTGTTGTCATTTTACCATTCATTGATTTGTTCTTCCTCTTTTTCTTAGATAAGTCCCTTTAACATTTCATATAATAAGGGCTTGCTGATGATGAACTCCTTTAACTTGACCTTATCTGGGAAGTACTTTATCTGCCCTTGCTTTCTAAATGGTAGCTTTGCTGGATAGAGTTATCTTGGATGTGGGTCCTTGTCTTTCATGACTTTGAATACTTCTTTCCAGCCCCTTCTTGCCTGTAAGATTTCTTTTGAGAAATCAGTTGATAATCTTATGGGAACTCCTTTGTAGGTAACTTTCTCTTTTTCTCTTAGTGCTTTTAAGATTCCTTATCTTTAACTTTGAGTAATTTAATTATGATGTGCCTTGGTGTGTTCCTCCTTGGGTCCAATTTCTTTGGGACTCTCTGAGATTCCTGGACTTCCTGGAAATCTATTTCCTTTGCCAGATTGAGACAGCTCTCCTTCAGTATTTTTTCAAATAAGTTTTCAATTTCTTGCTCTTCCTCTTCTCCTTGTGGAACCCTTATGATTTGGATGTTGGAGTGTTTAAAGTTGTGCTGGAGGTTCCTCAGCCTCTCCTCATTTTTTTGAATGCTTGTTTCTACATTCTGTGCTAGCTGAATACTTATTTCTTCCTTCTGGTCCAAATCATTGATTTGAGTCCCAGTTTTCTTCCCTTCACTATATATTTTTTATTTCATTTTGCATAGCCTTCACTTCTTCCTCTATTTTGTGTCTGTATTCAACCATTTCTGTGAGCATCCTGATTACCAGTGTTTTGAACTCTGCATCTGGTAGGTTGGCTATCTCCTTTTACTTAGTTCTTTTTCTGGAGTTTTGATCTGTTCTTTCATTTGGACCATATTTCTTTGTCTGGGTGCACCTGTTACGCTCCAAGGGGCAGAGTCTTAGGTATTTGTCAGGGCAGGGCAACCTACTGTGCAGTGTTGTGCACTGTATGTGGGGGAGGGGTCTGAGAGGGAACAATGCTGCTTGCTCAGCTCTCGCCCAGCTTTCCTTCACTTCCCTCATTTCCCACAAGCAGATTGTGCCCTTTCAGGTGCTGATTCCTGGGTGGGTGGGTTTGTGTACATTCTGGGACCCTATGGGTCTTTCCAATGACCTCTCCTGTGAGGTTGGCAGTTTCTCCCACCACTGCAACCCCCACATGTTTTTTACAGCCAGAGGTTTTTGAGGCTTTGCTTCTCCATACTGGAACCCTGGGTTGTGCTGTTTGTCTTGCTCCTCAGTTATTCCTTCCGGTTTATCCCATGTGACTGTGGGACCACCCATCCTCCAGCCGCCTCCTTGCCCTGTGGTCTCTCCACCCCAGCTGCCTGTCTCTACCCCTCCTACCAGTCTGGCTGAATGTTTCTTCTTTAACTTCTTGGTTGTCAGAATTCCATACAGTTCAATTTTCTGGCAGTTCTGATTCTTTTTTGTTTCTAAGTTTGTTGTTGTCCTTCTTTTGGTTGTGTGAAGAAGTAAAGTTTATTTTCCTACGCCTCCATCTTGGCCAGATGTACAATGTGACAATTTGATCCATGTATCTGTTGTGAAATGACTGCCACAATAAGTTTAGTTAATACATCCATCAGTTCACATGGTTTGTGCATGTGTTTATGTTTTTGCAAGAGGGAACTTTTAAGATCTACTCTCTTAGTAACTTCCTAATATCTGATACTATCTGTTAGCTATAGTTACCATTTAAAAGTTCTATTAAGCATTTTTAAAGATAAAAGGAATAAAAGAAATGTTGCATTTATAGCAATAATTAAGGAAAACGAAATAAACAATAAGAGCTGTGAAATAGTTTTTCAAGATGAAAACAGCTCTGGGGACAGATGCTGGCAATGTCTGCACCACAGTATGTATGTACTGAATGTCTCTGAACTGCACACCGAAAAGTGGTTAAAATGGTAAATTTATGTTATATTAAAAAAAGAGTTGTGAGATACACTGTAACTGCTGCCCAAATTTAAATGATTCAAGCTTTAAATTACAAATATTTAAGTTACATATAAATATGCCTTTGTTTATTTATAATATTGTGAATGCATATACCAATTTAATAAATTGAAATTAAAGAGAATACAATGCTGTTTCAAATGCAGAATATAAAATTATTGTACACCATAACACATAATGACTCAGACTCAGACCAATAAAATTTTTATTTTTAAATGATCTAAAATACTACTTTCTCTCAAACCTCTCAAAAACTATGTAACAAAGAATAGTAAATGAAAAATACATTTGGCTTAAAGTAAGAATATTTTAAAATAATCAATTATTTCTGAATAGTTAATATAAGCACTTTATAATATCCAAAAGGTAAAAAAGAATATAGAGTAAAAAATAAATTTCTTTCTCTTTTCTGCTTCCAGAAGTCTAGTTCCCTTCCCTGGAGGAAACACTGGTATTGGTTTCTCATGTCTTTTTCTTCTTTAAAGATTAAAAAAAAATTATTTTTAGAGAAAAGGGAAGGGATGATTGCTTGCTTCTCATACATACCCTATCCAGGAACCAGGCTTCAACCCAGGCATGTGCCCTGACTGGGAATCACACTGGCAACCTTGTACCTCTAAGGAAAATGCCCAATCAACTGAGCCACACCAGTCAGAGCCAGTTTCTTATATGTTTAAAGAGCTTTTCAATATGCAAGGAAGCTAATATATGTGTAGAAACTATATGTCACTATATACATGTTTCATACTGAGGCTTTTTTAAAGTGAAGAATATCCCTTGAACAATATTCCATATTAATGCCTACAGAAATACTGTATTCCTTTTTAATGTGTGCATAGTATTCCATTGGATGGCTGCACCATACTTTATTTAATTGGTTCCTGCCTCAGTAAAGTTCTCCACAGACACAGGAACAATAGGTGGATATACATACTCGGAAAGAGATTTATTTTAAGGGATTGGCTCATGTGATTAATTACTATGGAGGCTGGAAAATCCAACATCTGCAGTGTAGGCTGGAAGGCAGGAGGCCTGGGAAAGAACTGATGCTGTAGTTCATGTCAAAGGATGGAGACCAAGGAAGAGCCAACGTTGCTTTTCAAGTCCGAAAGCCATCAGAATTCCTTCTTGTTCAAGGGATGTTAGTCTTGGTTCTATTCAGATCTTCAATTATTGGATGAGACCCACCACATATCGAGGAAATCTGCTTTACTCAAAGTCCACTGATTTATTGTGAATCTCATCCAAAAGCCCTCATGGAAAACATCCAGAAGGTTTGACCTTGCATATCTGGGCACCATGGCCCAGCCAAATTGGTGTATTATAAAATTAATTACCATGATTCCCTTACAATGGCTATTTAGTTTTGTTTACAATATTTGGCTAATATAATGTATATCCTAAAACATAAATATTTCACAGATATGCAAATCTGTCTATAAAATAAATCCCCAGAAGTGGAATTGCTAAATCTGTGGGTGCATGCTTTTAAAATTTTGACAAATATTTCCAAATCATCTTCCAAAGTGTCTGTACTAATTCACACTCACAAAAGTTGATTGCCAATTTCCCTAATCCTTTCCAACACAGTGTATTAAAAGACTTTCTGACCTTTGCTATTTGGCTGGTTGCAATACTAGTCAGGCAATTAATGAGAAGACATTTTATGCATCTTCACAAGGATGGCATTTCTGATCATGTACACAGATTCAGGATGTACCTGGTAGTATTATCACAGTAATGATGGAATGGAATGTAGAATGCAATTTATTTTAGTAGTAGCATTAATGCCAAGAGGTTAGAAATAACCTTCATCCTGCATTTATTAAGAGTCTGATGGCAGCGCTTAAATTTTTCAGTTATACTTGAGGAGCATGTATAAATCTGGATATTTAGTAAGGTTATCAGGATATATGCCCTGTTTTAACATTAAAGACCCAAGATTAAAATTAAAGGAAGGGAAAGATTTGATAGGCATTTGGCAAGTAAATAATTAAATTTGGAGGTGATTGGGGGAGGAATAGAGATTGAATGCCCTGTATTCTTTCACCTTTCTGGCCTTCAAGGTTGGTAAGAATCCAACCTATAAAGGAGTCATTTCACAGAAAGACCAAGTTGCAGACATATTTAGATTCCTCATACTGTCCTGTTAGTAGTTACTTAGCCTGTTGTTTTCAGTGGGGATTCAGAGCACAGATGGTCCCAGTAGCAGAAACCTGGTGCCTTCTGGCATTCTAGTCTTTAGAATTCCCCTTTTTCCTGCCACTGGGCCAGAGACTCTGATGTTCTCTATTCAAGTGACATTTGACCCACAATGAAAGTTTAAAAAAAAAAGTTAAAACTTCCTTTCTTCCTTCCCTCCCCACTTTTCTTTCTTCCCTCACCCAGGCCCCCATGGCCTTTTTGTTCTTCATTTCATTTGACACACATTTCCTGAAGGCCTTTATAAGCCAGGGGATGTATCAGGTCCTGATCACACCGTGATGAATACGATGCAAAAGTCACCGTTCTCTGAGGAACACACAGTTGCAAAGGAAAAGTGTAAATCGTTTCTCAACTCCTTTCATTTTCATTTCTAGTTTTGTTGTAGCTGCTGACATATTTTGTTTTAGTAGCTTATAATTTGAAACACAGAAGTATAAATCATAACACAAAGAACATATTTTCAACAACAACAACAACAAATGCTCAATGCTGGCCACCCTATCACTAAGCAACTCTTTTATTACATATTATTTCAGACATTTCAGTGCTGTTTCACTAGAGAGAGGTCCGATCAGTGGCTAACATGACATCTTAAGCAAAGCATATACAGTTATAAAATTTATTATTTCAATGACCATTTATAATATATTTATAATGAAATAAATAATTAATATGATGACTGTACTGTTTCTCCCCCTAAATTGATTATTTGTCTTTTATCTGGGGAAGCATTGTTATATTGTTTTATTATTCTGTAGTTTAATACATTGTTCATCTAAAATCTCATGCTAATTTTGCCTAATACTTAGAGGTAGTACAATTCCTAATAACACTATAACCAAATTGATCTGGTTACATTGAATGGGGACATCGGGACAATCTGAGCTTCTCCTTTTCCACGATCAGCACTTTGTGTCACATTGGAGTAGATTTTTTCTGTTCCTCTTTTTCCATCAGTTAACTTAGATTAATCATTATCACTGTTTCATGACTTTGGAGGTCTAAGGTCTTAGAATCAGGGGTTAAATAATTTAATATATTTTAACAAATATTTAAAAAGTTTGTTTCTGATACATAGATTAATACGACATTATTTAAAAAATTATTTCAGTGATGAACAAGATAATGGAAATTTCCTTGTTATAAAATTAATTTTGGCTTCATTCTTTTTTAAGGAAGTAAAACATATGTATGTATTACATTTAAATGTAACTTTTATATGGCAATAGCAGTAGATGAATCAGCATTTCACTTATTAATAAACTATATAATTTGGTTTTCCACCATGGGGTTTTTAAATTATGATACTTAAAACAAAGAGTCTTATTTTTTTTAGTTATAAAAGCTCTGTTCATCAGAAAATGTACTTTCTGTTCACAGAAACAGATGGTATGTAATATTTGACCTTCTCAGAGAAGATAGAATCAAAAAGTACATGAACAAGAGTATAAACATGTGAATTTTGAAATGTTGCAGGTGAATACACAATTTCTAGTTAAAAACTCTCTTAAAATAGAGTACACTTCTCATCAAATAGTAGGCCTTGTCTTAAAACCATGGGTCTAAAAGAAGATAGGCAGGTTGGCATGAAGGAAATCATTCATCAGAGTAGTCCACTTCTCTTTTACATCCTTTGTGGAAAAGAGAAGGAAAATAAGACAGTAGAGAATAAAGAACTCAAACTCTAGCAATCAAGGTTTCAACTGTGTAGTAGACACACATATTAAGACTTGTGTAGTGGACACACACTGGGTTGGCTACCTAGCTCACAATGATTCTTCACAAAGCCATACTTGTCCTACTCAGCCCATCATGGATTTGGGGGAATTATTCATTCTCTCCATGGTCTGACTGAGAGGTACCATTCTATTATAGAATAACCCCCACCTCCCAGAAAGATATTCATATGACTCAAGAAGGGTTCATCATATTATACCCTTTTGGCTATTGTGAATTGTACAAAGGATGAGTCTATGGCTTATCTACACCAATCTGTGTCCTTCCCGGAGATTTTTCAAGTTGGAGCTAAGAGGGAAGGATTTCTATTTCTGTTTGGTGGCTAAGTTATGAGGATGAACTTGGACCCAGCTGAGGCCATATTTCTAGCCCCAAATTATAAAGCTAACAACCAGAAAGAAGCAGATCCAATATGTGAAGAAAGGAAGAGAGGAAGAACATGAGAAAGGGAGAAGATATTCAAATGATCACCTCTGCCATCAGAATGGCTACTATATTAAAAAAAACAAAATAACAAGTGTATGTGAGGATGTGTAAAAATTGGAACTCTTGTACACTGTGGGAATGTAAAATGGTGTAGCCACTATGGAAAAAAGTATTGCAATTCCTCAAAAAAATTATATAGAATTACCATATCAATCAGCAATTCCACTTATGGGTATAAGGAGGTAAAAGCAGGGACATGAACAGATATTTGTATACCCACGTTCATAGCAGCATTGTTCATAATAGCTAAATGATGGAAGTGCCCCTAGTGTCCACTGACAGACGAATAAGTAAACAAATTGTGCTGTATAGAGTTCCTCAAAAAAATTAAAAATAGAATTACTATGTGATTAAGAAATTCAACTTCTGGAGCATCCACTGAGAGCTGAATGGATAAACAAAATATGATATATATATATTTATGCAATGGAATATTATTTAGCCATAAAATAGATACAAATTATGTTACACAGGAAAACATAGATGAACTAGAAGACATTATGGTAAGTGAAATAAGGCAGGAACAGAAGAACAAATACCATATTATTCCATATATATGAATTTATGGTAGTCAAGTTCATAGAAACACAGAGTAGAAGGTAGCTGCCAGGGGCTGAGGGAGAGGACATGGGGCGTTGTTGAATGGCTATGGTTTCGGGGTTGCAAGACAGAAAGGTTCTGGAGACTGGGAGCATGAGGATGTGAATACACCTAAACATGCTTAACTGTGAATTTAAAAATTCATGGTTAAGATGTAAATTTTATGTAAGTGCATTTTACCACAATTAGAAATTTAAAAATTAAACACATTCTTAGAATCATTGGAAGAATATATAGGTAAAAATCTATCTAATGTAAGCACATCAAAAGTAAAAGCCATAACAGAAAATGTTTGTATATACAAAGAATGTGTTAATACTGGTTATCTGTTGCTCTTGGTATTATGGTTACTTTTATCATCTTTGAGAAATTATTTTTTGTAATGAACATTATTGGTTTGAATAATTAGCAAATTAGGAAAAATGAGATACTGTTTTTTTCCCTTCATTCTGTCATTCACCAAAGATCATGAAAAAATACAAAATTTGATGTTGATGAGAGTATGGAAACAGGCACTCTTCTTTCCCTTTTTGTTTTTCAATTACAGCTTACATTTGATATTATTTTGTATTAGTTTCAGGTATACAGCATGGTGGTGAGATAATCATACACTTTTCAAAGTGTTCTCCCTGATATTTCTAGGACCCTCCTGGCATCATACATAATTATAACTATATTGTTGACTGTGTTCCCTATGCTGTACTTTACATCTTGTGACTGTTTTGTAACTACCTATTCATACTTCTTAATCCCTTCACCTTTTTCACCCAGTCCCCCAAATCGCTTCCCATCTGGCAACTGTCACTCTGTTCTCTGCATCTATGAGTCTGTTTCAATTTTGTCTGTCCATTTATTTTGTTTGAAAGAACATAAGCACCCCTATGTTCATTGCAGTGTTATTTACAATAGCCACGATTTAGAAGCAGCCCAAGTGCCCATCAGTTGATGAGTGAATAAAAAAGTTGTGGTACATTTACACAATGGAATACTATTCAGCCATTAAAAACAAGGAAATTCCACCTTTTGACAGCATGAATGGACCTGGAGAGTATTATGCTAAGAGAAATAAGTCAGTCAAAGAATAATAAGTACCATATGATTTCACTTATATGTGGAATCTACAGAACAAAATAAACTAACAAAATAAAAACAGACTCAGACACAGAGAACAGACCGACAGCTGTCAGAGGGGAGGAAGATTGAGGGGCTGAGTGAACAAGGTAAAGGGATTAAGAAAAAAACCCTCATAGACACAGACAACAGTGTGGTGATTGCCAGAGGGAAAGGGGTGGGGTGGGGTTGAAGAAGGTGATGGAGGGATAAATGGAGATGGGAGGAGACTTGATTTGTGGTGATGGACACATGATACAATATACAGATGATGTATTACAGGTTTGTACATGTGAAACTTACATAATTTTATGAAATGTCACCTCAAATATTCAATAAAAATTAAACAAACAAAAAAACAGGTAGGACACCGGTTATCATGGTGCAGCCATTAACTGCAACTTTTACATCTTCCCCCAAAATAAGGACACATATGGAATGATTGAAAAAATGACCAATAAAGGGCATTTTAAAAACAGAAAAGAGATTATTAGGCAAACACAAACCAACAAAGTTAATGCATCTGTTTAGATAAGACCCTGAGACATTAAACTGCAACATTAAAATATTTTATTGCATTAAAAATAATGAAAATAAGGGCATTTGTTTTTTAGAACAAATAGCATATCACATGTTTATAACTTGAACAGTTTAAAAAATATTTAGTGATATCCAAGACTACCTAATTTGTCAGAATTTTAATCTTCACACTCCTAATGATAGATTATTGTTTTCTTAGCCTAAATAATGACTTGTGTTGCCCATGTGTACTAAAAATAGATGTTAACAAATGAAATAGAGCTAGTTTGTATCACTAAATTAAATCTGTTTCTTCAAAAATGATTTAATCTGTTAATGCCTGGCATGATTTATAACAATTTTTCAAATAGGAGTGGTTCCAAAAATTAATTTTTCCTAAGGTATTTCCCAAGGTTTATTTTAAGAGAACTTCAGTCAATGTATAAATGGAAAGAGAATTGCCTACATGGATGGTCCAGTAGGGTACCAAAAACACCCATCTTACTAATGCCAACAGATTCATCGCCTTCTTTCCATCATTCTGCAGGAGTGCTCTGAGCTATAGTAAGCCTCCAAAAACAACAGATTCTTCCTACTGCCATCTCTTTAACAAGAATGACACATTAAGTCCTAACACTTCAGTGAGAATGTTACTCTTTTAAGAGACAAGGAGGCATGCAATATGAATACACAGGACACAGGGGATCACTGGGATATTTGGGTTGAAAGAGAGAAGGGCAAAGAAAAGGGAGGTGGAGGCAAAGATAAGCCTGCCCTATGTCTCAGTCTTGCCTTCCCAAGACAGACTCTGGGCTCTGCCTATGTTCTTTCTGTTCCCATTCTCTTAGTCTCTGTATTTCATACTAGTTGATAAATAAATAGCAAGTGGAGTAGGCAAGAGGCAAGGCCATACAATTTTAATGTTATAAATTATAGCCCTGTTCAATAGCCAAAAAAATTGAAAAGTAATGATCTTTCTTGGCTCCAGGGTGAAATCATTGAAAGAGGATGGCACTGTCTGGCTTCCCTGAGAAGCAGACTCTGAGTCGGAGTCAGATTAGGGGGTAAGAGGTTCCTGAAGAGTGTTCTAAGGATCATCACATATGAAAGGCAAGGCAAGGGAAGGGAAAAGAACTGGCAGAGGAGAAAGCTGAGCTGTGATGGATTCTCAGCTTTAGCCCTTTGGAATGCTCTGAAGAAGATAGGGGACCCTTTGGGAAGCCTTGAACTGGGACAAGAGGCCCAGGCTTTTCTACCTCCCCTTGACCATTGGTTGCAGTGTTCCCTGGGAAGGAAGCATTTGTTCTACAGCTGAGGCAATTCCTGAAGGAGGCTGATGGCTGAGGACGATCTTGTATGTCTTCCGCATTGCTAGCAGCTGGGAGATAAGGCCTTCAGTCCCCAAGGGGGCCTTGGGTAGTGTACCCTGACAAGGAACTAGCACCCACCACAGAGCTCGATGTGTGTGGTCACTCAACACACATTTGCTGAATAGCTGAAGATTCTTGTTTTATCTTTCAAATTGTTCACCCTTCCCAAAAAAACAATAAATCTTATTATTATTAAAGCTTTTACAGACAACTGCCTTTAATACTAGTTTATATCATGTAGAAAGATGGACAAGGAATTTTTGTAATCTCTAGCCGCAATCAAGGGAAATGGCACGATGTGGTGTATCTGTGACAATCTGCTGCAACTTAATGTGCATTTGCTTTTGCATTTTTGTGAAATATCTTTTCATTTTGAATCGGTGTCAAGTGTACAGGAAACTTGCAAAAAGAGTACAAAGAACTTTTGTTACTACTTCCTAGCACAAGAAGATGTTGCAGGTTTAGTGTGTACTTTCTCTGCCTGAACACTGGAATCAGACAGTTCTCCTAACCTCTATTTATGGCCACCTCTAAAGGATGCAGAAAAAAATGCTAAAAAGGAGTTCATGAAAGTTATATAATGGATTGTTTCTTGCTTTTTGAATTCTAAGGATAGAACACTCTGTGCTTGAAATCCTAAGCTCCAAAGGTACAGATTTCATAAGACTTTATTCTAATATCTGCACTGTATTGATATGTATCTTTAGGCTACCTTGGAAGTAATGTAGTTAATAAAACTTTGTGTAACAGTTTACATTTATGTAACCAAGCCCTGTTAGGTGAAAGAACCTGTTTAAAACTGCCCTATGGCAAGACTTGTGACCACCAGTTCAGCAGCATGGTTGGACTTTAAGCAGATAACATGGGTTTGTGTATCAGTGGAATCATTTAGTATGAAAATAATCTCTACCTCATTAGATAGCTATAAATATTAAATGAGACAGCTCCCATAAAATTGTCAGGTAAACTGTAAAGAGCTATCAAATGTTATTTAGAAATGTTAAGAATCACTTAACTGTTAAAACCTCTAAAAATAAACTCCTGGGTTTTCTCAAGAAAAAAAAACTAGTATGGCAAAAAAAATCTTTAACATTATTAGTCTTTTAAAAAAATGCAAGACTGTGTCCAGCCAAGATGGAGGCGTAGGTAGACAAAGTGTGCCTCCTTGTACAACCAAAAGAAGAACAACAAATTTAAAAACAGAAAACAACCAGAACTGCCAGAAAAATCAAATTGTACAGAAGTCCAACAACCAAGGAGTTAAAGAAGAAACATCCATCCAGACTGGTAGGAGGGACAGAAACAGGCAGCCAGGGTGAAGAGAACACAAGGCAAGGAGGCGGCTAGAGTGGGTGGGCAGGCGGTGGCGAGCTGACCAGGTGGTCCCACGTTCATGTGCAGATAAACCAGGAGGAACAACTGGAGAGTGAGACAGACCTCATAACCCAGGGTTCCAGCCCAGGGAAATAAAGCCTCAGACCTCTGACTAAAAACTCCTGTGGGGTCTGAGGTGCTGGGAGAGACTCCCAGCCTCACAGGAGAGTTCATTGGAGAGAACCACAGGGTCCTAGAACATACACAAGTCCACCCACACAGGAATCAGCACCAGAAGGGCCCAATTTGCTTATGGGTAGTGGGGGAAATGACTGAAAGCTGGCAGAGAGTGGAGCAAGTGGTGTTGTTCCCTCTTGGACTCCTCCCTCATGTACAGTGATGTGGATTGCCCTGCCCTGGTGAACACCTAAGGCTACACACCTCACTACATAACAGGCCATGCCAAGACAAAAAAAAAAAATGGCCCAAATGAAAGAACAGTTCAAAGCTCCAGAAAAAATACAACTAAGCAATGAAGAGATAGCCAACATATCAGATATACAGTTCAAAATGCTGGTAATCAGGATGCTCACAGAATTGGTTGAATATGGTTGCAAATTAGAGAAAAAAATGAAGGCTATGCTAAGTGAAATAAATGAAAATGTACAGGGAACCAGCAGTGATGGGAAGGAAACTGGGACTCAAATCAATGGTTTAGACCAGAAGGAAGAAAGAAACATTCAACCAGAACAGAATGAAGAAACAAGTATTCAAGAAAATGAGAAGAGGCTTAGGAACCTCTAGGACATCTTTAAATGTTCCAACATCCAAATCATATGGGTGCCAGAAGGAGAAAAGGAAGGACAATGAATGAATTGAAAACTTATTTGAAAACATAATGAAGGAGAACTTCCCCAATCTGGCAAAGGAAATGGACTTCCAGGAAGTCCAGGAAGCTCAGAGAGTCCCAAAGAAGTTGAACCCAAGGAAGAACACACCAAGGCACATCGTAACTACATTACCCAAGATTAAAGATAAGGAGAGAATCTTAAAAGCAGCAAGAGAAAAGGAGAGAGTTACCCACAAAGGAGTGCCCATAAGACCACTAGCTGATTTCTCAAAAGAAACCTTGTAGGCAAGAAGGAGTTGGAAAGAACTATTCCAAGTCATGAAAGGCAAGGACCTACATCCAAGATTACTCTATCCAGCATAGCTATCATTTAGAATAGAAGGTCAGATAAAGTGCTTCCTAGATAAGGTCAAGTTAAAGGAGTTCATCATCAGCAAGCCCTTATTATATGAAATGTTAAAGGGACTTATCTCAGAAAAAGAGGATCAAAAATATGAACAGCAAAATGACAATAAATTCACAGTTATTAACAACTGAATCTAAAACAAAAATGAACTAAGCAAACCACTAGAACAGGAACAGAATCACAGAAATGGAGATCACATGGAGGGTTATCAGTGGGGGGGAGTGGGAGGAAGAAGGAGGGGGATGGAGGGAGAAAAGGTACAGAGAATAAGTAGCATAAATGGTAGGTAAAAAATAGACAGGGGGAGATTAAGAATAGTATAGGAAATGTAGAAGCCAAAGAACTTATATGTATGACCCATGGACATAAACTAAATGGTGGCGGAATGCAGGTGGGAGGGGTTGTGAAGGATGGAGGGGAATAAATGGAGGAAAATGGGACAACTGTGATAGCATAATCAATAAAATATATTTAAAAAATGCAAGATTGCTTTTATATGCCATATTTTTCTATAGGACTTTTATGATATCTCAAATTGTGATTTTGCTAAAATCTCTGTGCAATTATTGCTTACTTACTTTCTCACATACTTTGTTCAATTTGGAATATTTATTCTTTGGAGTCATTCACAGATAAAGTATCTGTTAAGATGTTAAAATTACTGAAAAGGAAATATTGATGAAAATAAAGAAAAGCCTGAAGCTCTTTCAAAGGTAAGCAAATGGTTTGTTAAGACTACGGATGCACTGAATAATGAGTCAGGAAGAAAAAGAAGCATTAAAGAATTCCCACTTGTCATTCAGTGGGAGTTTTGTAGGAGACAAAAGTAATAAATTTCTGCTTTGTGTGTATGTATAAGAATGGTACTGTCTTTTAGAATCCTTATCTTTTAGAATAAGTACTGAAATGTTTTAAAATTAAACAGGAAAAATGTTTTTGCTGAGGGAAGTGGGTAAGAGTATAGTTCAGGGATCAACAAACTTTTTTGTAAATTGCTAACTAGTATTTTAGGCTTGACAAGACACACAATCTCAGTTGTAGCTACTCCACTACTGCAGCATGAAAGCAGGCATCGGCATCATACAAACAAAGAGCAAGGCCGTGCTCCCATGAAGATTTATTTACAGAAACAGGTGGTGGGCTGGATCTGGCTCAGAGACCACAGGTCATAGCTTCCCAGCCCCTGCTATAAACAGAACAAGATTTACCATGATTAATAATTACGAAGCACAGTCATGGGTGCATTGAGGTTATTACACTACTCTGCATATTATATTTAAAAATTTCCATAATAGACCGGCAGAAGATGGCGGCGTGGTAAGAGGAAGCACATTCCTCTTCCCCCTTTACACAGGAGAAAAACCTAGCCAATTTACAGCAGAGCACAGCAAACAGACATCAGAAACACAGCATATTTGAAAACAGGAGATCGAAAATTGCAGTGGACACTGAAAAACCAGACAGTAAGGAGAGTACTCCCGCAGCGGAGACCAGGGTGGGGGCTGAGATCCCGGGCCAGTGCTGGCCGTAAGACTCTAGAGAGGGAGGGAGTTGGGTCAACTGCTCACTGATCAGCCAAACAAGGTTTCCGCAGCACCAGGATAAACCTGGTTGCTTGAAATCTCACAGAGAAGAGTTAAGATCTCATAGCCCTGGGAGGATTGCCCATTGGAGCTTGGGCAACTGTCTACGCCCATGCACCGCTGGGAACAGCTGCATGGGGATCCATCGGTGCCAGTGCGCCACCGGGGGACCTGTGCAGCAGTCGCTGGGCTCCCGCGGGCCATCGGGGACCTGTGTGGTCTGCCGGGAGATCTTAGGCACCTGTGCGTAACCTGCGTGGGGGTCGATTTGTGCTCGCAGGACAGTCGGCACCTGTGCATGGAAGGCTGAAAGATCATTAGTGCTTGTGTGTGATCCCGGTAGGTGCATGCTGCCTCAGAAGATACACCTGAGGCCCTGTGCAGAGAGGCCCCAGGCTAGCTCTGAAGACAGTAGCCCAAAGATAACTGAGTGCTGAACAGGGAGAAAAGTGATACCATCACCCCTTGGCCACTGCAGTCAGCAAGGCCAGAAAAACCGGCTTGGCAAGATTGATAACAGCAAGAGTTGGTGTTTTTGGAGTTTTTTTTTTTTTTTTAATTAATTTTCCATTATTTTTATCTTTTTTACCCCTCAACTCCTTTTGCTTCTCATTACTTCTTTCTTGTTTTATTCCTTCTTCCTTTCTTTCCAATCTTATATTTCTTCCTTTCTCTTTTTTCTTTTCTTTTCCTTTCTGCTTTTCTTTATTCATTTTTCATTTTTTCTTTTTTTTCTTCCTCTTTTCTCTTTTTAAACACCTATGAGTGAGACAAAAACAAAACAAAACAAAACAAAACAAACCTGGAACTGTGGAAAGACCAGAGTTGGTCCCAAAGAGGGGGCATTTCAACAGCTGAGACACTGAAAGCCGTGAACACCAGGATACCTGAAAGAGACTGCACCACTGAATCTCACAGATATTCTACCACAGAAGTTCACACCATAAACCCAGGGAACCAGAACAAATCAATTTAAGAAACTGAGCCTAACAAGAAGAGCCTCACAAACAATGGGAAGACAAAGAAACAATCCCCAAATGAAAGAAAAGGAGGAAGCTGCAGAAAGAATGCTAAATGAGATGAAGGCAACTCAACTATCAGATATTGAGTTCAAAGCAATGGTTGTCAGGAAGCTCCATGAGCTCTCAATGAGCTACCAGAAACTACAAGGAAGCTACGAGGAACTCACTGCAAACTATATAAACATGAAAAAGGAAATAGAAACTATCAGCAAGGGCCAAGAGGAAATGAAAAATACATTTTCTGAACTAAAGAACACAGTGGAAGGAATGAAAAGCAGAATTGATGAAGCAGAAGATTGGATCAGTGAGTTGGAGGACCAAGTAGAAAAAAAATCCAGAAAGAGCAACAAAAGGAAAAGAGGCTCAGAAAGAATGAAGAGGGATTAAGAGAAATACAAGACAATACGAAACATAATAATATCCATATAATAGGGATACCAGAGGGAGAAGAAGAAGAGCAAGGGATAGAAAACCTACTTGAAAAAGTAATGATAGAAAACTTCCCTAATTTGATGAGAGAAAAAGTCACACAAATCCAGGAAACACAGAGAGTCCCAATCAAGTGGAATCCAAAGAGGTCCACTTTAACACACATAATTAAAATGGCAAAATTCCAACACAAAGAGAGAATCTTAAAGGCAGCAAGGGAGAAAAAGGAAGTAACATACAAGGGAACCCAATAAGGTTAGCAGTTTACTTCTCAATGGAAACACTCCAAGCCAGAGGAGAATGGCAAGAAATATTCCAAGTAATGAGAACCAAAGGCCTGCAACCAAGACTACTTTACCCAGCAAGGCTTTCAATCAAGGTAGAAGGCCAAATAATGAGCTTCCCAGACAAAAGAAGTCTAAAAGAATACACCCCTACCAAACCAGTTCTGCAAGAGATACTAAAGGGCCTGCTTTAAGGAAAGGCAGGAAAGGAGAAAGAGAGGGAGAGGAACACAGGTACAAAAATGGCAATGAATAAGTACCTATCAATAATAACTTTAAACGTAAATGGATTAAATGCTCCAATCAAAAGGCATAGAATAGCTGAATGGATAAGAAAGCATGACCCACACATATGCTGCCTACAAGAGACCCACCTCAGGACAAAAGACCTACACAGACTCAAAGTGAAGGGCTGGAAACAAATTTTCCAAGCAAATGGACAGGAAAAAAAGCTGGGGTAGCAATACTCATATCAGACATAATAGACTTCAAAAGAAGAGCCATAAAGAGAGACCCAGAAGGTCACTTCATAATACTCAAAGGAAGAATCCACCAGGAAGACATAAACATTGTAAATATATATGCACCCAACATAGAAGCACCTAAATACATCAAGAAAATCTTAGAGGACTTCAAGAAAGATATTGACAGCAACACAATTGTAGTAGGGGATTTTAATACCCCACTGTCAAAAATGGACAGATCTTCCAAACAAAATATCAACAAAGATTGTGGTATTGAACAACACTCTAGATGAAATGGACTTAATTGATATATATAGAGCCTTCATTCCAAAGAAACTAAATACACATTCTTTTCAAATGCACATGGAACATTCTCAAAGATAGACCACATGATAGGACACAAAACTAACCTCAAGAAATTCAAGAAAATTGAAATCATACCAAGCATTTTCTCTGACCACAAGGGACTGAAACTAGAAACCAACCCCAAGGGGAAAAACACAAAGTCCTCAAAATCATGGAGATTGAATAGCATGCTATTAAACAATGAGTGGGTCAAGAATGAAATTAGGGAGGAAATCAAAAAGTTTCTGGAAACAAATGAAAATGAACTCACAATGACCCAAAACTTATGGGACACAGCAAAGGCAGTCCTCAGAGGGAAGTTCATAGTGGTACAGGCCTACCTAAAAAATATAGAAGCATCTCAAACAAACAACTTAACCCTACGCCTACAAGAACTCGAGGAACAACAACAAAGACAGCCCAGAGCAAGTAGAAGGAAGGAAATAACCAAGATCAGAGCAGAATTAAATGACACAGAGACTAAAAGCACAATTCTAAGGATCAGTGAATCCAGGAGTTGGTTCTTTGAAAAGATAAACAAAATTGACAAGCCTTTAAGCAGGCTCATCAAGAAAAAAAGAGAGAGGACCCAAATAAACACAATCAGAAATGAAAAAGGAGAGATTACAACTGACACCACAGAAATACAAAGGATTATAAGAAATTACTATGAAGAACTGTATGCCAAGAAATTTGAAAACCTAGGTGAACTGGACAAGTTTCTAGAAAAATATAATATCCCAAAACTCAATGAAGAAGCAGAAAAGCTGAACCAACCAATAACAGCAGATGAAATTGAAGCAGTAATCAAAAAACTCCTGACACACAAAAGCTCGGGACCAGATGGTTTCATTGGAGAATTTTACAAAGCATTTAAGGAAGAGCTAACCCCTATTCTTCACAAACTTTTTGAAAAAATCCAAAATGATGGAAGACTCCCAAACTCTTTTTATGAAGCCAGCATCATTCTAATCCCCAAACCAGATAAAGACATAACAAAGAAAGAAAACTTCAGGCCCATATCGCTGATGAACATAGACGCTAAAATCCTCAACAAAATATTGGCAAACTGCATCCAACAATACATTAAAAAGATAATACACCATGACCAAGTGGGATTCATCCCAAGGATGAAAGGATGGTTCAACATTCACAAATCAGTAAATGTAATACATCACATAAACAAAAGCAAAGACAAAAAAATCACATGATCATATCAATAGATGTGGAAAAAGCATTTGATAAGGTATAGCACCCATTTATGATAAAACACTCAGCAAAGTGGGAATTGAGGGAGCATTCCTCAACACAATAAAGGCCATATATGAGAGACCTACAGCCAACATCATACTCAACGGGCAAAAACTAAAATCTTTTCCACTAAGATCAGAAACAAGACAAGGTTGTCCACTTTCACCACTTCTATTCAATATAGTATTGGAAATATTGGCCACAGCAATTAGACAAGAAAAAGAGATAAAAGGCATCCAAATTGGAAAGGAGGAAACAAAACTATCATTATTTGCAAATGACATGATAGTGTACATAGAAAATCCTATAGACTTGGCCAAAAAGCTACTCGACCTAATAAATGAATTTGGCCAAACAGCCTGATACAAAGTCAATATCCAGAAATCAAAGGCATTTCTGTATACCAACAATGAAAGAGCAGAAGCAGAAATCAAGAAAAAAATCCCATGCAATATAGCAAAAAGAAAAATAAAATACCTAGGAATAAACCTAACCAAGGAGGTAAAAGACCTGTATGCAGAAAACTACATAACACTGAAGAAAGAAATCAAGGAAGACACAAACAAATGGAAACATATAGTTCATGGATCAGAAGAATTAACATCATCAAAATGTTCATACTACCCAAAGCAATGTACAAATTCAATGCAATACCTATTAAAGTACCAATGGCATATTTCACAGACATAGAACAAACACTTCAAAAATTTATATGGAACCATAAATGACCTCGAATAGCTGCAGCAATTTTGAGAAAGAAGAGCAAAGTAGGAGGGATCACAATACCTGACGCCATACTGTATTACAAGGCCACTGTAATCAAAACAGCCTGGTACTGGCACAAAAATGGGTACATGGACCAGTGGAATAGAACAGAGAACCCAGAAATAAACCCAATTCTCTATGGTCAATTAATATTTGACAAGGGAGGCAGCAACATAAAATAGAGTAAAAGTAGCCTCTTCAACAAGTGGTGTTGGGAGAACTAGACAGCTACATGCAAAAAAATGAAACTTGAGCACCAACTTACACCATGCACAAAAATAAATTCAAGGTGGATAAAAGATTTAAATATAAGCTGTGACACCACTGAAGTCCTAGAGGAGAACGTAGGCAGGGAAATCTCAGATATTTCACGCAGCAACATTTTTACTGATATGTCTCCTAAAGCAAGGGACATAAAGGAAAGAATAAACAAATGGGATCTCATTGAAATAAAAAGTTTCTGCACAGCTAAAGAAAACAGTATTAAAATAAAAAGAGAACCAACTGTATAGGAAAACACATTTGCCAATGATACCTCAGACAAGGGTTTAATATCCAAAATATATAAAGAACTTAGACAACTCCACTCTAAGAAGACAAGCAACCCAATTAAAAATTGGGCAAAAGACTTGAACAGACACTTCTCCAAGGAGGACATACAGAGGATCCAGAGACACATGAAAAGATACTCAGT
>PVKU01000110.1:322157-408063 GCA_004027475.1 Anoura caudifer
TAAAACCACAATGAGATACCACTTCACACCAGTCAGAATGGCCATCATAAACAAAGCAACAAACAACAAGTGTTGGAGAGGTTGTGGAGAAAAGGGGACCCTAGTGCACTGTTGGTGGGACTGCAGACTGGTACAACCACTATGGAAAGCAGTATGGAATTTTCTAAGAAAACTAAAAATGGACCTACCTTTTGACCCAACAATTCCACTGCTAGGATTATATCCTGGAAACCATGAAACACCAACCCAAAGGATCCTATGCACCCCAATGTTCATAGCAGCACAATTTACAATAGCCAAGTGTTGGAAGCAACCTAGGAAGCAACCATTCATCAGTAAATGAATGGATCAAGAAACTATGGTACATTTACACAATGGAATTCTATGCAGCAGAAAGAAAGAAGGAGCTCCTACCCTTCGTGACAGTATGGATGGAATTGGAGAGCATTATGCTAAGCGAAATAAGCCAGGAGGTGAAAGACAAATACCATACGATCTCACCTTTAACAGGAAACTAATCAACAGAACAAACAAACAAGCATAATATAACCAAAGACACTGAAATTGAGAACAAGAGAGGAGAGGGGTAGGAATTTCAAGGGAAAAGGAGAAGGGTTTAGAGCAACAAGTATAAAAGACACATGGACAAAAGCTGGGGGGTGGAAATGGGAGGGAGCTGGGGAGGGTTGGGGTGGTGGGCTGGGATGGGAGTAGAAGACAGAAAACTGTACAAGAACAACAATTAAAATAAATAAATAAATAAATAAATAAATAAATAAATAAATAAATAAAATTTTCCATAATAAAATTTATACAATAAAAAGTAAAACAAACAAAAAACATAAAAATCTGGATCAGGCATAGAGAAGAGAATGGGATCACTGGGCTGTGATAAAATACACTAATATTTAACACATACATTTAAAGTAGTTTATCTTGATGATCAGATTTACTGGCAAGGATAAGGAATATCTTTATTTTCCTTTTATGTAATAATTTGCCTGATCATTAAAAAAATACTGAATTTGAATATTATGTCTATCCATTAAGAAACTGCTTCTTTTTTGTAATATACTAAACTTAGGCATGCATAAGTGCCAAGAAGTGTTAAAGATATTTTATTTTTAAAAAACCATCCCAGAAAAATAAAGAGAACCTTATTTAGGATTCTGGGACTTTGGGTGGCAATGCTATTGAAAATCCAAGGTTCTAGGTATCCCTCTACTCCATATCCATGGCTGTGATGCACAATATATGAAAGAAAAAAATACACAGATTAAAAAAATAACTTTGTTCAGGAACATAAATATTCTGTGAGGCAGGAACAAAAAATAAAATACAATGAAGAAAGTAGGAGCTGGAGCCGTGGCCCTGCTGGACCCTGGGTTGAGAAGTAGGCAGAAGCAATTGAGAGTCTGTATCCTTTTGGGGAATAAAACTCCTCCCATTGAGATGGAGATCAGAGACAGGTTCACTAAAACTAGGAGCTGGGCTGCTGATCCTTGTGTACCCCCAACTGCTTCCCAGGGAAGCTAGAAGCTGCTGCTGACTCCCACTTGGCCCCACAGTTGTACAGGGAGCAGCCGGCTTCCTGAGGCAGGAGGACAGAAGCTCAGCCTGACACCAATATCCCACATGTTGCCATGGAGTAGGTCATTACACTGTTCTGTGTATATTATGTATTTGAAAGTTCCATAATACATACATTTTATATAATAAAAAGTAAAAAAATCATGGAGGATATAATGAATTCCTGGTCTCAATTCTTCTCTCCTCCCTGTACCCACATCTTATACCACTGTAACTTTGAAGTTTTTTCCACAAAAGACTAAATGTTTCTGCTCTTTGACTTTGGGGTTTAACCATGGTCTTGCTTGGGCCAGTGGGATGTTAACACGTGATAAAAGTTACTTCATCTGTCTGAATGTATTTTTGCTTCCTTTCTATAAAACAGGAATGACAGTACTTACTTCACAGGTTTGAGATGCATATAAACCATTTAGCCCAGTGCTTGGCAAATAATAAGGGCTCAATAAATTTAGCTCTTTTCTAAGAAGCAGTTTTAGATATTTCTGTTGCTATGCCAATATCCATTCCATACCTCTCCCTTATGTCATGTATATTCATTTATGTAAATTGGACCTATCCCACCCCCTCCAGAAAGTTATTGATTCAAGTAAACCATGCATAATCTGAACAGTGTAATTTGCATGATTATAAGAATGGACTAGTACCAATTGGGCAAACAGATCTCGTTATGGTCTTATTAAGATATGTATTATACTAAGTTTTTCTTAATGTGAACTGCCCTTTCATCAAAGGACAAGCCCTACTAGGCAATGAATTATTTTTGGACATATGCTTTGTACTTCCTAATATTTGATTTAGATTTGTTTGCACCCATATTCATGGGTGAACTAAAAATCTATAGCTTTCATTTTTGCCTTTAATTTTTAAGGTCAGGTATCCAAAATGAAACATATTCACCTTTTCCTATCTGCACACAAAAAATTATATACCACAGGGACAATGTACTTCTCAAAAGTCTGGAAGAATGTATAAAGTTGACCAGGGATCTTCTGAGGAGATACAATTCACTGACAACTATCTGAATTCTTTCTGTGGCTATTGACCTGCTCAGGTTTTTAAATTCTTGTGCAGAGAATTTTCTAAATATGTGTACTGAACATTTAACAAACATTTACAATATAATTGAGGACATCTATTTTATTTGTACTCCACACCCGAGGATATATTTATTGACTTTAGAGAGGCAGAGAAACATCAATTGTTTGATCAGTTGCTTCCCATATGCACCCCAAAATAGGACAGAACCCACAAATGATGTAGGTGCCCTGACCTGGAATCGAACCCACCACCTTCTGGTGTATAGGGCGACACTACTACAGAGCCTCTTAGCCGGGGCAGCATTTATTTTTAAAAGATCCTCTTTTTTTCATGACCTTCGTTATTTCTGATTCTGATTGATTTAAAAAAAAAATGCATTTACCAAGAGGTTGCCTTTACATCTCCATTTCTAATTAATCTTTGTTAATTTTGTTTCTAGTGTTGCAGCATATTTAATTCTTTTTCCTCTTTATGAAATAATGGCTATCAACTTGCATTTCTGCAAAGCTTTAAACACATCACCTACTTTTTTGTTGACAACACAGATGTTTAGAAGGTTTTAAAATTACTTTCCAGGGGATTGATGCTTTTATTTCCTTTATTTAATATCTTGTGGTCAAAGAATAGAACTGTACAACTTCTGTCCTTTAAATTGCACTCCAGATTATCAGGTCCCAAGGATTGTTTTCAGCTCCTGTACACTCCAAATACTGTTATTCAGCATGTGGGCACCAAATGCTGACCCACTTCATTCCTCTGCGAAATCCAAGGGGTCCAGGGGATTTAGGCTTGAGGGTGATAGGACAGAGTCTGGAAAGAGCAAGTTTGAGGGGTTTTGCCTTATTTTTTAACACAGCTGTAAATATTTTAAATCAGCTGATGTGCACAATAGTTCTGGGTCCTCTATGCTGCCTGTCATTCAATATTGCCATCTGACTGACTTACAAACTCTTCCATTAGATAAGTTACATCCTCTTTTCCCTATACCCAGTTTTTCCTACTTTAAGGGTAATTTCTCCCTTCTATTTGATTTGTTATGAGAAGTCCACAGAACGTGTGTTAAGTCTCCCACCACAATCTCTACACTGTATGAAGAACTTTTGTACTTCTCCATTTTAATCCTGTATTATCCTAAGTATAAATTGCCAGGGCTTCTTGTCTTCACTACTGTGATCTTTTTATTGATTGATTGATTTGAGAGGGGGAGGGAGGGAAGTGGGGGAGGAAGGGGGTGATGAGAACAGAGTCCTTCCACTTATTTATGCATTCATTTGTGGATACTCCTATGTCCTGTGACCAGGGACTGAACTGCAACCTTGGTGCATGGGACAACACTCTAACCAACTGATTGTAATTTTATTAGAGAATGTGCACATACTTTCTCACTCAAGTCATGTTCTGAGATACCTTTCATATTAGATGTGCATGATAGAATTTGACTTTGTTATTAATTTTATTAACTATCTTAACAGATGTCAAGATTCTTAAGCTCACGTGTAATTTTCAAAGCAAAAAAATTTTTTAGCTTTTCTTCACCAAAGGATTTTATTCCTCACCCCAACCCCCCCAAAATAAATTGCCATTCCTTCTTGGCAGCTTCACTGATTCAATACTTACCAACTGGCCTCTTTCTTTCAAAAAGATTTTATTTACTTTTAGAGATAGGGGAAAGAAGAGGGAGAGAAACATCAGTGTGTGGTTGCCTCTTGAGTGCTCCCTACTGGGGGCCTGGCCCACAACCCAGGCATGTGCCCTGACTGGGAATCGATCCAGCAACTCAATCCTTTGATCAAATTGATCCTTTGTTTCACAGGCCGGCACTCAATCCACTGAACCACACCAGCCAGGGTTATTCTTAACTTTGATTCATTTGCTAGTACTTGATTACATTCAAGTAATTTTTTCTATAAAGAGCAAATGAGTAGTATGTTTCATGTCACAGAACACTTGTGACCTTCACATTTGGATGAGTGGAGAAATCCTGAACTACAAAACACTGGGGGTAGATACTACTCCATTCCAGCTGGCATTTAATGCGAAGAGGATCTTCAGACTTGAGCCTTTTTTCAGACCGAGGTCTCTTCTGGTAAAACTATTGTTTGTTTGTTTTGTTGTCTTGTTTGGGAACACCTATTATGCAAAGGATATATCTTTGTAATCAGCCTTTTAAATCTGTACCTTTTCTCTTAAGTTATATTCATCTAAGGGTGCTTTTTAACTTTTACTCTGGCATTTTTTGGTTTATTATGATTTAAGCTGCAGAATCCCTGAAAGGAAAGCTTATTAAGAGCAATATATAACACTGACAAAGGCAGGTTTGATCTGGTTTGTGAAAGGCCTTCAAATGCCTCAGGAGATTGCTCTTCTCTCACACTGCAGAATTGTCGGTCCTGCCTTGTGTTGATTCTGCTTAACTCATTAAGAAACAAAAACATAGCTAGAGCACTATAAGATAAATACAAAAAATGCATAAACCATAAAAAATACAGCTCAAAAAGTTAACAGTTGTCACCATGCTGGTCGGGAAAGATTACCAGCACGCACCATAAGCCTTTTGTGGCCCCTCCCCACTGCCTTCTGCCTAAATGTATATTTTCTTTTGTTGGCTGGTTTCCTTTGTCAACATCACATTTATGAGACTCATCCAAATTGTTACATGTAGCAAGAGTTAGCTCAAAGAAGAGTTTCCTTATTTTACAGATATTTCTTGTATATGTATTCTGTTAATAGGTTGTTTCTGCTTTGAGGCAATTATGAATAATGCTAAGAACAATCTTGTATGTATTTTGGGGGGTACTCAAGTTCTCATCTCTGTTGATATATGCTTAGAAGTGAAATCACTCAGTTGAGGGGAAACATGTTTCAGTGTTATTATTTGTCAACCATTTTCAAAGTGGTTAAGACCTTCACCATTTGTGAGAGTGCCTGTTGTCCCACACCTAACTCTTGGTATTGCCACTATTTTTATTTTTATTATTTTATTGATTATGCTATTACAGTTGTCCCATTTCCCCCTTTATTCCCCTCCACCCTGTGCACCCCCTCCCACCCACATTCCCCCCTTTACTTCATGTCCATGTGTCGTAAGTTCTTTAGCTTCTACATTTCCCACTATTCTTGCCCTCCCCCTGTCTTATTTTTTACCCACCGTCTGTGCTACTTGTTCTATGTACCTTGTCCCCCTCTCTCCTCCTCCCACTCCCCTATTGCTAACCCTCCATGTGATCTCCATTTCTGTGTTTCTGCTCCTGTTGTAGTGGTTTGCTTAGTTGGCTTTTGTTTTAGGTGTGGTTGTTAATACCATGAGTTTGCTGTCTTTTTACTGTTCATATTTTTCATCTTCTTTTTCTTAGATAAGTCCCTTTAACATTTCATATAATAAGGGCTTGGTGATGATGAACTCCTTGAACTTGATCTTATCTGAGAAGCACTTTATCTTCCCTTCCATTCTAAATGACAGCTTTGCTGGATAGAGCAATCTTGGATGTAGGCCTTTGATTTTCATGACTTGGAATACCTCTTTCCAGCCCCTTCTTGCCTGGAAGGTCTCTTTTGAGAAATCAGCTGACAGTCTGATGGGAACTCCTTTGTAGGTGACTCTGCCTTTATCCCTTGCTGCTTCTAGAATTCTCTCCTTCATTTGAATCTTGGCTAATGTGATTACGATGTGCCTTGATGTATTTCTCCTTGGGTCCAACTTCTTTGGGACTCTCTGAGCTTCCTGGACTTCCTGGAAGTCTATTTCCTTTTCCAGATTGGGGAAGTTCTCCTTTATTATTTGTTCAAATAAGTTTTCCACTTGTTGCTCTTCTTCCCCTTCTGGTACCCCTATAATTTGGATGTTGGGACGTTTAAAGATGTCCTGGAGGTTCCTAAGCCTCTCCTCATTTTTTTGAATTCTTGTTTCTTCCTTGTTTTCTGTTTGGTTGTTTCTTTCTTCTTTGTGGTCCACTCCACTGATTTGAGTCCCAGTTTTCCTCCCATCTTTATTGGTTCCCTGTGGGTTTTCCTTCATTTCACTTAAAATCAACCAATTCTGTGAGCTTCCTAATAACCAGAGCTTTGAATTGTGCATCTGATAGGTTGGCTATCTCTTCATTGCTTAGATGAATTGGCTCTGGGGCTTTGATATGTTCTCCTGTTTGAGCCTTTTTTTGTTTTTTGTTCTGGTTGGGTCTATTATGTAGTGAGGGGTGGAGCCTTAGGTGTTCCCCAGGGTGGGACAGCCCAGTCGCTGGGTAGTGATGCTGTATGTGGGGGTGGAGTCTGAAGGAACAATGGCACTTGCTCTGCTCGCTCTCGGATTCCAGTCCCTTCTGCTGCTTCCCCTTCTCCTGGATTATCTGCACACGAATGTGGGACCACCTGGTCAGCTAGCTGCCTTGCGTGGCCTCACTGGGTCTGCACAGTTGCCACCCCGTGCCCGGGGTCTGCTAGCCGCCATCTGTGCACCTGGGATCTGCCAGCCGGGGCTGCCTGCGTGCCCGTCAACACCTCCACTTTTTCCTGCCACGACTACGCCCCTCTTACCAGTCTGGATGAATGGTTGTTGGACTTCCGTACAGTTCAATTTTCTATGAGTTCTGGTTGTTTTCTTGTTTCTAAATCTTTGTTGTCCTTAATTTTGGTTGTGAGAGGAGGCACAGTGTGTCCACCTATGCCTCCATCTTGGCCTGAAGTCCCTCTATTTTCATTTTTTGCTGCTCTTACCAGTGTAAGAGTATCTTACTATAGCTGAAATGTGCATTTTCTTCATAATGCGACTGAACACTTAACAAATTAAAAAAAAACTCTTAAACTTAGTTAACTGTCAAAGTAATAGAGCTTTTAATTTCTTTGCAAAGGATAAGTAATTTAACTCAATCCCCCCTTCCTCTGAGCCCTCCTACAATTGATCCCCCACCCGCAAAAAACCCACCTGTGATCCCTTCTTGGCTTTCTTTGTGAAGTGCTGGTTCAAATCTCTTGTCAAATCATTTATCCATTTAGTTGCTCATTTCTTAATGGGAATAGATTTAGCTAGGCCAATTACAGAATTGGCAGACTCTGTAACTGAGGATTGCTTTTAGCTCTTTAGCAGTCCACTCAAGTGCTGATGTAATATCTAGCAGATGGTTAGAAATGTTAGACTCATTTCATTCCTCCAGGAAACCCAAGGAGGTCCCTCAGATCTAGGCTTAGGGTAGAAGAATTGCCTTGCAGTAAGACCAAAGTTCTTAGGACAGAGGTTGGAAAAAATACTTGATGTTTTTAACTCCTGCTGTAAGTATTCTAAAACTGCCAATGGGCAGAAGCCAAAATCTTTTCTGATCACTTATTCTGCCTTTGTCATTCAGCACTACTCTTCTGGTCAGAGGTGGGGTCTCTGATGACCCCTCTGCCCAGGTGAATACCAACTGTGGTTCTCTTGTGAAAGAAAAGCTCCAAGATAGTCCAGCATCAGTGTCACCAATCAGATGCAGAATGAAGCCTCTTCTGGTGGGAATCCCAATGGTTGTCCAAGGAGTCAGAAGATGGGAAGCTAAGGTAGCACCTTGCTTTACCAAACAGTTGCTTCAATGTGAAATTTGAGTCAGCCACTTAAAAGAAAATCTACCCATTACTGCTTTATTTAGTAAAAATTCCTTATAGTTTTCACTATTCTTACCCAAGTTTCTATGAATGATATTTAGTTGTATGTTTTCATGGGTGTTTTTGCAGAAAATTAGGAGGAGGATTGAAGGTGTTTTTTATTTACACTACCTTTATTATCTTTTTTATTTTCTACATGAGAAGACAGGTCCAAAAAGGCAGTGTTAGTATCATATATAAAACTTGCCCTTGGAGGAAGTGAAGGCTAATCCTATCAACAAGATCTAGAAGACACAATACATTTCTATATTACAAGGAACTGAAAGTCATTAAATAGAAATTGGGTGTTCAGGCACATTGTTAATCTTATGGATTGATACAAAGGAGCTCTACTTCTGCCTTTTTTTGTAAAATAACAGTTATTGCAATGAAGTAAGACTGGGCTGGTGCAAGACAGGACTAGACCACAGTGCCTATACATCCCAGATTTAGAGTTAAAGTGGTAGGGAAAGGACTGAGCAGAGATGGTGCCTTGGTAGGAGTTTGTGATGGCAGAGCAAATATGAATGCTATCTATCCAAGTATACACTCTCTCTCTCCTCTTTTTTTTTGGGCCATTCTTGGTCCAATTTTGACACTGCCAAAGCAGGTTAGCCAGTCCCAGTTCTCTCAGCAACTACTGCAGATTCTTCCTAAAGTCAGTCAGCTAACCAACTGTGACCTCCTTCTCTACCTTCCACCAAAGGACGCACTGGCACTTTGATTTCTTAAGTTACTAATGTACTAATATGAAATAGGAAGAAAGTCTTTTGTGCCAATGGATCAATAATATAAAGATGCAAAAACTATCTTCAGAATCCAATACAACAAACTTTGTTGATGAAAAAAATTATGTAATTTTATATATCATATTTTCCAATAAATTAGATGACTTTAATTACTTTAAAGTAGATGATTTTAATTCTCTTCTTTTAGCATTTAAAAAATAAAGAGTAACAGAACGAACGAACAAAAACCCCTAAAAACTGTGCTAAAGAAGGCTGTAACATACATATTATTAATGCTGGAAAATTATAATAATGAGCAAGAAAATCAGTGGTAACATCATTTATCTCCAAAATCAGAAATAGAAATAGAGGCAGGAAAATTCACAGTGTAGATTCATACAAGTATCTCTGAGTAGCCCTTTGGTTACCTACTGTGCTCAATAATTTTCCCAATTTCTATGGAAAACAGTACATGCCTTTTCAGTCTGATTTTTGTATCTCTAATACAAATAATTTTCCAAATAATCTTGTGAGGCTTCCTTCCACCACTTCTGCAGCATTAAGGTCAGAAAAGCAGTCTCTAGGCTGCCTCAGTTGTTACAGCCTTGGTCAGCTTGCACATTAGCGAGCTCACGTGGACCCTGATATCTAGACATTGGCTGCAATTCACATATGACAGTCACAGGACTTCCTTTTCCTGTAATAATCACTCAAATGGATTTTCATAGTACCTGGTGACTTTCTCACAGTAAAATGAGACCTGCATATTCTCCTGAGGAAGTCTTTTTATCTTAAATAAATTCAACATGGTCATTGTAATGAATGAACTGCCAACTTCATATTTTAACTAAATATTTCTATCTGATCCCCTAGCAATACCATACCTTCAGTTCCCAGGATCCATGTGTTCTTGAGTTACTGTTTCTAGAAAAGGAAATAATGCAATCCATTCATTAGAATTCAGACATTAAAATGGGAACTATTATGTAATAAGGATGACCTTTATGTTTTCTCTTCACTGAACAAGTGTCAAAAAATTGCTATGATTTTTAATAGCGCTTACCATCCACATATGGAAGAAATAAAACTTGCATACATTCTGTGTGAAAAGGCTATACAAATATTTTATTTATTCTTGTCCCCACTGATTTTTAGTTTTATACATTGATAAAGAAATTACTAAAAGTTAATGTGCACCTATAATCAACCAATTTTTGGATGTACCGAAAAAGCATTCATTTTAAAAGATCATTCACTTTAATTGTAAGAATACTCACATATATGTATATATTTCTTACCCTTGTAATTGTTCTATTTTTTTTAGACACTGATGATATTGACATTACATTCATGCTTCTTTGTCATTTAAAAAGAATGACATACACCTATGTAGTTTTTTTAGAGACAAAATCTGATAATTTATTAACGTGATTAACGTTAAAATAAGTGCAAATAAAAAAATAAAATTAAGTAGAACTTTGAATGGCATAAAACAAATAATTACCATTCTTTACAAACAATCAAAAAATATTTGCTAACATGAAAAAGCTGGCCTGACATTTTGCTATTTATGAGACTGCTTGTGTTTTTCAATTTCTTACTGCAATTCATATGTACCCATTTTAAATTGAGGGGAAACAGATGTTTAATTGTAGACATGCCCAAGGTAAAAAGACTAGGAAACTTCTCAATGTCTGACAACAGTCTATGCTAAGGTCCAAATGTGGAATCCCCTTAGGCTACTATACTGCAAAATCAATGCCACTGACTACCTTCTCAGAATCACCTGGGAACTTGTTGAAAAACCCACCCCAAACCTACAACAATGTAGCTGCGTTTTAAGCAAACATCAGAGGTGATCCTTGTGGACACTACAATTTAGGAACCACTGCTCTCCAGTTCTTGAGTGGCAATGGTTATCACCACAACTGGTAAAATCTCTATTTTCTTTTGGTTCATTAATATTTGGTAGGTTCCCAATGAAAAGAGAACAAAAAGCACAGAAAGCTAAAATTTCAGAGTAAAAATTTCCTTAATATTTTGCACTAACATTTTATCTAGGGTGAAATAAAGTTTAAAAAAAAGAACTTGTATATAAAACCATAATATACCATATGAATAAAAGCAGTATATATTTAAAAAGAATTTTTCTTAAAATATGTTTTTTGGAATATCAGTGCCTTATATATCTTTTTGAATACCAGTACCTTATTAATAGTGTACCTCTGAAAATACAGTTCACAGTGCGTAAAGCAAACTATGAAAGTGCACACAACAGTTCTGTTTTGGAGATAGCAGTGATGGTGTTCAATCGTGTATGAAAGGCTCTAAGAGCTTTCATGGTCAAAAACTTGTGGAACTAAAAATAACTGAACATTTTCTAAATACACTTGACTATGAAAATTTGTTTCCTAAAGAAGACTTGACTTCTCTCATGTCACTAGTATTTATTTCAAAGAACACAGTTTGGGACATGATGTTCTACAAGCAGCAAATTTGATGGCTGCTTTCGGCATCTGTAAACTACCGTAAAAGATCCAACTTAATGAACTTACAGGAGAAAGTTGAACAGGATTTATTTAAAATGTTATTTACTATTTGAACCACCTATTTAAAAGAGAAAGTAACTTGTCTTGTTTGGCTTTCTTTCTAAATTGAAGACACACTTCATAAAAACCCTGCTACGTCAGCATTTTAGTAACTAACATATACAGGGTATCTAAGTATTTATGTATTATGTTCTTATATCCAAATTCATTTGAGAAGAAAACATTTAGCTGATGACATACAACTCTTTTAAGAATTTATATGAAAGACTTAAGGAAATAAACCTAGGTGAGGCACCTGACGGAAACTGAAACTTTGCTGGAACTGCCTATCTGATTTTAAGTGCAGGATGGAGAAACTGGGATAATTTAAGATGAACAGAAAATTTGGAGGGTGGAAGGGAATATGATAGCTGTCAAGAGAAAGATTCAACTTCCCTACATGGCTCAGTGAAAAACTTACAAGATTAAGAGGCGAAAATTACAGGGAATCATATTTTATGTCAATTTTGAGGGTTAATCAATGATGTAATGGTCTGAGGAAGGAGGTAGGAAGCTCCCTACTTTTACACCGTTCAGATCAACCACCTGATAGGAATATTTGGGGAGGAGGCAGTGGAAATTCACACACTAATTGAGTGGTAGAGCCAGATAACCTGTGGGACACAATTTAATCCCAATATGTAAGAATAGAACTGTGTATGTAGCAAATGAGTTTCCAGTGAATAAATCTGTCTGCTGGTAATTAATCCTCAACTCTTCTCACTTAAGTTTTTCATTTATAAAGGGAGCATTTGCTTTCCTTTTAAAAATATGCCCTTTGGGTCACAGAAAGATACTTGGTTCAATTCTTATACAGTAAGTCTTGCCTGGGAAGATAAGACAAAATTTTCTTATCTAAATTTACTAAAATTACTGATTCAAAAGGAGAATTTCAATTTTTCAATAGAGGCCCAAGTATGAAACACTATTATGTTCAGTGAATTTAATCTCACTAGTTTTAGTTTAATTGAAGATGTTAGTAGCATAATGAGAAGGCAATTAAGTGATGATTTTAAAACTGCATACCATTTATAATGTCTTTTTTAAAGGGGCTGAGTTCATGAGTTAGATATAACTTTTTTGATATATAGAATTCACTGTAGGAGCTGCTAAAAATTTTTTTTCTTGCATTTTCAAAATATAAGCAGAGGAGGTTCCTAATTTTTATTTTCTGAAATGACTATTCTTCCTATCATAGATGTTCCAAAAATTGCTTACATGTCATGTTTTTGAGTGGCTATCACATTTCTGTATTTATAAAGGGAAAGTGTCCTCTCAAAAGCCAGCAACAGTTAAGCTTACTATTGAAAAAGCCCTTATCATCAACAGTTCAATTTTTTCTTTATCACTGTTGCTCTATAATCTTAAAACATCTTTATAAAATTACCAACAAATTTTGGTTTAACTATAAAAATACAGTATGAAAATATTTCTAATTATTTGTGCTTGACTCCTATCTTAGAGTAAGTGTAAGTGTAAGCAGCCAATCTTCATGTGTAGACTGAGTAACAATTACCATATTTTATTGAATCCAAGATGCAGCTGATTGAAAGAAGCATCTTTATGTTCCACTAGGAAAGAAAAAAAGGCTGTCAATTACACTTGGTATACAATCCATAATCAAGAAGTTTCCAATTTCAGAAGTGGAAAAATGTGCATCTCAGAATCAATGAAATGTGTCATTTACTCAGATTCTAAACACTATCTGTTAAATTTTTCATTCTCACCTTTCACATAAATAAGGCATGATTTAGTTAAGCAAAGAAAACTTTATTTCTGCTATACATAACAACATATTGCTCTAAGAAACAACTACTATATTAGGTTTAGCATTAATGTGTGGATTAAAAATACATGTCGACAATCCCTGCTTCCCAGACAAACAATGTTGTGCACAGACTATCAGATATATGAAAAAAAAAGCTGTCAACTGTCCACAGGGAGTGCGTCCAGTCACATTTTCAGTCAGTCAGCTGAGGATTATGTCATTATTTAGTCTTTGTTCTGTAGAAAGAGCACAACACAAGTATGAAAATCATCACCTGAAAGGAAATAGCTGTTGTATATAGTATTCCTAAAATGTTAGGAATTGTTCCTTATTTCAATATAACCGATGTTATCTGCTTACTTAGTCTCAGATGCCCCCAAACAGGCAAACCCAACTTACCTGGAAGGATGATGCAAGCACATAGTGAATTTCGGGGGGGGGGGGGATGCTGTAAATCAATATAGAATCAGAATGCTCTCACGTAATAAAATTTTTATTTTCCTCAAACAGAAATAACATATTTTGTACATCAGCCTCATCTCAAAATAGCATTCGACTACTTTAAAGCTATATTCTTAGACCAGCTGCTTCTCCTATTTCCTGTGGCTCATTTTAACCTAGGCTCAGTCCTCGTAGACAGAAGGAACTAGCCTTCATGAGCAGTGTTTGCGCCCTCTTGAATTTCATTAATCTAACCCTCCTTATCTTTGCCCTAAATGTGTACAAACAAATAGCTCACTAAGGAACACAATGACAGATGCACACTTGGTGACTAGTCATCCTGAAAAACATGCACTTCCTCTACTGCAGGGACAGATGGGCGCCACTATGACGGCAACACACGGCATTGCAAAGTGTTGTTCTCAGAGCATCAGCTGACCACAAGGCAGTTTTGCATCACTAAACTTTTAGTCTTTGATCATTCAGGGATGACATTTCAAAGGTTTCACTTCAGTCACCAATGCAACAGTTCGGCTCACACTTGAAAAACATTTTTAAACATTTTATAAGGAATTTTGCTGACTCATTTTCTCTCAATAACTCCATAAAAAAAGTCAGCCTCAGGAAAGTGGAGATTGGGCCAATCACTGTCAGTTAAGTGTCAGAGCTGGAATTTGAACCCAGGCCTGATTTCATCCAATATTCTCCATGCTGTATAAATAATCATTGGGAAAGGCTTAACCACAAAATTAATTTATATATGTTTTGATACTCAGAAATTTCCGGCGACCATATTCTTTGAATAAAAGGATTGTTACCTATATGTTAAAATACTCACAGTCATGAATAAGCATATTTTTGTGCTATTTTAGAAGATAGCTTGTCTAAACAGAATTCAGTTCTTGACATTTGTAAACACAAAAAAACACTTTGTTATAAGAAAGACTTGCTGATTCTTTTTCACTGGCAATTTAATATTTCTACATTGCTTGGAACAATGGGAGTGGTTTTGTAATTAAAAAAAATTTGAGAACATTTCTAAATTAGGATTACTAACAGTGGGCCCAATGGACGCTTCCTACTGTCAACTGCCTTCTAGGAGGGTGTAACTAATGACATTAACTTGCTCTACTACAGGAAGGGTTATCAGCAGTAAGGCTTGAGACAATTCATTCTGATACATGCTAGTTCTCATAATTGATCAGAAAGAAAACCTGAAGTGAAAAGAAAATTGCATGCAAGCCAGTAACTTCAAACTGAATCTAAAGTGCTTGCCAGTTGCTACCATTTGACCAGCAGTGGACTTGGGAAGTTGGTCTGTGTGGGAACAGGGAAGCACTAAGCTTCCCCTGAAACTCAGAATTTATTTACAGAATAAAAATGTGAAAGAGTTGAACATTTCTAAATTTGTAAGAATGTTTCCCCAAACACGAAGATATGAAACTAGTAAAAGAAAGATTAGATTAAAAACTAAGAAAAGGAATTTATACGGCGGCATATATCATTAAAAACGAGAGTGTTTGGTAAATTGTCAGAGTTAGTTTTTTTAATACATATATGCACATGAGAATATTTTCTGAAGGTGTAGTTTTAAAGCACAACTCACAAATATAAGTCCAGAAAAATATCAACTTTTAAACTGAAAGGTCTATTATTTGATACTGAGTCCAAGACATTTTATGAGTGAGAAGTCAAAACATTCTTTATAAAGACTGTTATAAATTACCTCAATTCATAACTCAAGGTATTAAGTCTTCACATTAAACATTTTGAAAAGTATTTCAACTTTATGTTTATTAAAGCATATAGTAAAAAGCCCAATTCTTTTATCTAAGACATTCACAAACCAAAAAGTAATTAGTTTTCCAAATTGTGATCTGATTTTATTTTATAGAAGGGCAAAAACATTCTTCTAGTAAACATCAAAACCATTTTAAGTTTAAAAAGTTTAAGTTTAAAAAATATTTTGTAAAATTAACTGTGGTTAATCAATGAAATTGTAAGTCACAGTGCTTTTAATTGACAACTTCTGAATCACTAGAAAAAAAACTAACTCCCAATTAAAGTACTTATTTACATATTCCTCTTGCTATACTATTTAGTCAATGTGTTTTATAATTCAGATTAAAAAGGACTTACCTCAAAAATCAGTAAGTTCTCTGTCTTTTGTTAGATTCTTCCCTTGGGGAATCTGCCAGCATAACTTTAAGTCTGACTCCATTCAGGATCTTTCCATGTAAAGTATTAATTGCATCATTAGCACTTATTCTATCTGCATACTTGGCATACCCCACATTTTTTCCTGACACAAGGTAAACTTCAATCAGGTTACCAAAACGACTGCAACAAAGTAAAAAAAAAAAAAAAAAATCAACTGACATTAATAAATATTGCTGCTCGGGTCTTAAAGTCGGGGCCCATTCTGAACTCCTTTTTCACCCATCTCCCCATTTCCTACCTCCCATGCAATCTTCTCAAACATCTCCCTCTCAGTCAGTTTCTCTTCATTCTCTCTCAGGTTTCTTTCCTCTTGAAGACCATCAGTATCTTCTCCTTAGAATGTATCTTCTTCACTAGCTTCCCTGACCCTTGGGCATGTCCCTCTTCAATCCATTCCTCCCCCACCCCGCTCCCCCAGTCTTGAGTAATCTTTCTAAAACATAATATCATTTCCTTCCTAAAAATCCCTTCAGCAGCTCCTCATTGCCTCCAGGTTAAGACAAACTCCCTAAGAAACCTGTAAGCCTTTCTGGATGGGGACCTGTTCTCTCCAGCTTTATCTTCCCTTACAGTCTAAATTCCATATTCTAATGACCTCCTTTCACATTCTCTCTGGCAGGAATAACCACCCATACTCTCAACTTTCTTCCCAGATTAAAATATTTTTATCTTACAGGTCTCCATGATACCTTGTTTCTTTCAAGGAGTCTTCCAAGGTAACTGCCCCTCTTATATGCTTCATAGCCTGACCATTCCTTTCATGGCACCAATCTCATAAGGCTGTAATTTCCTATTTACTTTTCTGTCTCCTAAATAAGGTTATCTCTAAGAAGACAACAACTACTGTATCTTGTTTATCATAGAATATTTTGTTTATATGATGTCTCTAGCATTTAGCACCGTGTCTACCTTGAACAGAGGACAGGTTCAAGAAACAAGCTAATTCAATCAGTTAAATAAGTCAAAATACTTGAACCACATACTTGATATTTTGAGCAGCTCTTTAACTTTATTTTTTTATTTCTTTATTTTTAGAGAGAGGGGAAGAAAGTGAGAGAGAGAGAGAGGAAGAGAAACATCAATCAGTAGCCCCTTGCACACACCCAGCTGGGCTACCCAGGCACATGCCCCGCTTGGGACTTGAACCAGTGACCTTTCAGTTTGTGAGACAATGCCCAATCCACTAAGCCACTAAGCCAGAGCTTGTGCAGCTCTTTAATAAGATTTCTATCTATCTTTTCAATTCACTAACAATGTTGAAAGGCAAATGGGAAAAAGAAAAAGTTATGGAAGGAGTTATAACAAAAACCAAATAGGACTTACAGCCAAGATGGCAGCATAGGAAGCACAGCTTGCATCCTAAACAACCACATCAAAATTACAACTGAAATACAGAAACATCACTCAGAACCATCAGAAATTGAGTTGAATGGAACTCTGACAACTACAGAATTTAAAAAAACCCCAGATCCATCCAGACTGTGGATGGATGGGGGGCAGCAGACATGTGGAACGGTCTAGTCCCACATCCATGTGTAGTGAGTAAAAATTCCAAAGGGGTATCTCAGCAGCAAGGAACCCCAGCTCTGCACCCAGACCCCCAGCCCAGGGACCCAGTCTAGGCAGACTGTCTTCACAACTTCTGGCTGAAAAAACTAGTGGGGACTGAGTCGGTGGAAGGAACTTCTGGAGTCCCAAGCAGTTCCCCTTAAAGAAGCCACACACGGACTTACTCAGGCTCAGTCCTTCCGAGTTCCAGCACAGGAGTAGCAGCTTGAAAGGCACCAGTGGCACACAGGGAGGAACTAAAGAGACTGGCATTAAGGTGGGAACTGGATAACAGCTTTCTCTCAGACAGAAAGACAAGCAGAGGCCACTGTCCCTCTTCTAGCCCTCCTCCCACAGAGCAGGCAGGTGGGTGCCATATCTGAGACTCCATCAATTTGGCTAACACTGTTTTCCCTACCCTGGAGATATCCTGAAGTGATTCTATTCCATCCAACTTGTGGGCCCACCGAAGCAATTAACAGGGGCTTTTCCATATGAATGGCTGGTCTTGACTCATGCCTGACCACTTCCTAAAGCCTATCAAATAAGCAACAGCTGCCTCAGTGAACGTGAAGCTGCTATACCTCTTGCTAAGCTGCCCGAGGCCAGGCACTAGCAGCAGCCAGCCTAGATTCACAGCTTGGCTTCTCCTGTGAATCTCCAAGCCCAGCACAAGCAGGAGACATCTCAGATTGTTTTACAGCTCATGCAGGGTGGCCCCAGGGCAGAACAGAGATGGGGCTCACCATGGCCTGTACCACCTGGGAAACCCAGGGCCAGCACTCCCAGTGGACAGCTACAGACTAAATTGGAGCACCACCACCCTGTCCCTGCATAGCTGATCTTCCACAGAGGATGGAGGTTGGTGGTCAGCAGTCATAGCTACTCCTTGCAGCTGACTGGTCTGGGTAAATCTCTCCCATTGACCTGTCAACAGCAAATCGGGCTTAACTACAAGAGGATGGTGGACTCAGCCTATATGAAGGTTGCACTTCAAGAATCTGGCTTAGGGGAGGCTGTGCACTGGACCCTACTGGATACCTACTACTTTAGGTCATGCTACCAAGACAGAGGGTCATAGCAGCTCTATGTAATACATAGAAATAGACACAGGGAAGTTGCCAAAATGTGGAGACAAGAAACATGGCCCAAATGAAAGAACAGATCAAAACTCTAGAAAAAGAACTAAACAAAATGGAGATAAGCAAATTATCAGATGCAGAGTTCAAAACACTGGTTATAAGGATGCTCAAGGAACTTAGTGAGGACCTCAGCAGCATAAAAAAAGATCCAGTCAGAAACAAAGGATACACTAATTAAAATAAAGAACAATTTACAGGGAAACAACAGTAGAGTGGATGAAGCTCAGAATCAAATCAATGATTTGGAACATAAGGAAGCAAAAAACAACCAGTCGGAACAACAAGAAAAAAGAATCCAGAAAAACGAGCATAGTCTAAGCAACCTCTGGGACAACTTCTAATGTACCAACATTCACATCATAGGTGTACTGGAAGGAGAAGAAAAATAGCAAGAAATAGGAAACTTATTGGAAAAATAGGAAACCTTCAGGAAAAATAATGAAAGAAAACTGCCCTAATTTGGTGAAGGAAATAGACATGCATCCAGGAAGCACAGAGAGTCTAAAATAAGATGACGTAAAGAGGTCCACACCAAGATACATCATAATCAAAATGCCAAAGGTTAAAGATAAACAGAGAATCTTAAAAGCAGTTATTTACCTACAGCGGAGTTCCCATAAGACTGTCAGCTGTTTTCTCAAAAGAAACTTTGCAGGCTATAAGGGGTTGGTAAGAAATATTCAAAGTCATGACAGGCAAGGACCTACAGCAAAGATTACTCTACCCACGCCCTGGCTGGTGTAGCTCAGTGGATTGAGCATGGGCCTGGGAACCAAAGGGTTGGTTCGATGCCTGGGCACATACCAACCCAGGTCCCCAGTGGGGACCATGTAAAGGAATTCATCATCACCAAACCATTATTACATGAAATGTTAAGGGACTAATTTAAGAAGATTAAAACTATGTACAATAAAATGGTAATAAATACATACTTACCAACAATTGAATCTAAAAAACAAACTAAGCAAACAAGAAGGAAAGAGACAGAATCATGGATACAGAGAGCATTTTGATGGTTGCCAGATGCGAGGTGTGTGTAGAGGAATGGGTGAAGAGGTGAGGGAATTAAGCAGCACAAATAGGTAGTTACAGAATATTCATGGGGATGTACAGGACAGTATAGGTAATGGAATAGCCAAAGAACTTATATGCATGACCCACCGCCATGAACAATAGTGTGGGTGGGGACCAACTGAGGGAGTAGGGGATGCTTGGCAGAGGGAGGCAAAAGGGGAACAATTGGGACTATAATAGCATAATCAATAAAATATAATTTAAAAAATAAAAATAAAAATAAACAGGAGCCTTCCCTCTTTTTACAATTACCTATTCTTCCACACAATCAAATAATTGTGTACTCAATGCGTAATTATAAAATCCTTAAGGATCTAACAGAGTGCTGACAAAAGAGAAGACGCTTAGTGAACTCTGTTCCTCTATATCACAACTACAGTGGAAAAGATATGTGAAAAGACTTTAGACAAGTATGTGCAAATGTATCTTCTATCAAGAAACAAATTACTTGTCCATTCTATGCATGCAACTTTTCAAAACAATATTAAGGGTGTTTAATGCCTTCAAAACAAAATAATAGAAAATTAATTATGTGGAAACTTAGGATGTGTGAATGATAGCGATGAAAATGATCATACAGTTTAAAAGGTGATATCAATAGTTTTTTTAAACCACAGAAGAAATCATCTCTATCTGTTAGGTATTGGATTTAAGAAGTTTCAAGATGGTGAGATTGCTTAAATTACTGGTATAATATAATGCAATTATATTATGAAATGTAACTTTGTGGCTTTGAAATCTTACCAGAATATATCCTCTAGAACATCTAAAGGTAAAGGATGAGGATTAAACACGATAAAAAGTCTTTCCTTCACAGGAGTTTCAGGAGGGGCCTTTTTTTTGCATGGTGGAAGCACAACATCTGTCTGGATTTGAGGCAACTGTGATCCAGAACTTCCTCCAAATTGCTGTCAAAGAGTTAGGAACAAAATGAGAAAAAGAAAAACTGCACTTCAGGGTTCTTAAGCCCAGATCTGAAGAGATGTGTATCACGGCACCTACGTGGTCTTTCACTACAGCTCAGAAAATTTTCTTACACAGGTAATAAACAAAGGCCCTTATACCCTGTGGATGTATTATGAAGGTTAAATTCTTACCTACTTACCAGAAATTGCTGCTGATTTGGATTATTCCACACCATTGATGCCAGCTGGGCAGCTACCATCTGTGTCGCCATTTTTCTAAGGAGGCTAGAGATAATAACTGATAATTTACAGACCAGAAATACTCAGTCTCTTAACAGTAACTTGTTTTGTGTGGCCTCCTCACCTGAGACGTCAATTGTTTTCTACTGTTATTCTTCAAGTCATAATCATGTACACCTAAAGCGTGGCTCAGACACTTCTGGAATGGTACTTACTCTGTTGCATTACTCCCATCATCAATGAAGGAAACACCTATCCGGTTCCCAGGAGGGTACTGAAATCCATGCAACTTGTATTTTGCATAAATAGCTGATGCCACATTAAAATACTGAACCACACCATGACCTAAAACAAAGTAGAGAATATACAAGAGTTAAAATTAAAGTAGACTGAATACTTAAAAGCCTTTGTTGCCACAAGAAGGAAACAATGTAGAAATGCCCAAATATCATACAGCCAGTAAATACAGAATCAAATGTGTCAGGACACAAAGTTCTCTTATGTATGTGTGTAACAACTGTGTTCCTACAAAGCAAAGTATAAGCCAGGCTTTGGTAAAAATTGAACATGATATTTTAAGGTTAATACCTCCCCTTAAAAATCAAAAGGCTTAACAAATACAAAGACAGATGAAGCTATCACTAGATAAGAAGTTTAATCAATTAATTAGTTGAAAGTTCAAATGGCTGATATTAGAACCATGCTTCTATTAAGAAGTTGGAAGAAATAGGTACTTGAAATGAAGGAAAGGAGTTTTTATTTCAAGGTATAAAGTTTAAGAAAAAGAGACTTAGGGATGATGATGAAATTTTACAGGTTTTATAACTTTGCCTACCATTAACTAAGGGGGAGGAGAGAGACGGGGGGCGCGGGGGAGAGAGAGAGATTGACTCTATTCTGAGGTATTTTTGTTTTACAACCGGAAACAGAAAATGCTCTACTGTGTGGGAGTTAAAATATTAAAAAAAAAAAAAAATAACTCAGTATACAGAAAATATATTGCCAAGAGCTTATTAAGGTATCACTGTATTTAAAAGTTTAACATGGATAAAAAAGGAAAATTGTCACACAAACAGTATCTAACACATAAAGTGCCATCGGAGAAAAGCCATTTTAACAAAACACACACTTAAAAATAACACAGACATTATTTTACCATAATTTGAATAAGGATCTCGTTGAACTTCACAATATTCCAACCCTGGTACTATATCGAAAATGCTGAAAAGCTGCTCTTCAGTGAAAGGCACCCTGGACACCACGGACAGGCGTTTGGAGATAGCTTCCTGGCCTCTGTTGTCATTCTTGTCAAAATTTGAAAATTCAGATGGTTGCTCTTGAACAATAGAGAAAAAGTAAATCTTTACATTTCTATCCATCCAAGAATTCATTTAACATTTTAGGTACTAGAAAACAGAATGAACTTTCACTGAGTCCATTGCACTGAACAAAGGCACTGTATTTTATAGAACGCTCTTGGTCACCAGCACTCTCAAAAGACACCAATGACAAGAAAACAGACAACCCTTCCCTATTCCCTAGGCTTCAACACAAAAATATTAGCAGAAATGTACAGTGTAACTTTACAGGAAAATGTTCAATATGCAAAACTGCCAGATCTGGCAAGTGTTTCACCTAAAAGAATGTCTGTGCCAAGTAACACTCACAGCCCTCACTTTCATCACTCATTTCCCCCTTTTTCTAGCTTCTACTTTTGTCATTCCTCTCCTTTCCCTTGCTCTAATTTTAAAGCAACCGTAGCTTACGGATAGGACTTTAGTATTCAACACCGAGGAGTTACCTGTATATGTTTTTCACATTTTTTTGGTCAGCTGTGTAAAGGTAGAAGCTCACCCCAAAAAGTGGCAGCGATGTAGTTTAATATTTAGAAAAAGCATAACTAACCATATAAAATTGTAATTGGAAGTAGTTAAAATAAGTGTTAAGTATAAAGGACATAAGAAGTCATGACAAACTTAAAAGGAACTCTACAGTATGACTTTTATTCACTAAGTGATATTTATAGACTGCTAATAAATGAGTATTTTAAAAAACTCAATTCAGATTGTATACACTGCTTACACTGTAAAGCAAAGGTTACCCACTTACCAAACGGAAACATATTTACTCTAGGTTCATGTCCTAAAGTCTCCTGCCTCATATTATTATAATAATCTTGTTCTGAGGATTCAGATGCTTTATTTTTGGGTTCAGCCAAGATTGCCCTAAAACCTGAAAAGAGAATCCATGAATTTCAAGCTTCATAGCAAATTTGACATACTTGCAAATATACCTGATTGCTAGTGCTTGACTTAGCTTTAGAAATATAATTGCATAAAACAAAATCGACACAATGGCCATCTCCACCAGACCTACTTCTCTGCTTTTTGAAAGATTAAAAAAAAAGGTCAAATAAGAAACAGTAAGAATCCCAAATTATGGATCAATGTCGACGTGAAAGAGCAACAATTCTATACTATTTTTTCTAATCTCCTCCTACTATAGATGACATCATCATTCTCCCAGGTGCCTCAACATCAATATCCTGTAAGGCTTCTTCACATTCAAATGGCCATCAAGATTCTTTCTTTGAAATACACTTAGAATATGTTATGTTTCTCTTTAACTTCTCTGCCTGTTTTTCATTTAGATTCTCTTCGATTAATTACAAGAACTCTTCAACTGGTCTCTTTGCCTGTGGATCCAGGATTTTAAATAGGGGGTCCAAGAATTAGTTTCAAAAGGTGGGAAGGTTCCATAAACCCTCTGAAACTTTAAACAAAATATTTATGCATATATGTGCATATGGATATGTTTCAAGGAAAAAAGTTCATGTGGTATTCTGCAGCTCCAAAAAGGATAAAAGTAGCCCATCTGAATTCATTCCCTGGAAATCCATCCTTGATACGGTGGTTAGCTCATCTGTACTAAAATAGTTTTTATTATTTTTCTCCTTTTAAAATAATATACAAGGGAATCTAAATGTGGACCAAACCTGAACTCTTTTATAACTTCTCGTACATGGTTCCAGTGTATCTAGTTATCTGTCCTGTAACATCTCAGCAGAAATATTATGCTTTACTCAGACTGCTGCCTTTCACTATAGTAAGCAAAGACACGTTTATATGTAGCTCTATGCCTTTGCTAATGCTGCTCTCACTGTCTGTCCTGCCTACTCTACACCAGCTGTAAGTCCTGCCTCCAGTGCATTCCCGCGTTCATTCAGTGCACTTGCTTTTCACCCCTGATAGACTATACCACACACTTTTGAATATTTTTTCATTTGGCAAATTTTTATTGAGGCTGCTATCAATAGCAGTATCTCTGAATAAGTTCCCAATAAATTTTAAAAAGATTTTATTTATTTATTTTTGGAGAGAGGGGAAGGGAGAGAGAAAGAGGGAAAAAGACATTGATGTGCGAGAGAAATATCAGTTGGTTGCCTCTCACACACCCCCACCTGGGGACCTGGTGTGCAACCCAGGCATGTGCCCTAACAGGGAATTGAACTGGCGACCTTTCAGTTTGCAGGCCGTCACTCAAGCCACTGAGCCACACTGGCCAGGGCCAATACATTTTTATTGAGGGTTTAATTACTGTACTAGCTACATGTGGTGACAGAAACACAAATAAGACACACTCTGTTTTCAAAGAACCTTTTAAATTAAAATTATATTACTCTTTTAATTATTTTCTTCTTATTAGATCTTGGCTATACAATATAGCTATACATTTCTTAAATGGCAAGACTTTATATTCTTTTATATGCCTTAACCTATTAATGGGTATACCAAAGATACTCAATTAATATTGACTGACTGAGAAATTTAGAAGGTTCTAAGAGAAAATTTTGGTGTGTACCTTAGGGTTATCTAAGAATTCACTAGTCAACAATAATTCTTCTTAGTACATGTAGATTTTCATAATATCCTGAAATCCACTAATTTAATTACTGTAGACCTCATTTCTAAAGGTCAATATATCTAGAAATATGACAATAAGGAAAATTCTCTGTGGCTTATTCTCCATGATTATATCAGCAACAGCAGAATATCTAATTAATGTCACTCTAGTTTGAAATTAATCCAATGTATACTTACCTACCTATGTTAGCAAATCTTATAAATCCTATCCTTAACCTGTATGTTTGTTAGTTAACTAAATTCTATTCAGGGTTTAGGCCAAATATGAACAGATATTAAAGAAAACTTATTAAGAGATTTTGAAATATAAAGAATAAATTTTTAAAAATCTGAAAGGGTAGGTCAATTTTTAAATACTTAATATTCTAAAGTATGTACTTAAAAAATCTATAGAAAAAATAATCAAAATATGGTTATTTTGGTTATTAACCAAACAACACTTACTAAGTTATTATAGTTGCTCATAATTTTTCCAAGATGGAGCCTCAATGAAAGCTTAATTATCCATCCAAATAATTTGCATTTGAGGGCTATATATATTTAAATGCCCATTGCTAAGATTAAATTAGCTGGTAAGGTTGTTAGCCAAAACCAGTATTAGATTCAGTTACTGAAAATAAATAGAACATTTTTAAAGTGTTTAACAATGTTAAACAAATGCATACTTACTTCGATCACAGTTTTCTATTGCTTGGGCAGCTTGTGATGGCTTTAAGTATCGAACATAGCCCAGACCTTTACTTTCTCCAGTGACCTTATTCTTGATAATGCTGCAGTACTCAATATCTCCGTACACCTAGGAGAGTTACAGGAAATGATCTTAGAGGAGTCAAAATTAATAGATACTTCAGAACTTATACTGAACAGATACTTCAGAACTTAAAAATTATTTGTACTTCCTATTTGCCAAAAAGAAATTAGAATTTACAGCCACTTTTAATAATAGAATCACAGTGTCACAAACTAATGAGGAACTAGAAAAATAACAATAGTGATATAAATAAATAATAACATAACCAAAATAATGGAAATATTTAGTGAGCATCTGCTTTGCACATACTATCTTATTGTTACAACAATCTATCAAGAAAAAATATATATATATATACACACATATACACATTGCAGTGCTTCTTAAACCACAGGCAAGGAAGCTGGGCCTTAGAGAAGTCACTTGTACATAGTCTGAAGAGCTCCGAAGCCTTGCTCATTAGTGGTTAAGAGCAGAGGCTTTGGAATTGAACCTTCTAGATTCAAATCTTGGCTCTGCCACTTATTAACCAGATGCTTTAGTTACCCTCTCTGTGCCTATCTCTTTATCTGTTAAATGGGACAATAGCTGTGCCTACCTCACGGGGTTAATGGAAAGGTCAAATGAACTAATACACCTAAGGTATTTGTAGAGGGTCTGGGACATACTAAACACTCATAAACACTGGCTGTAATTATTTGTCCACCTTCTAACAGGTGCATAAATGGTTGTATATTCTTTCGAAGGAGAGACTCCCAAAGTATATCTCTAAAACACATTGGTTGGCTCAGAAAGTTAGTACTCTATATGAGAAATATGTCATGTTTATTTTTTAAATGTTGGAAGAAATATGGGATATGAATTCTTAGTATTAATTATTTATTTCATAAAATTCTCATGTAACCAATTTGCAACTTAATTACTATTTAGATAAAAAATGTCCTATTTGTTCACTCAGAAAAAGATAATTTATAAATATATAAGGTAAAAACTTATTCTTACTATTAGAGGAAGTATGGAATATATATTTCTAGTATTTGTCATGTCTGAAGTATTTTATTCAACTCTCAATTGAAGTAGGACAGAGGAAGTTTGAAAATTATTTTTTACTACTTATTTTTCAGTCTTGCTTATTATATGCTTTATAGTTAACTTGCTGTGAACTCAGGTGGGGGGGAAATTATTATTAATATTTTCCAGTTTTTATATATTCTTTAAGTTAAAGTTAATTTATTATAGGCTTAATACTTAAACACCAGATGGAAAGGGACTAACTTAAAAAGTTATTTAATTACCCACCACCAATCTAATGATCTAACTCACACAACACTTCAGATTTAGTAACTGTACAACCAATTTAGGATTATAAGTTATCACAGATGCTAGCTGATTAGAAAACGTTAAGTACCTTAAATTTTTCTCGTAGATCTTCTTCTGTGTAGGACTTTGGTATCATAACAAAGATTCTTGTAAGTTCTTCATCTTCAACATCTCGGTGACTTCCAGATGACCTGGACTGAGCAATAAAAACCTAAGAAACAAACAAAACCCATAAAATAATGTGAAAAAATCATTGTTTTCCTATTCCGTAAATATATTTAATTCATTACTAGTATGAGGTTCATGTTAGGTTAAATGCAATGTAATAAGGTCACATAAAAGATGTTTTAAGCAATCTTTATTGCAATGACTTTTTATATGAGCTAATGCCAATCTCTGCACTGTGTTTTTTTTAAATATATTTTTACTTTCAGATTGTGGTTTGCCAAAAGCAATAGTGAGTGCACTGAAAAAGAATGTATACTCTGCAGTTATTGGGTAGTAATCAGTAAATGTCAATTTATAGTCGATTGATAGTTATTAAAATGTTACCTATCTACTAATTTCATCTATTTGTTCTATCAGATACTACAAAGAGTATATAAAAATCTGATCGTGAATTCATCTTCTTTTAGTGCTTCATGCATTTTGAAGCTATTATTGAACACATAGGGATTACGTACTTTTTGACTAGTATTTTTTATAACTGTTAACGTTCCTCTCCTGTTGAAGACCATTTTGCCTGATACCACACTGGCTGTTTCTTTTACTTTCAACCACTTTGTATTTTTATATAGTCTCTCGTAAATAGCATTTAGTTTATTCTTTTTCAAATCCTGATAATCTCTGCCTTTTACTTGGAGTGCTTAGTACATTTGTTTAATGTGATATTTGACATAGTTGGGTTTAATTCTCAGTGGCCACATTTTTTAAAACTTTTTTCTATTATTAATCTTTTTAAAAAAGTGGTAATATATCCATACTATGGATCATCTCAGTAACCAAGAAAATGACGTATGTTATCAAGAAAATGCACAGAATGACTTGAGGCTCTTTTTCTACTATTGGCAATTTAGTTTTATTGATACATCATCATCTATGACATTAGATGACATTTAATTGTGCATTGCTTTTATTTAATTTGTAAAGTTGTTTTGGTTTTATATTATTCTAGAGGAATGTTAAAATCTCTAAATAGGATTGTAGATTTGTTTATAGAGCTATAAGCATAATTTTAATGGTTAGTTTATTTTTTATAACTTGAAGAAAAGTAATAAAGTTAATATGAATGAGCACACAAGGGTTTTCGCGGATTTCTTTTTTAAAGGGAGGGGGTGGACATTATTTGCCATATGTCATTCAAGAATGACAAAACCTGGACTTGTGGAAATGTAGGTTAAGAGGCAGCAAATAAAAGAACTCAGAACTCATAAGGCCATGAGATTTTAGGAATATTGAAAAAGGTTACTATCTTTGATTGGAAAATGGCTGTCATAGAAGTGCAGAAACTTGCTTACAAAACACAGCTAGAGCTATGCCCCTATGTACAGTCTACTTCCAGTTTCAATAAATCTACACTTTATGCCCACTGTATGTCAAGCAATGTATGAAATACTAGAAACAATGAATAATGCAGAAATGGCCCACTGTAAAGTTAATCTAGTGGATGAATCACTAGTGAATAGTCAATAGGGAACCTTTGAATATATGGGAAGACGGGGTGGGGGAAGAAATCCCAGGTAAGATTTGAGATTGAAGCTGCTGTCAGATCACAAATTTCTAAATTTTAGCAGACTAGAATGTTTCAAATATCTGACAAAGGAGACAGTATCTAAATAGAACACATATATAATTAATAAGCCAATGGATGATTTATCCTAAGATTTTATGTTCACAGGCTATGGCCTCTAACTAAGAGACATTCTTACAAAGCTAAAACCCAAGATTTTTCTCTTCCATTCTCTAGGTTTACCCCTTTCCTCTAGATAATGTAGCTGGTGACAAAGTGACTTTTTCTTGGACAATCCTTTCCGACTGTCAGCCTGGTGCTCTAATTTTCTAATTTGCTTCACAGATAGATTTATTTTGGAACTTTGCAAAAGCAAAGTGCATGAGAAAAAATAACGCTGAATTAATTTAACTGGGAATGCTGAAAAACAAAACACCAAAATTACATCGCAGTGTTAGCTCAAGCTGTAGCTGCTGAAGAATGAACTTTCACTGTCTAGCTGGATACTGTGGTAAAACAACCCCTCTGGATGAAAATCAGTGGCAAAAATGTGAAGAACAGATTTTAAACTTTAATTATCTTTGGAAATAATTTAGTTTCTCTGTGGCTAAAAGGGAAGACATATTTCAGTGTTGGGAAGTTTACTCCTCTTGCATAAATATAATGAAGGAAAGGGGGGCCTATGAGTTTCAAAAGTGGAGCATGTTTTTGGTCCCAACCTCTGTGATCATGTGACTCTCAGAAGTAGAAAAACGCTTTTCACTAAAATCATAATTGGAAGGAGATGAAAATTATCCATCTAGTGCAGGAGTCAGCAACCTGTAGCTTTCTGTTTTTCTACAGCCTATGACCTAAGAATTGTTTTTACATTTTTAAAGGGCTGTTAAAATAAAGAGTATGTGACAGAGACTGCATGTAGCTCACAATGCCTAAATTATTTACCATCTGGCCCTGCAGAAAACAAGCTGGCAAACCCGTGATCTAGTGTATGTTGTGGCCTTACAATTAATTTGTTGATGAGCTGTTATCATCATTTCAAAGGGTTGGAGAGGTGGGAGGAGAAAGAATATCTACTGTCTGCTGTGCTGCTGGAGTAGTCCCAGGCTCCTTCTCTTTTGCATGTGGAGGTAAAGGAAAGACCTGCAGAGACTGAAATATCTCTGAGTCTTTCATTTATGTGAGCCTTTGTTTATAATATTCTTCTCAGTTTTCTGTAGTAAATGGGAAAAAGTGAAAAAAATTTGAGGGAAAAGAGAATTTTGTGGAAAGCTACAAAATCACATATATAGCAACTATCTCTGCAGCAAAGGTGAAGGGTAGAGTTTAAGCAACTCCTAGATTCTCAGGATTAGGCTGAGTTGAGTTCACAGCAAGTAAGGAATGACATCTAAGGATATACTGAGGGCTTACCTTGTACCAGGCATTGTGGTAAGCGCATAGATTAAGTCAGATAACCCTCAAAATTACCCTTTCTGCCATGTGTCAGTTATCTTAATTGTACAGACAAGAGTAGAGACAATATAAATACCACCAGGGTGAACTAAGTATACAAAAGAAGCATTTAATTGAAACTACACTACCATCACAAAGACTTGGTTCTTCTCAAGGAAGTTTACTTTGGTCTGCTTTCAAAGAAAAGTAGCAGTAACAAAACATATGCTATTAATACCTTCATAAATAGGGAGTATTTAAAATAGTTTTCAAAATCATAAAGATGTAATGAATATGTAACAGTAGCAATTTAAACACCTGCACTTAAGTATCATATACACTTGTCAGGTAGTGGGAAAATGCCCAACACCAGAAGGCTGAAGCTTAATGTGCTTTTATCAAGTTGTTGAACTCCATACCTCACTGTGGAAAGCATGATCTCTTTCTCTGACGGTACAACAGGGCGGCAGGGAGGGGTTTGTTCCGAGAGAGGAGGGTCAAAGCAGGCCAGGGGCAGAGCTGGGCAAGGAACGCAAAGTTCCAGAATAGTACAAGTCGGGGTGGGGGTGGCCTGGCCACAGCAGCTCTGCACCCGAGTCGCCGCAGCTGCTGCCTGGCTGACGGTGGGGGGTGGGGGGAATATTCCTTCCACACCCCTCCAGACCTTGCACCGTGGTGCAGGCTCACGGGCGGGTTCTGAAAACTGTTCCCACGCCACCCTCCTCTCCTCTCGCCCCCAGACTGCCAGAGGCTGCCTAGTCTGCTCCCGGCACCAGACACACTACTACTGCCTGACCCTGGCAGAGCTGTGGAGAACGGGAGGCCCGAGACACCCATCCCCAGACACTGTCCCCGCGGGTACCTGACCCGGGCACCCGCACCTTGATAGGCTTGGCGTCGTTGGGGCCGAGGCACCGGCCATGCATCTCCTCCATGGCCCTACAGGCCTGCGAGCTACGCGCAAACTTGACGAAAGCGATGCCCTTGGATTCCTTCGTGTGCTTGTCCCGTACCACCCAGATATCCTGGATCTCGCCGAACGGTGAAAAGCGCTCCCTCAGTACCGACTCGGGCGTGTACTTGCTGATCACCAGGAAGATGCGACTGTTGGGCGGCTCGTCCAGGCTGTCCACGCCCGGGCGGAAGCCTCCGCCACTCGTACAGCTGCCTGCTTCGTCCATGGTGCTGCACCCAGACGCCGGAGCCAGGCCCGGGTCCCCTTCAGCCCTTCTCGCTTCCGCCGCTGTCGTACACCTACAGCCGTTGCAGGTCCGACGCTCGGCTTCCGGAAGACAGAAGAGTCTGCGGCTGTCCAGTCCTATCGGCTCCCGGCTTCTGGGTTGCAGCCTGCAGCGCCCCCTAGCGACACGGGGGAGCCTAACCCCGTCCAGGCCTTCATTCTCCCGGAGCTGAGGCCCAAACATCAGGTGTACAATCCTCATACCCTATGGTCAGAACAGCCTCTTCTGTGCACAGGCTTTTCCAGCTCAGGCTTTACCCCACTCTCAGAGACCAAGGATTCTTATCCAAAACTTGCCATCTTAATCACAAGCTTAACAGAGGACCACCGTAAGACAGAATTAAGGTGGAATTCCAGCTTCATTTGTTGAGAAACTTGAGATGAGGAAATTGAGGCCTGTGGAATACCCAATGGTAACAGAGCTAAAACCGGAGCTAACCCCTTCTGCTGATCTGCTCAACTCCACAAGCACCCCTGGGGGTTTGAGGGCAGAAAGGGTACATTACTCAGCTGTGAAACTAGGAGAAATGCGTAAGGTGCAAGCAAAGTAGGAAGTGCTTACTGACTTCTAAGGCTTCCCATTATTGGGCTTTGAGGAGAGGTCCATCAGAAAACTAGCAAAAATCCAGAAATAGGGCCTGGATATCGCATTGGCGTTGGAACGAAGTGAAAGGAATAAAACAGAAAGTGGTCCAGGAGCCAAGCTCCTTGAATGTTCACGTCCTGGCTGCTAGAACTTGGATTGCTATGAACTCAAACAGAGAAATACTATTTATTGTGCATCAACTATGTGCCAGGCTCTGAGCAAGACGCTAGACATGCAATGTGGAACAGGAAGGACAATGTGATTTCTGCTCTCGAAGAGCTTTTCTTGTATTGTAGAAATCTTACATGTAAATACATAATGAAAAGTAATGTCAGATTGTGTTCAACAGTTTTGCCACTGAATTGTGTGAGCTTGGACTACTTATTTCCTATTTCCAACTACAGTTTCCTCAACTCTAAGGTAGAAATAATATTACCTATTAAATGGGGTAGTTGTCAAGGTTAATTCATTCATTCATTCACTCATCTAAAACTAATGTTTTTGAATGCCTACTGTGTGTTGGGCACTACGCTATACTGAAGTGATATAGTATTAAACAAAATGGTCACTCTGCTTCTCTCATACAGTTAAGAGGTTAGGCTTGTATAGTCAGGATTGCATGAGGTAATATATATGGAGCTAATAGCTTAGAGCTCAAATGAGATACTATATGTACAGTGGCACAATGGAGATTAATTTTCTCACTCTCTTTGACCAAAGTGTCCACTCCCCAGCCCTAAATATTGTATGATTTGTGATGGCAACTAAAAGTCAGGGATTCTGAGTTCTCACCTTGAATTTAGCATAAGATTGTGTTTCTCTTAGCATTTCATTCCATACTTGTAAAAGGAGGGCTTTGTTTACCCTGGAGCTTAGCAAGTCAAGGAAAGATTTTATTTTAACTTTTCACTTCTCGTTATCTTATCCAGACCAATCAAGGGAAATGAAGACAATGTAGTAATGTAACCACTTTATTGATGTGAGGAAGTGTAAAGATTCCAGCAATACTATTTGCACAGTAGTGCCATCTAGTGGAAAATATATATAATTAACTACTTACTGGGCAATTTCTGCTCTGCAAAACAAGATTACTTATTGGTATCCTGAAAATATTGGGCTGATATTCAAAGAAGTTACCTTTTTATCTTAAAGAAAGAATTAAAGATTGGGTAAAAGAAAACCAAGAATAGAAATATTGGGAAATGCTAAGAAAGCAAAGTTTCATTACCACCCAATCATGTGAAATAGCACATATTCAAGGAAAATAAGAAATGTACTTATAAATTACTATATTTTTCTTCATTGGCATGAGTTTGCTGTAAATATAGTCCTACTGTGATATAATTCATATATGATACAATTTACCCATTTAAATTGTTCAATTAAATATTTTTAGTATGTTCAGAGTTGTGCAACTATCACCACAATCAATTTTAGAACATTTTCATCACTCAGTAATGACAATTGTCTTGTTTCAAATAATATAAAATCATATTTGAACATGAATTACATGTAATTAAAACAGATGAAATATTGACATTTGAAAGAATGATTATTAAGACTTCTGGCCAAGATGTAGGTGTAAGTAGACATATTATGCCTCTTGCACAACCAAAAGAAGGACAACAACAAATTTAGAAACAAAAAACAACCATAACTGCCAGAAAACCAAACTGTATGGAAGTCTGACAACCAAAGAGTTAAAGAAGAAATATTCATCCAGACTTGTTGAGGGGGTGGAAATGGGAAGCCAGGGTGAGAGGACTTGGGGCAAGTCAGTGGCTGGTGGAGTAGGCGGTCTCACGTTGCATGCAGATAAACCAGGAGGAACAACTGGGGAGTGAGACAGACAGAGCAACCCAGGGTTCCAGCGAGGGGAAATAAAGCCTCAAATCTCTGACTGAAAAAAAACTGTGGGGGTTGCAGCAGCGGGAAGAACTCCTAGCCTCACAGGATAGTTTGTTGGAGAGATCCACAGGGTCCTAGAACCACCTAGAACCCAGGTGTGTGATTCTCACACACCTGGGAATCAGCACCAGAAGGTCCTAATTTGCTTGTGGGTAGCAGACTGAAAGCCGGCAAAGAACTGAGCAGGCAGCATTGTTCCCTCTTGTACCCCTCCCCTACATACAGTGTCACAACACAGTGAGGTGTGCTGCCCCACCTTGGCAAATACCCAAGGCTCTGCCCCTTACTATGTAATAGGTCCATGGAGACAAAAAATATGGCCTAAATGAAAGAACAGATCAAAGCTCCAGAAGAAAATAGGACTAAGCAATGAAGAGATAGCTAATCTATTAGATGCAGAGTTCAAAACACTGGTAATCAGGGTGCTCACAGAATTGGTTGAATATGGTTGCAAAATAGAGGAAAAAGTGAAGGCTATGAAAAGTGAAGTAAAGGAAAATGTACAGCAAGCCAACTGTGATGGGAAGGAAACTGGGACTCAAATCAATGGTTTGGACCAGAAGGAAGAAATAAGCATTTTACCAAAACAGAATCAAGAAACAAGAATTCAGAAAAATGAAGAGAGGCTTAGGAACCTCCAGGACAACTTTGAGCTTTTCAACATATGAATCATAAGGGTGCCAGGAGGAGAAGAGGAAGAGCAAGAAATTGAAAACTTATTTGAAAACATAATGAAGGAGAACTCTAATTCGATGAAGGAAATAGCCTTCTAAGAAGTCCAGGAAGCTCAGAGAGTCCCAAAGAATTTGGATGAAAGGAGGAACACACCAAGGCACATCATAATTACATTAGCCAAGATCAAAGATAAGGAGAGAATCTTAAAAACAAGAGAAAAGGAGACAGTTACCCAAAAGGAGTTCCCATAAGACCATCAGCTGATTTCTCAAAAGAAACCTTATAGGTAAGAAGGGGCTGGAAAGATGTATTCCAAGTCAGGAAAGGCAAGGACCTACATCCAAGATTACTCTATCCAGCAAAGCTATCATTTAGAATAGAAGGGCAGATAAAGTGCTTCCCAGGTAAGGTTAAGTTAAAGGAGTTCATCATCACCAAGCCCTTATTATATGAAATGTTAAAGGGACTTATCTAAGAAAAAGTAGAAGATCAAACCTATGAACAGTAAAATGACAACAAACTCACAACTATCAACACCTGACCTAAAAAAAACAAAAACAAAAACAAAAATGAACTAAACCAACAACTACAACAGAAACAGAATCACAGAAATGGAGATCACATGGAGGATCAGCAGTGGGGAGGGGTGGGGGGAGGATGAAGGAAAAGGTATAGAGAATAAGAAGCATAAATGGTAGTTACAAAATAGACAGGGGAGGTTAAGAATAGTATGGGAAATGCAGAAGCCAAAGAACTTATATGCATGACCCATGGATATGAAGTAAGGTTGGGAAATGCTGGTGGGACTGGGAGTAGAAGACAGAGGGGGAATAAAGGGGAGAAAAAAATGGGACAATTGTAATAACATAATCAATAAAATATATTTTAAAAAGAATGGTTATTAATTGGTCTTATATGAGAGAAAAAAATGTGCTGGGTATTTGTGGATCAAATTGTTTCAAGTCTTTAAAACATGTAGCATGTAAAATACAATTAGAATGATAAACACATATTTCACACAAAATTTAGATTTTCTTGAAATTTTTCTTCCAAAATTTTCCATCATCTTAAAAAAAGAGGTGATATTTAAAGAAGTGATGACTTATTTTTGAAATGCAAGGAGAAAATAGAAAATCCTTATCATCATTATTCAAATTTTGTTGAAATATGATGTAATTGCAATGAAGCTTACTGGTTATCAATATTAGTTTTCATACCTTATGTTTAATTAAGTAAAAATGTTTTGCCTTATTTGCCAATTTTTAGTAGATTTTATCACTAATATTTATTGGTGACCAATTTCATATTGTTCTGTATGAATATGGTCCAGAGTCTTCATTTACCATCTACAAGTGCCTATCCTGGCCTGTGGTAAGCACTCAAAAAACGGTAATCTCTGCTTACTTGATTTTGCATCTTTGTTTGAGTTTGAGAATAATATTTAACTCTTGATTTATCCCCCCCCCCAGTAGACCTTTGAATCAATTTGAAGACATCTTTTAAACGTGCAGCTCTCAGGACAGGACTCACACTTATGTAGCACTTGCAACAGTTTCATCCAACCATTGAGTATTGTGGTTATTTCAATTAAATTTAAAGTAATTAAGGTCAACTAAAATTAAAATAATTAAAAATTCAGTTAGTCACATTAGCCACATTTTAAGTGCTCAAAAGTGATTTGCAGCTAGTAGACGGTGCACACGGAGAACATTTCCATTACGGCAGTGACCTATTTTGGACTGAGCTCTAGAGGGAAAAGAATGTTGGGCAAACCTTCCATTTACCCAATTCACAAAATTTTCACTGTCACATTCTCAAATTTCTTGATTGTTGAACAGTTAAAAATATTTTTAATATTTCTGTTTCTCTGTCACAGCCTTACTACTCCCAGCTCACTGTGATTACGTAACCACAGGTGGGCTACTTTCCCTTCTCATGTTGTCCCACACATAGCTGGACTTTCTTACCCATCCACCTTCAGCACACTCATTTTCGTGCAGCTTTCTCAGTCCTTCCCTCCATCCCTTCTTCCCTTGCTCCTTCAGAGCTCATTCTCTCTGTTTCTATTCATGCTCCATTCCACTCTTTTGGCAATTAGCAGACAGGTTGCCAACTTGCTGTCAGTTCTTGTATTACTGTATATTTGTGTAGCTCATTTATACTGTATTTCAATATTACCTCTCCTGGATTCTAACTCATAGAAAATTGGGACTGTAGTTCAGTGTCACTTTGCAGTGCTTGCCCATTGCAAGCTCTTGTTTTACTCTTTTTTTTTTTTTTTTCATGTTTTGATCTGCGATCAAAGGCTAAGGGACCATTCATAAACTGTTGAGCTCCTTCTTGAAGCAAGAACTGGTACGTACTGTAAATACACATGGATAATTTGACTCTCTGGTTAGGTAAGAGTGAAACGAAAGGAAAAAAGCCAGCTGGGGACGGTGACGCTGGAAGGACGTTTACTTTGTCACCTTTAGACTCAGCCATTAACTGAACAGCAAGTGCAAAGCTTTAAGCCTTCACGAGTTGAGATCCCATGGGATCTGGGGCCAATCAGCAAAGGGGATGGAACCCAGCCTGCTATTGCCTGGTGTCCTGGAAGGACATGCTTGGCGGGGTCTGCCGCGGGTCTTTAAGGCCCTGAGGTGTGGGTCCACTAACCTCTTAACTGGGACGGGGGCTTTGGGCCCGCAGCCGCTCAGGTGACTGCTAAGGGTTCCCTTGAAAGGCAGAGCGCAGAGCTGAAGGCCATGTGGTAGGTGTGGGACTGGCTGGGAGAGAGTGGGCCAACCAGTTAGGAGATCTGAGCACTGGTGATGGGCAGATGCCGTTTGGGCCTGGGTCCACCCAGACAGGAATATCCAACTGTCCTACCAGTCCTGCTCGTGAGGGGCTTGCCCCAGCCCCAGCCCCAGCCCCAGCCCCAGCTTCAGCCCCAGCCCCAGCCTGGTGGGACCCGGGTGTTCCTAAGCTCAAAAGAAGACTTTCTAGTGTGACTTTCAGATTTCAGGATAGGACGAATTGGCAAAAGTTAGTTTGACATGGAGGTAATAGTATGGAGCAGTCCAGATTCGGAGTTTGGAGAACTGGGTTCTTGTTCCAGCTCAGAGTTTCAATAGCAGCTTATTAGAACGGCGGATGGTTCATAGACATGGAGTGATTCACTCAGGATCACATCGTAGTGATGCACCCTGCTTCGGTACTTATTCCACTACAATATGCAGAATCCCATTTAAAATATTCTAGTGAGCTTCGCCACCCTCTTTCATCACCTCAGTTTTGTGGGTTTTGTAAATTTGGAGAGCTTTATTGGTGCCTTGGTTGTTCGTGCTACATTCTTTATGGCAAGGGTATGCACCAATATTAAAAGGACTATTTTATTTACTCTTTAAGCACTCTCATTCAGTTAAGCATCTGCAGTGTGTCAGACATGGAGTTCAATGCAAGGTTGCCTAAATCACTCTTAAAAAGGAATCGTTAAAATTCTAGGGTTATAGTTTTAACCTTGCTCTTCCTCTCACCTTTTACCATCTCGCTTTTCATCAACTTGTAACTTTAAACAAGTGTGCCTCATTTTTTTTATCTGTAAAAATAGAGATACTAGTGTCTATCTCACAGGGCTGGTGTTAGGATTGAGTGCACTAGTAATACCTATGTCAAGAGCTTAGACTCTGCCAGGCACCCTGTGAGCATGCACAAGTGTTTGCTACTCTTATCCTGGCTATTGAGTGTGAGAACTGCTTCATTACTGGATGAGTTCACATTCTCACATCAGATGGCACACCTTTGCCTATTTCAGTGAGGTATTCTTAAATATTAAATACTAGCAGAGTGCCAAATGATTATAGGACAAAATTAATTTTCTTGGCATCCTTCTTAATATTCCTGCCCCTTCCTTGTTGCCATTGCTGCATCTATTGGTTTTAATGCACTCGGGTGCCAGGGCCACAGGCACTCACACAGCCGTGAACAAGGTAGCAGCAGCGAGCATTCTCATTGTGAGCAACTCTGGGAGTTTGAACAGTGAGAATGGAAGTTTTCTCATAAGCATCCTGCATGTGAAATATATATCAGTAAAGAAATCTTTGTTTTTTTTAAAAAAAGACATCTAGTTTCCTGAATTACCAGTAACATTAAATTGGTAGAAAAATCAATCCAGTCTTACTGTTTTATATGAAAATTTGAAATGAAGTTTCTTTAGTTAGCACTGAGATAACATTTTGCTTTTATATGATACAAATTTTATGGTTGTAGTGACTGTATTTGACTAAAAGACCTAACTGTTTTTGCAACTAGTTTTCCTCCTATGGCTCTCATTCAAAGGCTCAGCGACTTCTGTACATAGGCAGAGAATTGATAGAACTCATATAGGTAGAAATTGAGTGCATTGTTTTGAGTCAAGTTTAGAATTTTTAAAAAATATATTTTATTGATTATGCTATTACAGTTGTCCCATTTCTCCCCCATCATTCCCCTCCACCCTGCACATCCCCTCCCACCCACATTCCCCCCCTTTAGTTGATGTCCATGTGTCATAAGTTCTTTAGCTTCTACATTTCCCACACTATTCTTGCCCTTCCCCCTATTTTTTCTTATTCTCTGTACCTTTTCCCCTCTCTCCTCCTCCCACTCCCATTGCTAACCCTCCATGTGATCTCCATTTATGTGTTTCTGTTCCTATTCTAGTCATTTGCTTAGTTTGCTTTTGTTTTAGGTGTGGTTGTTAATATCTGTGAGTTTGCTGTCTTTTTACTGTCCTATTTTTAATCTTCTTTTTCTTAGGTAAGTCCCTTTAACATTTCATAGAATAAGGGCTTGGTGATGATGAACTCCTTGAACTTGACCTTATCTGACAAGCACTTTATCTGCCCTTCCATTCTAAATGAAAGCTTTGCTGGATAGAGCAATCTTGGATGTAGGTCCTTGACTTTCAAGACTTCAAATACTTCTTTCCAGCCCCTTCTTGACTGTAAGGTCTCTTTTGAGAAATCTGCTGACAGTCTGATGGGAACTCCTTTGTAGGTGACTGTGCCCTTATCCCTTGCTGCTTCTAGAATTCTCCCCTTCATTTGAATCTTGGCTAATGTAATTATGATGTGCCTTGGTGTGTTCCTCCTTGAGTCCATCTTCTTTGGGACTCTCTGAGCTTCCTGGACTTCCTGGAAGTCTATTTCCTTTGCCAGATTGGGGAAGTTCTCCTTTATTATTTGTTCAAATAAGTTTTCCACTTGTTGCTCTTCCTCTTCCCCTTCTGGCACCCCCATAATTTGGATGTTGGGACGTTTAAAGATGTCCTGGAGGTTCCTAAGCCTCTCCTCATTTTTTTGAATTCTTGTTTCTTCCTTGTTTTCTGTTTGGTTGTTTCTTTCTTCTTGTGGTCCACTCCATTGATTTGAGTCCCAGTTTTCTTCCCATCACTATTGGTTCCCTGTGCATTCCCCCCATTTCACTTATTGTAGCCTGCATTTGTTCATCTAATTTGTGACCAAAATCAACCAATTCTGTGAGCATCCTGATCACCAGGGCTTTGAACTGTGCATCTGATAGGTTGGCTATCTCTTCGTTGCTTAGATAAATTGGCTCTGGGGCTTTGATTTGTTTTCCCAGTTGAGCCATTTTTGGTTTTGTTTTTGGTCTGGTCAGGGCTGTTAGGTAGTGAGGGGTGGAGCCTTAGATGTTCCCCAGGGCAGGGCAGCCCAGTTGCTGGGTAGTGAACTCTACGTGGGGGCGGGGTCCAAGAGGGAACAAAGGTGCTTGCTCTGCTCTCTCTCGGATTCCAGTTCCTTCTGCCACTTCCCCTTCACCTGGATTATCTGCGCAAAAATGTGGGACCACCTGGTCAGCCAGCCGCCTTGTGTGGCCTCTCTGGGTCTGCACTGTTGCCATCCCCTGCCTGGGGTCCGCTAACCACCGCCTGTGCACCTCCACCGCCTGTGCACCTGGGGTCTGCTAGCCACTGCCTGCATGCCTGAGATCTGCCAGCCACTGCTGCCTGGGCGCCTGGGTCCACCAACCTCCACTTTTTCTTGCTGTGACTCTGCCCCTCTTACTGGTCTGGATGAATGGTTGTTGGACTTCCGTACAGTTCAATTTTGTATCAGTTCTGATTGTTTTCTTGTTTCTAAATCTTTGTTGTCTTTAATTTTCATTGTGCGAGGAGGCATAGTGTGTCCACCTATGCCTCCATCTTGGCCAGAAGTCCAAGTTTGGAATTTTAGAGTAAGCTTCTCTCTTGGATAAACTGAGTTTTCTTACTCCGCTTTCTATTAGATCTAAAGTACTGATTAACATTTTAGTTATTTTGCATACTGTCCAGAGAAAACTTGTCTTCCCCTTAGGTGTATTATTAACACTGTTTTGGATTTCCACATAGACTTAAAGAAATTAGGAAGATACTAATTTTGCGGGTTGCTGTATATAAAGTACTAGCCTCTCTCTGCATAATAACTAATTTAGTTAAACAATATTGCATTTTTCAATATTGTCAGAATAGCATAAAGTTTTTCTATTCTCAGTAGTTATAAAGGTAAATGTGTGCTCAGAACTGTACTGTCAACGAATTAGGTATTTTCATGGTTTCTTAATAGTAACTCTTGTATTGAAATGCATCTCTACCCCTCCCAGGCACCCATTTGTCAAAGAACACAGGAGTAGACAAACAACACCCAGATACTACATTTATTAGCATTTCCAACTACATTTTTTCCAATAAGTTGAAATTTAAATTTTATATGAGTTTATATGAAGGAGGAATTTACTTAGTTATGTAACAGAAGTTTTGGCAGTCTTAACCAAAATATCTTTGTACAAACTTTATTGTGTATAACTATCACCATATAACAAAATCTTCCCTATTTAGAACCATATATTGTCCACTACACTAGTATTAAATGGGTACTAATGTTGACTGAATACAATAGTGTTATTTGATTGCTTTTAGATTATGCTTGATCTAATATGGTAGATTTATTTACAGCTGAGAATAAAAATAAATGAGAAATTATGTGTTACATATAGCTTGCAATAGCCTCATTCTTTCTTGTATGATTTTTATTTTTACAGTTCTGTATATTATTGCAAGCATAAAGTACACATAATAAATATATTTCAGCACATTTTCATTTTGTTCCATCCTTATTTTTAAGTAAGGGAATATCAGATTAGACCTGTATGCTTCACATCATATTTTGGACATGCACTTTTGGGGAGTGAAAAAAAAAAGTGGAATATGATTTGCCTAGATAAATTATCAGAAGTGTTCGAAGGTTGAAGTAAAACCATGCTTATACCAATGGCAGTTTCTGAGATAGCTGAAGCTAGAAATTTAAAATAAGCACGATAACTGAGATTATTAAATCTTTATAAAATTGGATGCTATGTTTGTTTTCGAGCATTCAGATATTAAAGCAAGTATACTTTAAATTATGTTTTTGTTTAATATCATTACTATTCACTTCAAAGTAATAGAATTCCTTTGTTTTCAGCTTTGCAAATCTGATTATTTTCTTTAATCTGTGGTTTAATGTTTCATTGTAGAACAAAATGGGAGATGCCGAGGCAGACAAAATGATCTTTACTTAAAAAATGTGCTCAGTGCCATACAGTGGAAAGAGGTGGAAAACACAAGACTGATCCAAATCTCTGGGGCCTTTTTTGGCTGAAAAACAGGACAAGCACTAGGATTTTCTTATTCTATGCAAACAAAAACAAAGGTAAAAAACTAGGCAGTTGTGAGAGAGAACTGGAAACTTTCTCGTGAAGAACAAATTATAATTTGGATTTATAATAATTTCCTAATTTGCAGCATGAAAACTGAAGTCCCATATTTATATTACTGAAATATTGGTTTATATCATAAGGTCTGTGTGTGTTTGGATAACTAGTCACCTTGATCAGAGAAATTAGCAATCCTTTGTGGCATAGGTTTTTGCATATACAAGATATTTCATTTTATGTAGCATATTAATCTTGGAAAAGGATAAGCTAAATTAAAAAAATCAAACTGTAGTTCAATGTTACAATGGTAGTTTTCTATTTGTAGTAGTATATTGTAAAAGCATTCCCAATGATTTCTTTGTTGGTGGAAAGTGGGTAGACGACTGCTAAAGTGAGAAAGCAGTTTAGGATTGAAATTAAAACTGGTTGGAAAAGACAGTGCTTTTTCTGCATCTGTTGAGATAACCATGTATTTTTTCTTTTGTTCTGTTAATACGGAGTATTACATTGATTGATTTTCTTAAGTTGAACTATCCTTGAATTCCTGGAATAAATCCCACTTGGTCATGGTGTGTAAATCTTTTAATCTGTTACTGGATTTAGTTTGCTAGTATTTTGTTGAAGATTTTTGCATCTATAGTTATGAGATGTTGGTTTGTAGTTTTCTTGTGATGTCTTTGTCTGGCTTTGGTGTTTGGAGAAGTTTTAAATACAGATTATTGGCAGCTCTAAGTCCTTTCACATATAACTCAAATTTATTATTTTTAAATTTTGTAATGGTTTTTTTTCGTGCTTGTATAGACTATAATGAGCCTTATTTGATTGAGCTTTGCAGACCATGTTGTAGGAGAAGGGCTTTAATGAGGGGAGTTGGAATCTTGTGCCCTATTTTATTTTGAGGGCACATATGATAGCTTGCACTTTAACAAAAGAAGGATTCTGCTTATTTTAAACTGTATTAAAGTTTCTAGTAAGGTAGTGTTTTAGGTTGGTCTTAGGCTATCCATAGGGATGCTACTAGCTAAAAATGGCTGGAGGTACTCACTGGGTTGGTACTACTTTTGCTGAGGCCCCACAGACTTTTCCCCTGAAGAAACCAATGTTATGGCTGGATTCTGTGGCTGGACTGGCCCTTCTGGTTATTATGGTCAAAAGTTGCATCTCAGCAACAGCCACCAGGGAACTTTGAAAAGACAAGGTTTATTACTCACATGTCCTGGAGGACACACAAATTGCTTGCCTGGGGCCACAGAGCTAGGTCACTTGGGGGGTAGGGGTAAGCAAAGATGGAGAGAATGTCCACCAATTGAATAAGCACAGGCCTGGGGATCTGCTTTTATTGGCGTCAAGGGTGGGGTGCCTTGGATTTCACATGTTCACTTTCTGTTGGTGAATTTAAAACATAAGCAAACAAACAAAGAGGGAACTTCATAGGTGGGACAGCCTGGCTCTTCATCTAGTCCTGCAGCTGGCAGTGTGTTTTTTCCAGATGGATGCTGTTAAACAGAAGCCTCCCAGTCACAAACATGATGTCAGCCACTTAATTACAATCCACAGTGCTAATTGTCAGGCACTTACACTACAGATAGGTAAGATATAGTGAAGTTTTTGTTATCTGGTGTTTTAGGGAAAGAAGTTTGTGGGTAGTCAGATGGTTTGGTTAAAACAAAATTACCACCTGCACAGGTTGTCAGATTTTTTTTTGTGTGTGTGAAAATAAGATGGTTTTCATTGTCCTGAAGCCTTGAAAGCCATACAGTTTAGTAGGATGGAAAGCTGGAAAGCTCTTGGTCCTTCGACCTCTCCTGGGTTTCCGAGCAAACCACGTGGGGTGGTGTAGGGAATATACACGTACATGCTAAGACCAATTGCTTTAGTGTACTACTAATAGATCTTAGCATTTGAAGATGATATTAGTTTCCTAGGTTTGCTATAACAATGTGCTGTAAATTGGATGGCTTAAAACAGCAGAAATGTTTGGTTTCACAGTTCTGGAGGCTGGAAGTACAAAATGAAGATGCTGGCAGAACCATACTCACTCTGAAACCTGCAGGGCAATCCTTTCCTGCTTATTCTTAGCTTCTGGTGGTTGGCCAGTGATCTTGGTGTTTTTGGCCTATGGCTGCATATTTCTAACCTCTGTCTTTGGTGTCACACAATTCCTGTGTGTCTCTGTCCTCACATAATTGTCTCTTAAGGATACCAGTCATATTGGGTTGGGGGCCCATCCAATTTCAGCATGGCCTCACTTCAACTTAACTAATCATATCTGCAGTGATTCTATTTCCAAACAAAGCCACATTTTTAGGTATTAGGGGTTAGGACCTTAACATGTTTTTATTCAAGGGACACCCATAATAAAGGATCATGCATACATACAAAAGAAATACATAGATAATTTATAAAAATACTTATGTTAAAACAAAATAGAATGAAGTTTAATCTTTGTCAAGTTGAAGGTACTTTATTTAGCATCTTTTAAAACAACATAGTTGTTATTAACACAATATTACTGTATTTAGTATATGTAAAAATGCTGGTTAGTAGGTATTTTGTAACCCTGCATTTGTCTTGTCTTTTTCCCAGGTTCTCTAAATCCTTGGAACTTCTCGAGTTTCAGGAGTCTTTGTTATTCAACGCTGGGCCCCTGGAATTAGGGTCCGAGGTTATGCAAATATGATGATTTTTGTTAGGCTCCCAGATAATTTCAGGATTGAGGCTGGCCAAACTAGAAAGACCAGCCATGTGATTAGAAAATTAGGGCTTTGGGCTAGGTAACATCAGTCAGAACTCCAGGGATAGGAAGTAGGAACTGGAGATTGAGTTCAGACACATGGCTAATGATTCAATCATCAACGTCTAGGAAGAGATCTTCATCTAGCTAGTCCTGATTCCTATTCTTTATAATAAAACTGCAATTATAAAAAATGCTTTCCTGAGTTCTGTGAATTGTTTTAGTACATTATTGAATTTGAGGGGATCCAGAGAGCCCTCAAATTTATAGTCAGTAGGTCAGATGTTTGGGTGACCTGGGGACAGTGAACTTGGAGCTGGTATCTGAAATGAGAGCAATGTTTTGGGGGACTATATAGTCTGTGCTAATTCCAGGCAGGCTCTTTAGTGCCTCAATTGAATTGTATGTATTGCAATTGGATTTTCAATCGATAAAATGCTGAATAAATCAGTTTTAACCTTACATTTATTGTTTGCATTTATATGGCTCTTTAATTTTTAAAGTAATATTTCCTTTTGTGGTGTCATTTTATTATTGTATTATCTTATTACAAGAGCCATCAACTTTTGAAGTCCTAATTTGTAGACTAGTTATAACCTAATATTGTTTCCCTAGCAGCCAATATTTTGAGGATTTTATTGCTTAATAGCATTGATTTAAAACATTAAAACATTACAAATATATATTCTAAATATTACAAGTTGTTGTCAAAGATTAAAAGCTGTGTAGAAGGCTTGACTTTAACATTATTTAAGAATTAGAAATAAAATTTCCCTAAGTCAGATCATTTAAGTAACATTCATGACTTATTTGAGAATATGATATTATTGTTAGTTCTGATGAAAGAAGAACAATATGTAGCAGAATGAAATCAAGTCCCTATCTTACACCATTCACAAAAGTTAACTTGAAATGGATTAGAGACTTGAACATAAGACCTGAAACTAAAATGCTTAGAAGAAAACATAGGGAAAAAGCTCCTTGACATTGGTCTTGGCAATGATTTTCTGGTTGTGACACCAAAAGCATAAGCAATGAGAGCAAAAATAAATAATAAGTGGGACTACATCAAACTCAAGAGCTTCTGTACAGCAAAACACTCAGCAAAATGAAAAGTAGTCTATAGAATAGAAGAAAATATCTTCATATCATACAGGAGGCTAATATCCAAAATATATAAAGACCTACAATTGATTGGTGAAAAAACAAACAACCTTATAAAAAATGGGCAGAGGAATAGACATTTTCCAAAGATGTACAAATGGCCAAAAGACAGTTGAAAAGGTGTTCACATCATTAATCATCAGGGAAATGCAAATCAAAACCACAGTGAGATATCACCTCACACCTGTGTGTGGGTATATACATATACATTTATATTTATATCTGCATCTAACATACACACACACACATATAAATAAAACTGTAATCCAACCATGAGAAAGAAGGAAATCTTGCCATTTGCAACACCTTGGATGAATCTTGAGGACAGTGTGCTGAGTGAAATAAGTCTGACAGAGAAAGACAAATACTATATAGTATCACTTATATGGGGAATATAAAAAAGCCAAATGCAGAAAAACAGTAGAGTTACCAGGGTCTGGAGAGGGACAGGGTAATGTGGAGACACTGGTCAAAGAAGATAAACTTCCAGTTATCAGAGTAACAACTTCTGGGGATCTAATGTACAGCATGGTGACTATAGCTAGTAATACTGGATTATATGCTTAAAAGTTGCTAAGAGAGTATATCTTAGCTGTTATCAATACAAAAAAAAGAAATGGTAATTATGTGATTGGGTAGAGGTTTTGGCTAATTCTAGGGTAGTAATCATTTTTTAATACAGGATCTGACACAAATAACACCCCTATTTTATTATAAAATCATAAACTTGTAATTCTGTAACATAACAATATTACACTCAAGCACACCATATGACATTTTAGGTGAAATGTTCAAGTTAAAACTATAAATTATTACACCCATATTATTACCCTTCAACCACACTCAGTCAGATGTTACTTCTGCCTGACCCTCTATATAAGTGTATTAAATCAACATGCACAACTTAAACTTATACAATGTTATATGTCAATTATATCTTTTTAAAAATTGTATTGATTATGTGATTACAGTTGTCCTGACTTTCCCCCCTTTGTTTCCCTCAACCCAGCATTCTCCTCTCCTTCAGGCAATCCCACACCATTGTTCATGTCCATGGGTCATGTGTGTAAACTCCTTGGCTACTCCATTTCCTGTACCGTACTTTACATCCCCATAGCTATGCTGTAACCACCTATTTGTATTTCTTAATCCCCTCATCTCTTTACCCATTCCTACACACCCCCTCCCATTTGGCAACCATCAAAATGCTCTCCGTATCCATGATTCCATCTTTGTTCTTCTTGTTTGCTTAGTTTGGTTTTTAGATTCAATTGTTGCTAGATATGTATTTTTGCCATTGTATTGTTCATAGTTTTGATCTTCTCCTTTTTCTTAAATAAGTCTCTTTAACATTTTATAGAATAATGGTTTGGTGGTGATGAACTCCTTTAGTTTTTTCTTGTCTGGGAAGCTCTTTATCTGACCTTTGATTCTAAATGATAGCTTTGCTGAGTAGAGCAATATTGGCTGAAGGCAGCTGCTTTTCATGACTTTGAATATTTCTTGCCATTCCCTTCTAGTCTGCAAAGTTTCTTTGGAGAAATCAGCGGACAGTCTTATGGCAACCCCCCTGTAGGTAATTAACTTCTTTTCTCTTGCTGCTTTTAAGATTTTCTGTTTATCTTTAATTTTTGGCATTTTAATTATGATGTGTCTTGGAGTGGCCTCGTTGCATCCATCTTTTTTGGAACTCTCTATGCTTCCTGGACCTGCATGTCTTCACCAAATTAGGGAAGTTTTCTTTCATTATTTTTTCACATAGATTTCCAATTTCTTGCTCTTTCTCTTCTCCTGGCAACCCTATAACGTGAATGTTGGACCTCTCATAGTTGTCCCAGGGCTGCTTAGACTATCCTCATTTTTTTGGCTTCTCCTTTCTTCTCGTTGTTCTGATTGGTTGTTTTTCACTGCCTTATGTTCCAAATCATTGATTTGATTCTCAGCTTCATCTACTCTACTGTCATTCCCCTATAAATTGTTTTTTATTTCAGTTAGCATATCCTTTGTTTCTGATGGGGTATTTTTTATGCTGCTGAGGTCCTCACTAAGTTCCTTGAGCATCCTTATAACCAGTGTTTTGAACTCTGCATTTGATAGATTGCTTATCTCCATTTTGTTTAGCTTTTTTTCTGGAGTTTTGATCTGTTTTTTCCTTTGGGACATGTTTCTTTGTCTCCTCGTTTTGGCAGCCTCCTTGTGTTTGTTTCTATGTATTAGGTAGACCTGCTTTGACTCCACATCTTGTTAGGGTGGCCTAATGTAGTAGGTGTTCTGTAGGGTCCAGTGGCATAGCCTCCCCTACCACCCAAGCTGGGTATTTGAGGTACACGTAAAGGACTGATTTTAAGGCCCTTTGTATGTATACATTGTGTACATACATATATACAAATCCATTGTGTGAGTGTGGCGGACTCCAGCCAGCAGAGTACACCTGTTGCTGACTGAAGACAAGAATAAATGCACAGGCTACAGCAATCCTGTGGAGAAAAAGGGGACAGAATGGCCACTCTCTCAAGAGGAGAGCACCCCAACTCTTGCATAGACAGGCTTTTATTGTTTTTCTCGGGTCTTACATCAAAGAAGGATTTATTATCTATTACATAGAATATTATTGTCTACATTTTAGGTACAATCAAGGAAATGAAAATAACACATGCAGAGGGGAAAGGTGGTGAGCTGATTAGCTCCATCCTTGGGAAAATTCACACAGGCTTTGGAAATTACCTTGAAGATAGACAATACACATTTAGTGTTTCAGACCAGGGTGAGGGAGTTTTAACAAGAGCAAGCCATAACAATCTGTATGCATTTTCTAAGCCTGATTCCCATGGGAAAACTCAATTTGAAGGTCTGGCTCCTATACACCACCTCGCTTCTGTAGGTTCTCCCTAAAGAGCTGAGTCACATTTGCCAGACTAAAACAAACCGGTCCCCTACGTATGTGTACATCATATTTCGTTTATATATTCCCACATCAATGGACATTTTTTGGCTAATGTGAATACTATATGTACATGGGAGTACAAATATCTGTTCATATCCCTGCTTTCATTTCCTTTGAGTATACATTGCATACCCAGAAGTGGAATTGCTGCATATGATTATTATATGTTTAGATTTTGATAAACAGCTATACCATTTTCTACTTTGGCTGAACCATTTTATGTCCCCACCAGCAATACACAAGGGTTTAAATTTCTCCACCTCTTTGACAACACTCATTATTTTTTATTTTTTTAAAAGATTTTATTTATTTTTAGAGAGATGAGAAGGGAAGGAGAGAGGGAGAGAAACATTGATGTGAGAGTGAAGCATTGATCAGTTGCCTCTTGCATGTACCCCAACTGGGGGACCAAACCTGCAACCTAGGCACATGCCCTGATGGGGCATCAAACTGGCAACCTTTCACTTTGCTGGATGACGCCCAAGCAACTGAACCACACCAGTTGGGCTCTGGTTTTGTTTTTGATAGTAGCCATCCTAATAGGTGTGGAGTGGTATCTCATCATGGTTTTGATTTGAATTCTTTATGATTATTAATGTTGAATATCTATGTTGTGTTATTAAAAACATCAGTAAATGGATAAAGTTTTCTTTTGAGAATAATACATTTATAGGTATTATGGAATATCTGTTTATCATTTGCATTTTGGGGGCAATGATAATTGAAGGTTTAGTAAAAAACTGTTTGATTTAATTTATGAGTTGCCCAGGGTTCTGTGCTAAGAAGTAGTAGAACTAGGATTCAGACTCAGATCTGCTTGGGCCTTTAAAGAAATCTTATCATGGACTTAGCATACTGACTAAAGAAACTTATTATTAGAAATTAATCTTTATCTTTTGACATTTTGGTATGAAATCTGTTAAAAGGGATAGTAGAACACACTGAATCATAAATGTGTTAATAATTTTAAAAATATTTAAAACTCCATATATCCTTAATACTTGTTCCTGTAAACCCTTCCCCTTTTCCCCTGAAATTCCCTCCCCTCTCCCCTCTGGTGACTGTCAGTCTGCTCTCAATTTCAGTGTCTTTGGTTATATTTTGCTTGTTTGTTTTGTTGATTAGGTTCCTGTTAAAGGTGAGATCATATGGTATTTGTCTTTCACCGCCTGGCTTATTTCGCTTAGCATGATGCTCTCCAGTTCCATCCATGCTGTTGCAAAGGGTAGGAGCTCCTTCTTTCTTTCTGCTGCATAGAATTCCATTGTGTAAATGTATGATAGTTTTTTGATCCATTCATTTACTGATGGGCACCTACGTTGCTTCCAACACTTGGCTATTGTAAATTGTGCTGCTATGAACATTGGGGTGCATAGGTTCTTTTGGAATGGACATATAGATAAAAACTAGGGGGGTGGAAATGGGAGGGAGGTGGGGAGGGCTGGGGCGGAGGGCTGGGTTGGGAGTAAAAGACAGAAAACTGTACAAGAACAACAATTTAAATAAATAAATGAAAAAATAATAATAAAAAGAGTTACAAATTGCTAGTGTTAAAAAAACAGTCATGGGAATGTAAAATACAGTGTGGGGAATATTGTCAATAGCACTGTAATAACTGTGTGGCATTAGATGGGTACTAAACTTATTGGGTCATCACCTCATAATTTATATAAATGTTTAATCACTATGTTATACACCTAAAATTAATGTAATATTATATGTCAATTGAAATTTAAAAATAAATTTTTTGAAAAATAAAAAAAATGTTTAAAACTCCATATACATTATATAAAAATTCAAATAATTCCAAAGGATACTTACCAGTATGAATGATAAGAAATTATGTATGTTCACTTCTTCCCATCTTCTTATATTCCTTTCTCTTTACCAGCTAATTTTCTTTGGTAATATTCTTTTTTTTTGGTAATTTTAGTGGCTATATTTTTACTTTAAGCAATATCCATATGAATCTGTTATTTAAGCAATATCTGCTTATCCCACACTGCAAAGGATGAGAAAGTCAAAGTGGTTACGCAATCTCCCATTTTTTTCACAGTGTCTCCTAACTCTTGCTACTTTGGTTATGTTTTACTCTGACATGATATATGACATTTACAATCTTATTTAGCCGTTTTTACTACAGTTGTTTTAACATCTGTCCTACATTTAAATGGCATTTGTGCTTATTCCCAGTTGTTACCACAGTGTCTGTGTTTCTCTTCTGGTTGGTAGAAGGTTGTCTATTACTGGAACTATGTTACCCTAGCTCTTGGGTGTTTAGAACCATCTGTGAATTCCCATTACACCTGAATGATAATCTGGCTAGACACAAAATTATTGGGTGACACTTTTAATTCCTCAGGATTTTGCATGTTTCATGTTGAATTATTCTTTGGAGAAATTGGAAGCCAGCTTGATTGTTTTTCATTATGACTTACTTGGTTTTATTTTTATTTTATTCTTTCTCCCCTAAGTTTCAGTAAAATTCTTATTGAAATTTAGTAATTTTGCTAAGCTGTGTGTAAATCTTCATTGATCTGTTTCTGATTCTTATGGGACATATGCTTTTTCAACTGGCAGATATAGGAGTTTTACTTTTGAAAGTTTTTTGAATTATGTTTAATATATTTTTTTAATCTTACTAGGGCTACAAAATTGTGCATAGTTTGGATCTTCTTTGTCTAACTTTCTTCCGTATCTGTTATTTTCTCTTTGATCATTTTAAACTCATAATTCTTTCCATTTTGTTTTTATCAATAGTTTCAAACATGATTGTGTTATCAGCAACATCTATTCTTTTCTCTGTCTTTTATGTCTTTCTGTTTTTATCATTTTCTCCTTGCAACTTTGTAGCTGCTTTAAGCCCTTGGTTCATAAAGATATTTTTTGAATCTCTGGAAATGTGGTCATGATTTTTATCTGTTTATTGTATGTTATTTCTGATGTGTATTTTTTACTTAACTTTTTAAAATTCTGTTCTGCTATGCGTGTATGTATGTATGTTGTGTGTGTGTGTGTGTGTGTGTGTGTGTGTGTGTTTTCAGTGCTCTTTAGTGATGATTCCTTCTTGATTGTCATTCATTCTTTTTGGACTGGTATCTGCAGGACAGTAAGTGAGGGTAAGTGTGTGCCACTTAGTTGTGCGGTCTCCCTTACCCACAGATATGAGTTAGATATGTGCACACATCTGAGTGTGTATCTGTTGACTTTGGTGGGTTGTTATTCGGTTCTCCCGCTGACAAAGACTGGCCATTCTAGGGTTATTCAACACCTTCAGTTTCTTCTATAATAAGATAGAGTCTTTCCTTTAAAGTTGGCATGTCTGTGTTGTGTTTTTTAATCCTGGCTCTCCTGGCCCTTCATGGTGTCTAAAATTTAGGGAGACTTTCACAGCCAGCAGATCTATACTCTGCTTTTTGGGCCAGAGAATTATGACTTTGTCCCTCAGGATTTGTCACTTACTTTGGAGGACTTTTCTTTTTCAAGATTATGAATGACTGGTGCCCTCTCAGTCTGGTTCAAGTTTTATGTCCTTGGTAGTGTTCTAATTAATCACGTTTATGGTTATAGGTTCTTCCTCATAAGTGGAGTTAGCATTTCTGTTTCTCTTTGTCCATGTTCTTTTTGACTGCTTTTAGAAAGGAAAAAAGGTAGAAGCAAACTTTCCCTCTCATCATAAAACTAGACTCCTGAAATCATAGGTTTTTGTAGAGATCTGGGCAGAGACAGCTTGGTATGATTGTCAGAAAAAATGTGGAAATATAAATTAGTAGTCACAGATTCTTTACTCTAAGTAGAATGGTCATCTTAGGGCAAGTTACCTGTATTTTGCTGTGTATAATGCACACCATATTTTTGACCCAGGCTTTCAGGAAAAAAAATCTTTTGTTTTAATTCCATTTTTTAATGTATTTATATTTAGGACCAAAACTGATTATTGTATTCCAGGGTATTATTTTGCATACGGATATTGTTATTGCTTTCTAGAATTACACTTTTAATGCATAAGCATAAATTAAAGAATTAAAAACATTTATATAGATATGGAATTAGTACCACCCATGTATAATGTGCATCCTTATTTTTCCTAAAAAATTTGGGCAAAAAAGTGTGCATTACACATGGCAAAATATGGTATTCCCCACCCTTTAGGTCATCATTTACTCATCTGCAAAATGCGGGGTTGATCTGTCAGATCTTTCCTAGAAGGAACTTCCTCTAATTCTAGGAGAATGGAGAATTGCTTAGGCACAACATGTCTGGGTTGGTAGTTCATTGGTGTACTTTAGCTAATCCTAAACATCGTATAAGTATTGGACTTCTATAGAGAAGACAAAGAGTAGAGCACCAGAAAGACAAATTTTGGAATTTTCTTGTAGGCCGGAAACTGTAAATATTCTCAGTCATAATAAATAGCCTTCTTATTGAATCCAAGAGTACTCTTCTGTTCACATATGTGGGACACATCAGAAAGTAAGCTCTACAAACATAACTACACAAACTAAAAACTTATTTTCACCTTTATAGGTATCATCTGGGGAGAGGAAACTCTGATGGAATATTTGGAGGACCCAAAGAAACATATCTCTGGAACTAAAATTGTCTTTGTTGGTCTTAAAAAGAAGAGTGAGCCCTGGCTGGTGGGGTTCAGTGGATTGAGTGCTGGCCCATGAACCAAGGATGGCTGGTTTGATTCCCAGTCAGGTCACATGCCTGGGTTGCAGGCCAGGTCCCCATTAGGGGACATACGAGAGGTAACTACACATTGATGTTTCTCTCTTTCTCTTTCTCCCTCCCTTCCCTCTCTCTAAAACTAAATAAATAAAATCTTTGAAAAAGGAAGAGTGAGAAAGATCTTATTTGATGTTTGAAGCAGGCAACATCTTCATGAAATACTCTTGCAACTTAAAGAAAATATTAGTTATAAACTAATATAAATACAAAATTTTCTAATTGCAAATATTGCATGTTTAAAGAAGTCATATTTCATTGTTCTTGATCAGCCTGTAATAAGTTTACATTTTAAAATAAAAGTTGGTATATTTGGTTGTGTGCAATCTGATTAAATACCCTTCAAAGTCTGAACTTGTTTGCTCACTAAGGATGTGGATAAGGTCAGGAAGGAGGAGGAGCGGGAAGGCAACTGAAATCTATGTGCTTCAGTAGTCTCTACATGTGCAGAATACTTTAAAAGCCTAGCAACTGCTATCAATGATGGAGATAGCATCCACATACTTATTTCCCTGTAATTTAAGTGTAAATATAGCAGCCATTAGCTTTAGTATTTGTGATGCTGTGTTTGCCTTTTATTATAAATAATACTAAGACAAAAAGTGGGAAAATGAAGTCAAATATTTGATCTTACCTTAGGAATACTATTGGAAAAAAATAAATTGTTCACTATGGGTGACATAAAATAAAACCTAGACAGAAGGGAAAAGTATGTTTCCACTTAATAAACATTTATTATATGTAACAATCTTTTTGCAGTAATATTTTATTATATCTTTCTGATCCTGACTAATGTAAAGCTGGACTGCAAGGAGGGATAACAGAGACCCTGAAGGAAAAGAAGAAGAAAAACCCTAAATCTGTTACCATCAACATGGAAAGACATCCCACCTCAGAGTAACTGAGGATAAGAGATGGTGGAACAGGTCCACAACAGGGCCTGTGTGGTATGAAGCAGCCCTTGATATTTTTTTAAATTATATTTTATTGATTATGTTATTACAGTTGTTCTGATTTTTGCCCCCTTTGCCCTCCTCCCCCAGAAGCCCCCCCCCATTCCCTCAGGCAATCCCCCCACCATTGTTCATGTCCATGGGTCATGAACATCCCCCTGGCTGTGCTGTAACTACCTATTTGTACTTCTTAATCCCCTCATCTAGCCACCATTCCCTCAAACCTCCCTCCCATCAAAACACTCTTTGTATCCATGATTCTGTCTCTGTTATTGTTTGCTTAGTTCATTTTTTAGATTCAGTTGTTCATGGATATGTATTTTTGCCATTTTATGGTTCACAGTTTTGATCTTCTTTTTCCTAAATAAGTCCCTTTAATAGTTCATAGAATAATGGTTTGGTGATGATGAACTCCTTTAGTTTTTTTTTTTTTTTTTTTGTCTTGTAAGCTCTTTATCTGCCCTTCAATTCTAAATGATAGCTTTGCTGGGTAGAGCTATCTTGACTGTAGGTTCCTGCTTTTCATGACTTTGAATATGTCTTTCCAATCCCTGCTAGCCTGCAAAGTTTCTTTGGAGAAATCAGCTGACAGTCTTATCAGAACTCCCCTGTAGGGAACTAACTGCTTTTATCTTGCTGCTTTTATGATTCTCTCATTATCTTTAACCTTTGGCATTTAAACTATGATGTATCTTGGAGTGGGCCTCTTTGCATCCATATTGTTTGGGACTCTCTACGCTTCCTGGACCTGCATGTCTATTTCCTTCACCAAATTAGGGAAGTTTCCTTTCATTATGTTTTCAAAGTGATTTCCAATTTTTGCTCTTTCTCTTCTCCTTCTGGCACCCCTCTGATGCAAGTGTGGGGCAACTTATAGTTGTCCCAGAGGCTGCTTATACTATTTTCATGTTTTTTGGCTTCTTTTTTCTTCTTTTTGTTCTGATCAGTTGTTTTTTGCTTCCTTATGTTCCAAATCATTGATTTAATTCTTGGCTTCATCTACACTACCGTTGTGTCTCTGTAAATTGTTCTTTATTTCAATTAATGTATCCTTCATTTCTGACTAGATTTTTTTTTAATGCTGCTGAGGTCTTCACTAAGTTTATTGAGTATCCCTATAACCAGAGTTTTGAAGTCTGCATCTGATAGATTGCTTATCTCCATTTTGTTTAACCCTTTTCTGGAGCTTTGATCTGTTCTTTCATTTGAACCATGTTTCTTTGTCTCCTTATTTTGGCAGCCTCCCTGCGTTTGTTTCTATGTGTTAGGTAGACCTACTTTGACTCCATGTCTTGGTAGGGTGGCCTAATGTAGTAGGTGTTCTGCAGGGTCCAGTGGCACAGCCTCCCTATCACCCAAGCTGGGTACTCAAAGTGTACACTTTGTATAAGCTGAGTACACCCTCCTCTTGTAGTTGAGGCTTGGATGCTCTTGGTAGATCAATGGGAGAGATTTACCCAGGCTAGCCCACTGCAGGGATTGGCAGTGACCACTTACTACCAACCTCCACCCTCTGTGGAAGATCAGCTGTGCAGGGGGAGGGTGGTGGTGCTCTGACATGGTCTGTAGCTGTTTACTGGGTGTGCTGGCCCTGGGGTTTCCCAAGTGGTGCAGGCCAAGTCAGCCCCCATCTATCTTCTGCCCCAGGCCACGCTGCCTGAGCTATAAATCAATCTGAGATGTCTACTGCTTGTGCTGGGCCTGGAGATTCCTAGGTGAAGCCAAGCTGTGAACCTAGGCTGGCTGCTGCTAGTGCTTGGCCTGGGGCTCACTGCGGCCAGCTGTTGCTTGTGTGAGAGGATTTAGGAAGTTGTGCAGCATGAGCCAAGGCCAGCCATTCATATGGAAAAGTAACTTGGCTGGGCCCAAAGTTGGGTGGGACAGAGTCTCTGGGGATCTCTAGGACAGGCAAACAGTGCTACCCAGGTTGATGGAGTCTCAGATATGACACCAGCTTGCTGGCCCTATGCCTCTGTTGGGGGAGGGTTTAGAAAAGGGACAAGGGTCTCTGATCACCTTGATGCCAGATACTTCAATTTCTCCTAGTATGCCAGTGGTGCCTTTTAAGGTGGTACCCTGGTGCTGGAGCTCAAAGGGAGTGATTCTGAGTAGGTGACTCCATGTGTGGGCTCTTTAAGACAAACTGCTTGAGGCTCCAGAAGTTTCTTCCACCACCTCAATCCCTGCTGGTTTTGCAGCCAGAAGTTATGGAGACTTATCTTCCTGGCCCTGCAACCCTGGGCTTGAGGCGGGGCTGGTGTGGGGCTGGGACTCCTTGCTTCTGAGATATCCCCCCCGAATTTTTGTCTGCCACATGTAGATGTGGAGAGCCAGGCCATTCTGCATCTGCTCCTCTCCTACCAGTCTGGATGGATGTTGTTTCTTTAATTCCGTAGTTGTCAGACTTCCATTCAACTTGATTTGCAAAAGTTCTGAGTGATGGTTGTTCTATATTTTAGTTGTATATTTGCTGTGGTTGTGTGAAGAAGTGAGCCATGTCTGCCTATGCTGCCACCTTGACTAGAAGTCTCCCTTGAAGTTTCTATGTGATCCTACAAGTACCCTGTCACCCAAGTTATATGGCCACTGCAAGCAGAAGCTCTTTCCTTACTAAAGACAGGTATGGGGCTATGGCCAGTGTGGCTCAGTTGACTGGAGCATCATCCTGTAACCAAATGACAATTTGATTTCCCATCCAGGCACATGCATATGTTGTGGGTATGGTCCCCAGTCAGTGTGCATGTGGGAAGCAACTGATTGATGTTTCTCTCTCCCATTGACATCTCTCTCTCTCTGTCTTCCCCTCTCTTGAATGAGAATAAAATAAACCTTTAAAAAGAGAGAGGCAGGTAATAGACTGACCAAGGGTCATTAGGGTTGAGGATGGGACATCCATTATTTCATTTCCACTTTACAGTCAACACCCATGTAAGGAAGACTTTATGTTCTATATTGAGACTTAGAGAAATCTGTGCCCAAACTAACTTAGGACCAACTCTAATTCCTGATGACTATTCATCATGTCATAGGGATAATATGTTGCTGGTTAACTTATTAGTGGGTGCCACTACTGAGAAGATAGTCAAACAGAAAGTTCCCCAAAGGATGAGAACATGGCTGAAAAAGCTGTGATTTCCAGAAGATCCTTTTAAATCAACTAAGAGCCACACTCAATTGTGGTGCTGCTGGCATGTGGGAAAGAATATACTGCTCATGGAGCCCAGTGTCAGTACTAAATAGGAATGTGTGCCCTGGTGGGGGTAGGAGGGACAAAGAAGGCTTCAGGCAAAGCTGAGCCTTTTCCTCTCTCCCTGGAACAGTTCTTTGATGAGGGCAGAGACATCTGTAGGGACACCCAGAGTATATTGGGGATGTTACCAGTTTCAGAGCTGAGTTGGGTTTGCAAGGATGTAGAATTAGGTGACATGCCTCATATCCTAATTTACATGAGACAGAACTCTGTGAGAAGGAGCTTGAACTTGTATTCATAGTTATAGTTCAGATTCATACAACCCTGACAGAAGGGCATGGTGGCTTTGACCATTGCAGGGAGGAACAAGAAAGACTTATATTTGGAATTTAAATACTTCTGATCTAGGTGAAGTGGAAAGAAGATAGTATGAGGAGAGCTGAAATAGTAGAAGGTAATTGGGTGGAAATGGAAAGGTATTAAGTACATTCCTTTCATTTTAAAAATTGTTTGGTTACTCAGAAGATGTTAATGTTGCTTTATATTCATGTTTATCTTAGTAAGAGCAAAATAAATATCTCTTTGCTGTTAATAATGTTCCTAGTATTACATAGAAAAAATATTTGGAGGAAAAAATTTCAAATAAATGCAGTAATTAAGATTCTATACTTTGACAGGTTTTATCATTAAATGAATATGAGGGGGAATCCCCCTAAAATGGAATTATCTTGTGGAGGGTGGGCTCCTTGTAGTATAGGCTTCCCCTGTTAGGTGAGTGTTCTAGGAACCCATCTGTATCAGTGCACCAGCTGGTGTTGTTGTGAGAGGCTGTGTTTGGCTTCATTGAATTTTTTTTGAAGACTCAATGTGTTTGCCCATTTCATGATGGGGGATTTATGAGTGCACCAGCCCACACTGCACTAAATGTTCATCAGTTTTGTACCCCAAATTACATGACCCCCATGTCCCAATCTCCCAATTCATCTGACCCCAAAGTGACTTTTTTTTTGTTTGTCTCTCTAGATGAAAAAAATCTTTAAAGGGAAGCATTTGCAGATGTGGAAGAGGTGAAACAAAAAATGGCAGAAACCTTAAAAGGTATAAAATATCGACAAGTTCAAAAACTGTTTTGAGTAGTGGAAAAAATGTTGTTAGGTGTATTGCATCAAATGGAGAGGACTTTGAAGGTGACTGAAGTTTAAACATGTAAGAATAATACAAAATTTTTTATAAATAAATTCAGGGGTTTTTTTTGCCCCCCCCCATATATGTCATATCTGAGAAACATATCCATTTAAGATCAATTTACATAAAAGAACTTCTAAGTACTGTGGTAATTCTTTCCTGTGCCAATTTAGCTAAGCTAGAACTGTGTTTGCCAGAATCCTCTTCTCTGTATGGTTCCTGGTTAGGGCTGGCTACATGAGAAATCTGCATGGGATTTAGAAAGCAGTGGAGTTAGGCAGAATTGTAATTACTGCCTTTATATTTGTCAGATCAGTGCAGGGCCTCAGGTAAAACTCATACTTGTCACTAATCTGCTGATAGTATCCTTTGTGGGCCAGCGGTGGGGGACACTCAGCTTCTTCATTCAGCCTCTCTGAGTCCTGAGCCAGGGATATGTGCAGATTTAGGTCATCTGGCTTCTTCAGGTCATCCACATAATCCACATCTGAAATGGTGAGGAACAGACAACATGGGTACCAGTTTGTCCTCACAGTGCTCTCCTTACTTTGCTCCTGGCTCTCCTTCCTGACTACTTGCCCTGGGGACCTATAGCAACTAGAGCCAAAAATCACCAGCTGCACAGCCAAAAATCTTCCATAGTCTTCACCAGCTTCCCTTCATAGTCTTGGAGACTTTGTTCTGATCCTTTAGCTGTCTCCTTCTGGATCTTGATTACTTCAGCTTCTCCCCAAATTATGTAGAGTCTAATAACTCCCTTATTCACATCACTCATAGTGGTCTTGCTTCTTTGGTCAAACCTTAACTGGTACAGGCACCGTACCTATGCAACATACCTCCTTGTGAATGAATTACAGGAACCTCAAAGGAGATTGCTTTCTGAGCACTCTCCAACCTAGATATAGTGCACCTTGAGTGAAGGAAAGATTAATGAAGTTTATAAGGATCTAAAATGGTTAAGTTATTGAAGTCTGCCAATGTCTCCTAAACTTTAATTAAAGATTCAGTAGAAAAAAGATTCATGTTAATACACTTTCCTATGATTATGGAATCTGAAAGAAAAAGTAAACATCATTGTTTTATTAGGACTATTAACGGGAATCAGGAGACTTCATTGGCTAGGAAAGATTATGCTGATTGCATATCAACAAAGATATGTTTGAAAAGAATCAAACAGTTGGATGTTTACATAAAATGTACATTTATTGCTTTTACCATTGACAATTCTAATATATATCTTGATAAGGATCTGGAGGAATAAAGTGTGGCTTCATTTAATTAAAGTGAAAATGAGAGATCAGTTAACTTGGTAATTATTTTTGTATTTTAGATGGAACGGACAGAACTCTTCAGAAAGCAGTGGAACATCATTAGTCCCTGTGTCGTTAAGGTTTTTTCACGCTAGCAGCTGAACTACTCTAGTCAGTGGTTCTTGTAGGAAAAAGCAAAACATCTATTTTTCAAGAAGAATAATTTTTTAATTGAACCCTTGTGTCCCACAAGATGTTGTGTATAATGCAGTGTGGTTTAGAGTGTTTCATTCGCTTATTCTCCCCCATCATCACATTCTTCCAAAATAGGAACATGGGTAGAATTTAGAATCAAATTTTCTTCTATGTATTTTTCACTCAGTCATCATTATCATCAGCTTGTGAATTTGAAGTCACAATTTCATGCAGTTGTTCAGCTTGAGTTCCTCACTCCCCACAAAGTGGGACCTAATTTACGCACAGAATGTATGTAGAAGGGGCACATGGGAGTGGGGCCCTACCGTAGGGTGAAGTGCTGCCTGAGGGCACGAGAGCCCTCAACAGACACTAAAAAGGAGGAGGAGGGGGCAGACAAGGCAACATGTCCTCATCTGTGAAGTGTGAGAGGTTGGGCGAGATCTCTCACTCAAAAAGGTATTTCCAAATATCTGATTTTCCTACTTTCAAAGTGGGGTTCTGGCTAGATCCATACATTTTAAATTCGTGTTGTCCATCTCCTTACTTTCTCACATTTAAATTTCCTTTGTAAAAACTATAACAACCATGGAATCCAAATCTTTTAAATAAAATTCTTCTGTATTAGCCCTGACTAGTGTGGTTCAGCAGGTTAAGTGTCATCCTGCAAACCAAAAAGTTGCCAGTTCGATTCCTGGTTAGGGCACATGCTTGGTTTACCCAGCTGGGGGTAAGGGAGAGGCAACTGATGGATGTTTTTCTCCCCCTCTTTCTCCCTCCCTTCCCCTCTAAATAAATAAATAAATAAAATCTTAAAAAAGTGTTTATTAATCTTGTCAAGAGGTCTATTTTTGGTTCATTTTCCTTTTCTTTGATATAGTATTTGGAACATTATGTTTATGGATATATACATACCATTCAATAATAAAAATAAGGTGATAATTTTATTTTATTTAAAATTTTTTTTCAAAAGGTGATAATTTAAAATTATTGTGTGCCCACTTCTACTATCATAAAAGTGTAGTGAGCTATAACAATTAATTAATCAATAATTAATTTATTTATAAATTCTTATTATGCATTGTGGTAGCTGGTTTCCAAAGATGGCCCTCAATAAACCGTGCTTCCAGATATTCATGCTTCTGTGTAGCCCCCACTCACATTGAATCTGGGCTGATCTTGATTCACTTTAACCAGTAGAATGTGGTAGAAGTGATGTTGTACCAGATTCAGTCCTAAGACTTAAGAAGGCCTGGCAGCTTCCACTTTGCATTTTTGTAAGACCCAAGCCACCATGTAAGAAGTTTAGCAATCCTGCTGGAGAGACCACACAGAGCAACCTTATAGAGAGGGAGCAGCCTGAGACTGTAGAAAAAGTGGAGGGAGAGAGACTGGTTCAGCTGGGAGAGGGAGAATGAGAGAGATCCACTGATTCCATTGTCCCAGAGTCCCACGAATCCAGACTTTCAGTTGTCTCTGTGAGGGGGCCGGACAGGGTGAGCCATCTAGCCCAGTCCAGCTTCCAAATGACTGCAGACCAAAGATTGTTTTTGTATGTTTAACAACCACAGTCCTTTTTAAACCTAGGATGGTGGTGCTTCTGGTAGGACAACAATCTCCAAAAAGCTCTGTATTTTTATTCCTTTTGTCAGTGGTACTTTTTGCTTACCACTGGAGTGGTTACCACATGTGAGCTTTTGTGCTTTCATGGAGTCACATTCTTTTTCCTGAGCCTTTTTTTTTTATAGACTGAGTCTTATTTGTCCTTTGTTGCACATTTTAAAATTTCATCTGAAGTTGAGATGTGAAATAGTTGAAGCTATTTCTCATGTGGCAATTTCTAGGCTTTCTGAATTCTCTTATTTTGCCTTTTATCCTGCTTTTAAATAAGCCAGTTATTTTCCTGAGCTCACCTCTTTGTAGAATTTCATTTAATACAGCTAGTAATGACCAAGGTACACTAGTAACATTTTGTTTTGTGTTCCCTTCACCTAAAGCCATAAATTCATTAAGTTTATTACTTATTGTTCAAGTTATAACAATTTCACCAAATATTTGGCCTCTATAACATGAGTCACCATTTCTCTAGCTCCAAATAACAGTTTCCATGCCACATGCAATCTGGTGCTGAATGTAGGGCCATGAAGAAGCACCCCAGTTCTAGGTACCAATTTCTGTTTTAGTCAACTTTGCTGCATTTTTATTTATTTTTTTAAAGATTGTATTTATTTTTGGAGAAAAGGAGGAGGAAAAGAGGGAGAGAAGCATCAATGTGTGGTTGCCTCTTGTGTGCCCCTTACTGGGGACCTGGACCGCAACCCAGGCATGTGCCCTGTTTGGGAATTGAATCGGTGACCCTTTGATTCACAGGCAGACAATCCACTGAGCCATGCCAGCCAGGGCCTGCTACATTTTTGAAATACACTCATCCATCAGTGGATACATAGGTTGTTTTTATATTTTGGTTATTGTAAGGCTGTAGTGAACATGAGGGTGCAGATATCTCTTTGAGTTGATGTTTTTGTTTTCTTTGGATAGATACCCAGAAGTGGAATTGCTGGATCATACAGTAGTTCTATTTTTAATTTTTCAGAAAGTTTCATACCATTCTCCAGAGTGGCTATACCAATTTACATTCCCACCAACAGAGCACAGAGTTCTCTTTTTTCTGCATCCTCACCAACAATTGTTTTTTGTCTTTTTGATGACAGACATTCTAATAGGTGTGAGGTGATCTTATTGTGGTTTTGATTTGCATTTCCCTGATGATTAATGATGTTTCCATCTTTTCACACACCTGTTGGCCATCTCTAGGTCTTCCTTGAAAAAATATCCATTCATATCTTCTGCTTATTTTTAAATAGGATTGTTTGTAAGGGTTTTTTTTTTTGCTACTGAGTTGTATGAATTTTTATGTATTTGAGATATTAATCCCTTATGAGATATATGATATATCAGATATATGATTTATCAGATATATCATATATCAGATATATGATATTTTATCTCACTCAGTAGGTTGACTTTTCATTTTGTTAATGATTTCTTTTGCTGTCAACTTTTCTCTGTTCTTTCTGGTTTCTGTATTTGCTTCCAGCCTGCCAGCTCCCATTTCAGACTTGTTCGTATCTGCATTCTGACCTGTGACATCAATGGCTGCAGTCTAACTGTCCCTGGTCTCCTAGTACTTCTCTAATTCTGATGCGACAAAATATAAAGCCTTTGAAAATTCCAGTTTTACATTAATTATAGACTAATGATCAAATTATTGTGCAATTTCACTTGAAGCATGAAGAATTACTTAACTGAGATTCTTTGATAGCTAGGACTAGAAGATTCTATTTCACTATTATGTCTAAGAACCTTGGTGAACTACTCAAGAGATAATTTGTCACTAGATGATAAATTCTGATTTAGAAGACAAAGTTATTTCTTTTATAATCTGGATAGAAGAAACATGGTCTTTCTTCTTGGAATGTTAATTTTATTTGAAGATAACACATTTTTCTGAATTGTGAAGGTTTTATTTATACTGATATAAAAGGATGTTTGTAATTCACTGTTAAGTAAAGAAAGCAAATTTCAGATGAATATTATAGAATGGTTCAATTTTATATATAATTTTTTCTATGCACATACAAAAATACGTATTTATACATGTGTGTATATGTGAAAGTATCTATATAGCTACTTATCTATTATTGATACCCACCACACTGACAGGTATGTGTTTCTGGGGATTGGAAATGGAAGATTTTTACTTCTCCTTTGCATAATCTTGTAATATTTAAATTTTTACAAGCATACATTATCTCATAAAAAGAAAAAAAGGATAACTCAAAAATCACTAAAATTTTGTTACAAATGCAAAAGCAAAACTTGTGACTTTTTACTGTGTAAGAAATCTCATTATTTTATAAAAATCAAGATGAAAGAACATTTTCAACCACAGCGAATTAATAAAAATCTTATTCTACATGTATTTTGGGAATGTGGTGTCATTAGTGGTGCAGCCTGTTGAGAGGAATGGCGGCGACTGTGTTGGGGGAAGGAATGCTCAAACTTTCTGACGGGGCTGCTTGTGTTGCCGGGAAGATGCCTGCGAACACGTGCTTTCCTGGCCAGTCAGTGGAAACCTGCACCACACATACTTTTGAAAAGCAAGTGTGTCTGCCTTGTAAGCGATGTACTTTTTAATTTTTTGGCTCCTTAAGTTGATTAAATTTCCTGCCACAAATGTATTCCTTCAAATATTTAATTCTCTTAAATCTACCTTTCTCTACAGTGATTTTTATTACACCTAACTAGTAAAAATTATGTTTTTTACATAATTATTTGTGTCAGCATTTACTTGCCTTAAAAATAGAATAAGTATTTAAAAATTATGTTTATTTACAGAAGATGGATTGGTGGTTAACATAATAACAACAATAATAGAATGGCTAATGTGAATTGAGAGCTTACTATCTGTTAGGTACTGTTCTAGTTGTTATACATGTATAAACTCATTTAACCCTCACAACAATCTTGTTAGGGAAATTATTTACATTTTACAAATGTAGATACTGAGGCATAGAGAAGTTAAGTAACTTACCATCCTGAGCCTAACACCAGTGAAAATATACAAAACAAAGAAATTCACATCAACTCCAAATCATTGAGGGCAGTGACAGAGACGACCTCGTGCCTGAGGCTTCTCGCAGTGGCCGTCACTCCACCGTGATGACGATGGATAGCGCTGCTCCCGCTTCACCAGGGGAGGGGATCTCCTGAAAGAGAGACCCTACATATGAAGTATTGGATAAGATTCCAAACATGAGCTTGAAATTGAAGAAGGAAGAAATGGATGAAAGAGTGAAAGAAAAAGCAGCCAGGCTGGGACAGGAGCCTGTTTTGGTCATTGTTAACAAAGGATGTATTTAACTGTGCTCACAGGAGGACTTGGGTGAGAAACTGAAATGAACCACATTTTATATTTTATTGTATTATGGTGTGAATTTAATAACTTGGCCAATTTTTGTTTACTATATTTATAATGTTGATATCTGGAAGGATATTTAAATTTGTCTATTTCTTGGTGGTAAAATAATTGGTAAAGAAATTTTCTATACATATAAGAGTCTCATTCAACATCGGGTTTTATGCTGAAAAAAGATATATATATATATAGTGAGAACATCATTCAGAGGCCAAATTTCAGGAGAAATACCCAGCATCAGGCTCCATCTTGTACTGACCAGCTTCGCAATGCAGAGGGTACACTCATGATCTCTTTCTTTATAGCACACAGCAATGATGCAGCTAGAGTTTCAAAAATGATAACTGACAATGTTAGCTACTATTTTACATTCCACTCCATGCTAATAAGATTGATTTGGCAAGAGATTTATAGTTTCTCCAATTCAACCTGTCTTTAATTTTGATGTATATATTTTGAAAAGGTAAATTCTTTATCTTTTGGCATTTCAATTATGATGTGTCTTGGTATGGTCCTCTCTGAGTACATCTTGTTGGGGACTCTCTGTGCTCCCTGGACTTGTATGTTTCTTTCCTTCACCAAATTAGGGAAGTTTTCTTTCATTATTTTTTCAAAGAAGTTTTAATTTCTTGCTCTTTCGCTTTTCATTCTGGCACCCCTATGATTTGAATGTTGGTATGTTTGAAGATATTCCAGTGACTCCTTACCCTATTCTCATTAATTTTTTTTCTTCTTGCTGTTATGATTGAATTTTTTTCTTCTTTGTGTTCCAAAATCATTAATTAGATTCTCAGCATCATCCACTCTGCTATTGATTCCCTGTAAATTTTTCTTTATTTCACTCAGTGTAACCTTTATTTTTGCCTGGGTCTTTTTATGCTGTTGAAGTACCCAATGAATTCCTTGAGCATCCTAATAACCAATGTTTTGAACTCTGCATCTGATAGATTGCTTATCTCCATTTCATTTAGTTCTTTTTCTGGAGTTTTGCTCCGTTCTTTCATTTGGGCCATGTTTCCTTGTCTCCTCATTTTGGCAGCTTCCCTGTATTTGTTTCTACATATCAGGTAGAGGTGCTTTGACTCCCTGTCTTAGTAGCATGGCCTACTGTAGAAAAGAGCATGGGTAAGTTGGATGGGGTGGAGCCTTAGGTAATTGCCTGGGCGGGGCAACCCATGTGAACCAGATCTGATGGAGTCTCCGACATGATGTTGCTGTGCTGTGGTTCTGTGGCTCTGCGTGGGATAGGGCTCAGAAAAGGGACAATGCTGCCTGGCCTCTCAAGTTTTGTCAGGAGGGAGCTGCCCCCTGGTACTTGCCCTGATGCCGGACACTTCAGTTTCTCCCCGTATGCCACTGGTGCACTTCCAGCTGCTGCCCTGGTGCTGACGCCCAGAGAAAGTGAGTCTGTGTAATCCTCAGTCTGTTTCAGACCCTTTAAAAGGACATGCTTGAGAATCTGGCAGTTTCTTCTGCTGCCCAAACTCCCACTGTTTTTTTTTGCAGCCAGAAGTTATAGGGATTTATCTTCCTGGCACTGGAACCCTGGGCTGGGGGGCCTGGTGTGGGGCATGGATCTCTTGCTCCCAAGATATCCCTCCTGATTTTTATACACCGCACATGAGTGTGTGCTGACCTGTTCTCAGTGTCTCTGCATATCTGCCCCTCTTACCTTTCTGAATGAATTTGACTTCGCTAATTCCTTGGTTGTTGACTTCCATACAACTCAATTTTCTGACAGTTCTGGGTGACAGTTATTTTGTAGTTTAGTTGTAATTTTTGCTGTGGCTGTGTGAGGAGGCGAGTCATGTTTACCTGTGCTTCCATCTTGATGGGCAGTTGGAAAGGTAAATTCTGACATTAAAAATGTTATAAATATTTTATGACTAACGTATAGTATGTTTTTAAAAATGTTTATTTAGAACAGGTAGCTGTTTGGGTCTCTCATCTATCATGATCACTGAAAAAATAAAATAAATAATTAAAAGTAATGTGTTGATTTTTTGATGTTAGTTGCTGTTAAAGTTACTCATGGGAGTAATAGTTCATCTTTGAATCAAACCATAAATAACAGATGAGACAAATGGAGGCTGTCTTTTAAATGATAAGCCATCTTATTCTACCCTTATAGTATTTCCCTATAAAATATGTAGAGCAATGCTTGGAGTCATTAATTACTTCTGATTCAATGAATGAAGGCATGGCAATTAAACAGAAAGGACCAGTATTTAATATTCATTCCTACCTTTCTTCTTATATATTAGTTCCTTAAATAAAAACAAATCATTTATGTTTGAATTTCCCCCTTATTTTTCCTTTTTTGTTCTGATCACTAGATATACACTTTGAATATTAATGTTACTTATGAGTTATTACTGAATATAAATAATCATATGTCATTTAAGAATATTTCTTATTTCTTTTATAGGTTTCATTGTCTCTCATGCTCTATTAATGGCATCTTGTATTGTCAATTGTAATTAATGTAATTAGCCTATCTCCCTAGCTAGACTAGAAATGTTCTTTGAAGAAATGGATGACCCTTACACTATTTTATATCCTCAATGTCTAAGTCAATACTTGATTAAGCTAGTTTTAGTAAAATTACCTATATAAAGATTCAAGGAATTTTTTAAATATTAAATTTGCCCATATTCTTCTAAGTTTGAGTCTCTGAACGTAAAGAAAACATTTTGAAACAGTTAAAATCCCATCAGTGTGATCAGCAAATTATTCTTCAGCAAGATACTTTCATTACTGCTGATTTTTCTTCTGAGACATAATACTCTATTGATTCTAAGAAGAAAACAGAATATCTAAAACATTTATGGCATTATATTCCTTCTGTACCTTCATGGGGCATTATTGTTCACCTAGATACCTTTGAAATTTAAAAAATTTACCTTCTGGGTACTTATATTTTTTAATGCAACTATGAATGCATGTGGGCTTATTGCTCAGAGTGGCTTTAATTTCTGAATTGAAAAAAAGAAAAGATAAATAAGAGAATAATAAAATGCATTTTAATGTAAAATTTTTAAAAATGGAGAATAAAATGCATCATGTTGGGTTGAATCAATACCAAGTATTGAAGGGCTTATGGCAGACATCTGAACAAAATGTGGAAGCAGGAGGATAGATTACACAGGAAGATGAAACACAGCTTCTTACTATGGAAGTGTCTTACTCTGTCATATAAGATGTGATATTTCACATAACTTTTAACAGAAAAAAAGTTTGAGAGGTGCATTGATGAGGGATCTTTTGTTAGTTTTCCAGGGCCATTTTAACCAGTGCCCACAAGATTGGTAGCTAAAAAAACAGAAATTTATTCCCTGACAGTTCTGAAGGCCAGGACTCCAAAATCCAAGGTGTTGGGAAGGTTGATTTTTTTTTTTTCTGTACGCTCTGAAGGAGAATCTATTCCATTCTTCTCTCCAGGCCTGTGGTGGCTGCCAGCAATCCTTGATGTTCCTTGGCTTATAGATGCATCACTCCAATCTCTACTTCTGTCTTCACACCACTTTCTTTTCTATGTGTCTCTGTCTTCTCTTCTGTATCTTATAAAGAAAAGTGACATTGGATTTAGGGTTCACTTAGCATGAACCCTAATTACATCTGCAAAGATACTCTTTCCAAATAAGGTCATATTCACCCTGGGTTCTGCAAGGACATATCTTTTGGGAGCCTGCCAGTTGACACACTACATGTCATTGACAAGGACTTAGTACTATAAATAAGACTTTATAGGCAATGATGTGCCATTATTATATTTGTTATGTAGGAGAAAATACTGTTTGGTAGAGAATGAACAGATAATGAAGGCTTGAATTAAGGCAGATGGATTTGGAGAAGAGAACCAGGGTTCAAAGAGAAATTTCTGGGGTAATACATAGAATTGATTGATTTAAAGTGAGGAGGAGTGAGAGTGATCTTGGAATGATAAATTTGAGATGTCTGTGAGACATTTAGGAGCAAAGGTTTTGGAGCAGTTGGAAATGTGGGCTGGAGATTCAGGAGAAAGCTTGCATGGTTGGCTGTTAAATGAGTGGTTCTCAGTGAACAACACATGTGGGTATTTACATCTTTGTCCTTTTTCTGAGTGGCTCTGTGCTTGCCTGTATGATTGGCTTTGGCCAATGTGACATTAAGAAGTATGATGGAAGCTTGATGAGCTCTCACACATTGGGTTTATCCACCCTAAACACTACCCTTTGGAACCCAGCTACCACACTGGAAGGAAGGACAGCATGTTGTACTGGAGAGAGAAGCTATATGAAGAAGACCTGGAGGATGAGACACTATGCATAAGGAGGCCTCCTGGAGATCCTAGGTGTGTGCAAAAAGTCTTCTTGGGCTTCCCAGTGCAGCCCAACTACTTGCTGAACTCAGCCACATGAATGACTTCTGCTAATACCAAGTGGAACAGAAGAACTACTGGTCAACCTATAAAACTGTGAAAAGTTAAAAAAAAATCTCCATTTTAAGCAACCAAATTTTGAACTGGTTTGTTATGCACATTATGGACTAAATGTTTATGTTACTTCAAAATCTATATGTTGAAGCCCTTACCCCCAATTTGATGGAACTTGGAGATGGTGCCTTTGGGAGGTAATTAGGGTTAGCTGAGGCCATGAGGACAAGGACCCTGTCTGATGAAATTAGTGCTTTAATAAGAAGAGACACCAGAGAGCTTGTTCTCTCTCTCTGCTGTGTAAGGACTCAGTGAGAAAGTGGCCATCTGTAAGCCGGGAAAAGAACTCTCACCAGAACCTAACCATGCTAGCACTCTAATTTCAGGCTTCCACCTTGCAGAAATGTGAAAAAATAAATTTCCGTTGTTTAAGACACCTAGTCTATGGTATTTTGTTATGGCAGTCCAGCATCTGTTGATAGAAAACTGAATCACCTTGGAACATAGTATATGAATTGGGGACTATAAAAAAACAGGGGATGGTAATTGAAGTCATGGGAATGGACGTTAAGTGAGTAATTGCAACAATTAAGGAAGATCACAGGAGGTGGGAAAACTAGTGAGATAAACTGAGGAACAATGGTTAGTTGTGGTTTTGAGAAAATGTTATCCAGATACATTCAAATAAGAAAAAATCATAAAGTGGTGCTCTTGAGAAAAAGTTTCAAGAACAGGGAACTATCATAAAACTGTTATGAGGATTAAAGTAGGTCATCGGATTTGGCATTTGGGGGGCCATTGATGCATCAGTGAGTAAAAGTAGAATCTTAGAGCTACAATGATCTTAGAGCAGTACTCTCCACAGAACTGTCTAAGGTGATGGAAATGTTCTCCATCTACACAGTCCAATATGGTAGCCACTAGCCATCTACAGCTATTTAGCACTTGAAATGGAACTAGTTTTTCAAAAGAAATAAAATTATGATTTTATTTAATTTTAATTTATTAAAATGAATTTAATTACCCACATGTGCCTAGTGGACGCCATATCGGACAGCACAGTAGTGGGAGTGCTAATTGCAAGGAAACTGAGGGTAAGTATGAAAGCTGTATTTTGTTTAAAGGTAATTGGGGAAAAATAGCTCAACAATGTTACCAGTGAGGGGAGGGAAAGAAAAAGATGATTTAAATGGAGTAAACAAGAAAAACCAACATTTTACATAGTCATACCTTGGTAGTTATTGGTTTCAGAACTCATCAAACCTTGTATTTGTTGCTTTTTGATGAGGAAAAAATATTTCAGAAATTAAATATTTTGGGGCTTATCATACTTGCTAGAACTTGTATGACTCACAATGCTGTCCTCCAAAAGAAAATGCTTCATCACTCATTGCTTGAAAAATTTGTTTGGTACTTGTTGGTTTGGGGCACTCATCATGAATTCCAGAACAAATTAATGATAAGTACTGAGGTGCCACTGTATTTTAAACACTAACTATATAATTACAATGTACTGCACACAATATTGCCAAGAGCATAAGAATTACTGAGGGTACTTTGTTAATTTGGTTAATGACACTCAGAATTAGTCAATCATGCTTTGTAACACAGCTATATTTGTCCAAGTAGTATGTTAATACATGCTTCAGAATTTATATTATAGTTTCTTCTCTTGCAGAGAAAGAAACACTTCATTCCCAAATGTACAACTGGACAGTGCTAATCTAATTTATCCTGCCTCACAAATGAGATCTGTCCAGAAGGTATCCAGCCATGTAATGTGAAAAATAGAGACATTTATTGAAGAAGATACAAGATACAAGAAAGATTGTACAGAAGACAGTGATACCTCAGTCCCCATCAAAGTAGGCACCTCAGGACCTCACATAATTCTCCCAATTACTATCAGTTGCCCCATTGTATTTTCCTGAATCTCACTGATGGTCTGAAATCTCTTCCCTTTCAAAGGTGCTTTTAGTTTTGGGAAAAGCCAAAAGTCACAGGGTACCAAATCTGGGCTGTAGAAGGGCTGAGTCACTTGGGTGATTTGATGTTTTGCCAAAAAACTCTGCACAAGACATGATGCGTGACTGGGCACATTGTTGTGATGAAGCTTCCAATCACCAGTTGCCCATAGCTGCAGCCTTCTGAATCACCCTAATAGTTTCTGAGGAGGAATATTCAAGCTTAATGAAAAATGTGATGCAGATTTGTTGCTCTACTTGCTCAGTCATTTTGAATGTGACGGCCACATGCTTACTCACTAATGCCTACCTCTTCCACTGACCAGTACAGTGAAGTCATCACTATTCACGCATGTGTATTCCAGTCCACTCTCCTTGGCTGCCAGGTGTCACACAAACCATTCTAGTTATGCTAACAATGGTTGTACTTTTCCCAGACAGACCTCCCTCATATATTAATTCATACAATAATTTTTTATATTTATCATTCTCTTATGAGTTACTATGGATTACGAAATTTCACTGGATTAAGGTGAAATCAATAACAGGTCAGGGAATGACAATTTAAACAGACACATGTTGAAATTCTACATGAAGAGAGTGGGGAAAAAAGGTGCTTACAAAATTTACAACCTGTAATAGTTAAATTCATGTCAACTTGAGTGGGCCATGGAGTGCCCAGATTAAATATTGTTTCTGGGGGTGTCTAAGATGTCTCTAGATGAGATTAGCATTTGAATTGGCAGACTCAGTAAAATAGATTGTTTTCCCCAGTGTGGACAGGCATCATCTATTCCAATGAAGGCCCGAATAGAACAAAAGTTGTAGGAAGGAGAAATTCGCCCCCTTTTTTTACCTTTATTTACCTTACTGGGACATCTCATCTCATCTTCTCCTGCCCCTGGACTGGAGTTTACAGTTTGCTCCTCTTGCTGTCAGGACTTCGGACTCAGACTGAATTGCACCTCTAGCTTTCCTGGATTTCCAGCTTGTAGATCACAGATCATGGGACTTTTCGGCCTCCATAACCATGTGAGCCAATTCCTCTTTATCTATCTATCTATCTATCTAGCAATCATCTTGCTATATATAATCCTCTGGTTCTGTTTTTCCTGAGAACCCCACTGTTACAACACCTCAGGTTTGGGACTTGGCACAGATTATGGCCACTACTGACATTGAATTCCCATAGAGATAAACATCTCTGTGGAACTTAAAGTTCAGAGACTTTAATTTTTTGGAATTTGAATAACCTACCTTCTTTTGATCCTGTTAACCCCTATTTCCTAAAATAATAATATAGCAATTATAATTTTTTTGAAGTGAATTTTTATTTTGAAAATTGCATTAACATTTCTGATGATGCCTATTGGTCACACAATGAAAGTCTGTTTTATGAGATGAAATGATTAGGTGAGAAGCTTAGGAAGCAGTTTATTGTGCTTCAAGGGGTTGGCATCAAGTTGTGGGATGGGATGTCGATAAGGGTGGAATGGAACCAGGAGCAGATCAGAGGTTGTGCTTGGTAGCTGACTTTAGAAGAGTTATGTGTCTACTGTAGGCCTCAATTTCTGTATGTGCAAAATGAAAGTGGAGAATTAGATGATCTCTAAGGTTCTACCCAGTACTAAAACTTAAAGTCCCTCTTTGAAATAACAAAAGTCGTATTGCATGTAACCCAGTGCTCTGCACATTGAGTGCTCCATAAATGCTAATTGGCAATAGCAGTGATAAAGTAATGAAGAATTGGATCAAAAAGGATGCCCTTATGCTTGAAAACTACAAATAGAAAGCCCTTGTATCTTCTCCAATGAGAGGCTACTTGGTCAATATTTATAAGGTGGTGTAAAGAGGTAGGGATGGATGGAAGGGAATCTTCGGAGCTTCTTGCTTTTGCTGACTTATTTTCAAAATAGCATACATTTTCAGGGTCAACGCCTTTAAGGGTCCTGTTACTGCAAATGATACTGTAGAGTGTATTATAGATAGTTTTGGTGGAGTTAGCAGGTGAGCAGAAGATGACAGAATTACACAAAAAATTCTTTGAAGCTATAGTATCCATTATTTCTGAAGGGGACCTCTTCGAGGTTTCATACTGGGCTGAATATTTTTCATTTGCCCTCCAGATCTTCCTCTGTCCTCTCCTACTCTTTGACCAGGGAGGACAACCTCTGTGGATGGATTCCATTAACAAACTCCTGTACCCTGTAGCTTCTAGTTGGATCTGGTCATGAGAGGAGGGAAGGAAGAGACTGAAGTTGAGGTATTTATTCTTGATATTCCTCCTTTGAGGTCAATTTGAGCTGTCAATGTCCTTTGACAGGCTGTGACTGGTCCTTTCAAGGCTGTTGTCACTACACAAGCCTCTCTCTTTCTGAGTCCTGGTAACCTTTTTCTCCCTCCTCCTATCAGTTCTACGGGTGGTGACTTCTCTGCTACTGAGTCCCAAGTTCTTTCACTCTTCCTGTCATTTACTTATACTCCACTTTATAATTAATCCCTTTGTAAATTAAACTTCTTGGAATTACTTTGAGTGTGTCCTGTTTCCTGTTGGGACCATGACTAATACTACTCATATTATTTTACAAATTGAGAATAAAGAGGAAAGAGTAATTGGGACCATATTACCATACATCTTATTATGCAAATCTCTAACATAGCTCTCTGGACTACTCATGAGTGCTCTCTGTCATATTCTCATTTTCTTCCCCAACCACTGACTTCTTGTGACCTTATGAACCAGTCAGGGACCAAAGCTACAGCCAGCTTAAAGCCAAGCCAGAGATACTTAATTCACTTTCCTCCCCTTCCCAGTATCCTCTGCTCCCACACTTGGTGCTATAGACTGTGAGATCCTCAATCAAAGGGAGAGGTTTTGTCTTAGACTGCTATCATCCCCAGAACCTGGATGGAATGCAACACATGGTAAGCAACTGCTTGTATAAAGAATACATGAAGATGGAATCAAAGAAGCCTCTATTTTTTAAGCCTTATATGTCTAGGCAGCCCAGGGCTGGTCCACTTCTCTTCTTTCTTTGAGGATGATCTGTGCTTTTCTTGCCTCCAGGTGCAGTACTGCTGCTATATTCTGACAAGTTGTATGCTTGTTAAAAGTTTTGGTGTTGTTTTATAACAGCCATATTGAGATGTAATTCACATACCACAAAACTCACCCATTTAAAGTGTACACTCAATGTTTTTAATGTATTCAAAGAATTGTGCAATCATCACCACAGTAAAATTTAGAATATTTTCATTATCCTAAAAACAGACCCGATACACATTAGCGATCACCCGCTTTCTCTCCATCTGCCCTTTCCCCCATGTCTTGGCAACCACTAATACACTTTCTGAGGCTCTGGATTTCCTGTTCTAGACATTTCATAGAAATGAAATGATATAATATATGGTTCTTTGTGAAAGACTTCTTTCACTTTGCTTACTGTTTTGAACTTTCATCCAAGTTGTAGCATGCATCAATACTTCACTCCTTGTTACAGTCAAATAATATTCTAATATATAAATATACCACATTTTATTTATCTACTCAAAATTTGGTGGACAATTGAATTTTTCCACTGAGTACTGGTAAATGTTTAACAACAAACAATCTGGGAAAAAATCATGATTCATAACATTTATTGATTTCCACATATAAATAGTCACATCATGGCTGATTGCAGGCTACATAATATCATTGAACATGGAGTCCCTACAAGCCAGTTCCAGCACAACAATCTGACTGTCTTTACTGATGAATCACTCAAGTTACCAGAGGTGTGGCCACATGCAGTGATGTTTCCAATTAGTTTAGGATAATAATAACAAAATTAATACAGTTGGCTCCAAACTACCAATATTCTATGTTTAGTTCGCTGTCTTTTAGCTGATCTCCCTAGTTGCTCCTAAATAGTCCAAACACATTACACTTTAGCTCTTGCTTTCTCTGCCTGGTACACTGTTTTTCCTGGATATCAACATAACTCATTCCCTCATTTTCACCAGATCTCTGCTCAGGTGTACCCTCCCCAGAAAGGCCTTTCCAATACCTCATCCCTTTATTTAATCTTTTGCTAAATCTTATTTTTCTTTATAGCAATTATCACTGATGCTGTATTATTCTGCATATTTATTTTCTTATTTGTTTGCTGGCTGTCTCCCCACCCTAGTGCAGGCTCTGCGAAGGCAGAGTCTTTGCCCACAGTTGCATGCCCAGTTGCGTGGCCATGGCCATGACCTTAATCATTTTGAACAAGTGCCTCTTCTCCCTGTCTCTGCTCCTTCTGGTTTGTGGCCCAAATCCTAGTGCAGATAGGACTTGGTTGGCACTAGTGGGAGACATTTGGTGATGTGGCTAAGAGTGTGCCTCACTCTGAAGCCAAACTAAATGTATCATATCCCAGCTCTGGCACCGAGTGACTGCATCCTGAGTAAGTTACTCAGCTTTGCAGAGTTTCCCCATCATTAAAATAGGAAAATAAGAGTCCCCACCTCATAAGTCTGTTGTGAGGATTAAATTAATATGTTAATTTAAAGTGATCAACACATGGCGTGTTCAGTGCACCTTATCTGAAGACATCTTCCAGGAGTAAGCTTTATTCACTGCCTAAGTCTCCTCTGGGTGCCTGCTACACGGAAGCCTGTAAAAGCTGCTATCCACCTGCTCCGCAGCCTGTTTTTATTGCCCTTACTGTGGCATCCAGTAAGAGCACTTCTAGATTGTTCTGCTGTTCCAGGAAACTGGATGGTTCTCCAGGTTCTTTTGTTTCTCACAAAAGAGGAGACCCTTGGTCTTCAAGAAAGTGTTATCTGCCTGCTCCTCTTAACTCACACATCACCTATGCTAACCACTAGGTTTGGAAAGGGCCCAAGGGAAATCTGAAGTTATTCTCAGCCTAACTAGACGAGACTGGTCGGATGCGGAGCATCCCTAGAGCAAGAGAAAGAAAAGCCTCCCACTGAGGAGAAATCTTATTCACAAGCCTCAGGACACTGAGAATAAAGGGAGGGCTGGTGTCCTAAACTTGGAGAAAGATGAAGATGGCAAGTCATTCATGAAAAGAAGAGAAATCACTCTTTATGCAGGACTGGCTTTCTGAAGGAAGCCCTTGAGATCCTCAAGTCCACTTTGCTATGTGCCCCTGTTAGGTTGGGTCCCTAATCCAAGTACTATCCTTACCCTCTCCAATCCCAGGTCCATGAATTTGATTAAAGTCATGAATTGCTCAGATAGGGGAATTTCATTTATTAATTTCAGGTAAGTCCAGTCCCATCAATATTTACTGAACACAAGCAGTTGGGCTGTGTTAGTTGGCAGTCCCAGGAACCCTAGGAACCAACAACCCACAGTCACATCCCGGAAAAATAACCCTGCCTATTTCCGAGCATCCTCGGTTCCTCCAGGCAGCTTCTGGGTCTGATTCCTGCAAAACATTGACATTTCCTTGTACCGGGGACTTCCATTGGACCCCGCGGGGCCTCCTTGAACCGCTGGAGAGTTAAAGGGTTGGGAAGAGAAAGGGCTGGGGAGGGAAGGAAGGAAGGAAGGAAGGAAGGAAGGAAGGAAGGAAGGAAGGAAGGAAGGAAGGAAGGAAGGAAGGAAGGAAGGAGGGGGAAGAAACAAGGTGCGTTTCTCCCTCCACTCGGGTTCCAGTCGGGAGTTGGCCGTGTTTCCAGGCACGGATCCTTTTGGACCAGAGACTCTTCCAGGAACAGCCTGGCATCCTGCGTGGTGGACTTTGGCTGGTTGAGCACCCGCGTCTCACTCCTCCCACTTCTCTCCTCCCTCCGGGCTCCGAGCCTCACTCAGGGGCGTGTCCTGCCCTACCTCCCTTTCACCGAGGTCCACTCCCCTGGTTACAGCCGCGGCGGCGAGAGCAGCCAGAGCAAGAGCTGCGATAGCTCCGGGTTTCTAGGAAGAACCTGTGGCCGCGGTGGCGGCAGCTCGGTGGGGACACCTGTGCGGAGCAGGAGGGCTTGGGATTCGTGCCAGCCACTGTCTAAGCCCGAAGGAAGGGGCACCTCCCAGCCCCTTAGGAATCCACTTCTCTTCAGAATCTTCACACGGAGCTGGGAATACTGGTGGGGTAGACATGTGCAGGACCAGCTAGAGCTAGAGGACTGAGAAAGGTAAACATTTGGTCCAGGTGTAGAGAGGCAGTGAAAACTGTGTCTGGGACCATGACAGCTTCCCCCTTGGACTTTGGGGAGGTGGAAACTTTCCTGGACAGGCACCCGGAGTTGTTTGAAGATTACTTGATGCGGAAGGGGAAGCAGGAGTTGGTGCAGAAGTGGCTGCAGAGGCACAGTGAGGGTCAGGGGGCTGTAGGCCCAAGGCCTGCCCTGGCTGGCACTGGCAGCGTGGCTCACAGCAGTGGCAGAGGCAGCAGCAGCAATGTTGATGGTGGCACCGGAGCAACTGGCTCTGGCAAGAGCCAGCCCACTCCCGGTGGTGGGGATGCTGGTGGGGCTCCTCTGAGTCCCAGCTGGGCCAGTGGCAACCGGGGCGATGGGAGCCCACAGCGGAGAGCTTCTCAGAAAGAGCTGAGGAAGAGTTTTGCTCGCTCCAAAGCTATCCACGTGAACAGGACCTACGATGAACAAGTGACCTCCAGGGCCCAGGAGCCCCTGAGCAGTGTGAGGCGGAGGGCGCTTCTCCGGAAGGCCAGCTCCCTGCCCCCCACCACAGCCCATATTCTCAGTGCCCTGCTGGAATCGAGGGTGAATCTGCCTCAATATCCCCCTACGGCCATGGACTACAAGTGCCACCTCAAAAAGCATAATGAGCGTCAGTTCTTTCTGGAACTGGTCAAGGATATCTCCAATGACCTTGACCTTACCAGCCTGAGCTACAAGATCCTCATCTTCGTCTGCCTCATGGTAGATGCTGATCGTTGCTCTCTGTTCCTGGTGGAAAGGGTGGCTGCTGGCAAGAAGAGTTTGGTCTCCAAACTGTTTGATGTGCATGCAGGGACCCCACTGCTGCCCTGCAGCAGCACAGAGAACTCAAACGAGGTGCAGGTTCCCTGGGGCAAAGGCATCATCGGCTATGTCGGGGAGCATGGAGAAACGGTCAACATTCCTGATGCCTACCAGGTAGGACTTTGCCATGTCCCCCTTCCAGAGCCCCATTGGCCTGGGAGCCAAGCTTTCAGTTACCCTTTGGCATCCAGGAACACATTAATATAGACTCTTCACAATGTAATTCTTGCTATTTAAATTTCTTCTGAGATTAGATTAGTTAGAATGTGTCTACACCATCTTTGATGTCATGATCTTGCCCTGACACAGTGGCTTGAGGAGAATTCATGTAGCCCAAGAGTTTCATTTTTCATCCAATAATACCACATGTTCTCTGTCAAGCTACTTTGTCTCTAAGAATAACAGTGTGTGGTTTTAGAGTGCATTTGTGGGGTGATAGAAAAAGTTGTGTACTTCAGAATTCCAGCATTAGTCTCAAGAAGATGGGCATGTTGGCGTCTTTGATGTCTTTTTGGGACCATAATGCATTTCATTCTCATTCGTGGTTGGAAAGAGAACACAGTGCCTACCTGCTTTCCTGTCCCCTTCTCTCATTTACAGTTGCAAGAGTTCCAAAGTAGAGAAGAAGAGGAAGAGAAGGGAGGTCAGGAAAAGAATGGGCCTCTGACTTATTTGTGCCTTTTTAGCATCTATTTTAACTGTTTTTGTTGTTGAGTTTACAGAAGTTGAACAAGTAGAAGGATTTTTTTATCTTTAGGCTGGAATACAGCATTATCTGCAATCAGCTTTTAACCGGACTGAGCAGTATTGTAGTTTGTGAAACAAAAAATTGATGATTTTCTAGCAACTCCGAAGGCAATGAGCAGGATAAACAAGCTAGTTTCAAGTGGAAAAGGAAACCCAACATGCTGTCATCTGGTATTTCTAACTAAGCTTTTTATTTGCACAGTGATTTGAACTTGATATTAGATCCTGGATCCAAGAGCTGGTCAGTTCTAATTCCTTCATTATCTATTCACTGAACACAGTGAAACTGGATGCCACTTTCTATGAGACTTCCTCAGGGTTCATAAGAATTGATGGATGAGCACTTCTTTTAGGTGTTTAATGGAGCTACATGTTTTTCTAGAGTTTGGTTGCTATTGATCACAATAGCAAAAGTGGTGGGAAGGACGTGAAAGGAAAAATGTTATATTTCATCTGAAAGTTGACAATCTTACATAGAAAATTGATTGTACTAAAACCAAGTTTCATGTTTTTGTGAGGTGTCAGTATGTTATACAACCCTTTAATATTAAGGGAGCCTGTCAAAATACCATTTTTGTTAGCCTTTTGTTATTGATTAGGTGCATTGTTCATTATACACTTCTTGAAGACTGATAGGTTTAAGTTAATTAACTATGAATAATCTTTAACAAGTGTCTGTTTTTTTTTACAATCCCAGAAAACCATGGGAAGAAATAAAAGCATTTAATAATTGATATGTTGAAGATTCTGTATTGTAAACTCTTCTTTCCCAGTATTTCCACATCCTTCTTGCATGCTTGGGCTAAAAAAAAAAAAATCCCTTTCTAGTTAGATGATATTATTATAGCCTAGAATTGCAGTCTTTTCTCTTTCTTGCCTTTACTTTTCTTATTCGTCACCAACTGATTTTCTTCCATTTACATAACTTTTATTTCTTACTCCCCTCCTTCAGCTCCTAACTTTTATTTAATACTGTTTCATATACTGCCTTTTCTTCAAGAGCATAATTCCCGGCTTCCACAGCAGTTAACTTGTCTTCTTGCTGACTAGAACTGTGGCCCGAGGCATTATCACAGGCACAGAAAATAAGATTTTCAGCAGCTGTTGTTTCTTCTGGGCCCTATACTTACCCTGAAGATAGAGTGTAAAAGCAAAGTTGCCTTTGGGTATTTGAAAGCTGATGTTGGGACAGGAGAGGTGCTGCTTTTGTTTCCCCACCAGGGTAGTGACAAAGACTGTGGGACTGGGTTGGTGGGTGGGCTGGCAAAGGCACGGAAGAGAAGGGTGTTGTTACACAGGTGGAGAGTTTAAGATTTTAGTTCACTGCTTGTATTTATTTCAATCTGCTTAGAAAGTTTCTCCTTTCTTTTCCCATTGGCTACCACTACGTATTTTTAACCTGGTATGTTTTTTATGTTACGTAGGCTACTCTTTGAATGAAACCACTTATTTTCTTCATTATGGTGCATCACAGTCACCACTAGTGTGACCTTGGGAGAATTTCTTGATCTCTGAGTCTCAGTTTCCTGATCTGCAAAGTGGGAATAACACCTACATGACAAATTATTGTTTTGAAAATAAAATGAGATATTGCATTCAATTCTCCAAAACATTACCTGGCACATACAATTACTCAGACAATGGTAACCAGAAATGATGACTTTGATGATATCTAGTTTGCTAGTATTCTTTTTCTTTCTTTTATCTCATTTTCAATTGTTTTTCTCCTTATCAGGGACTGAGATGTGAACTTAGCACATTTTGACCAGCTTAGTCTTTTTCTGAACTATGCTTCACCCTTAAATTAAGTATTTTTGAATCAGCTTTACATTCTACTAAAGATTTCTCTAAATGTGATTGATAACACTTGAGCTAGCCTATTCTATCCAAAGTTCTACACTTTGTTTCCCTTAGTCACTCATGAAGCATAAACTTTATAAAGTTGTATTGATGTTGCATCCTTCCCAAGTTCTAGTATTTTCCCCCCACCCATTTTCTGCTGTTATAGATTTCTCTTAATGAAAACTGACGATCTCCAAAACGCAGTTTCTTTTATCACGATGTTATTATAATTCTCATCATGTATTGTTAACATCTTGAAGTTTCTATGTAAAAATATAACCATCCTCCTTGATTCTTTATTAACTGGTACATTTTAAAGATGCTTCTTGCTCAGATTCAACTAGTATATTTTCTTTTTCTTCAGGAGATGGAATTATCACATGGAGTTCCCAAATTCAAATCATTGGATAATTAGGTTGATGATACTCTTGGATTAGGTTCAGAATACTGGTGAGGCAAAGGCATTGAGCACACTTATGAGATTATGACAACAAGCATGGCATTCTGGAGTCAAGGATAGATAATTTAATGAACTACTAAAGTTGAATGAAAGTTTTGACAGCAAAAATACTCCTCAGTTTATTTCATTATTTTTCATTACTTTCTTTAATTAGTCTTAAAAAAACAGACTTGAAATTTGGAGACAAATAAAGAATTACAAGAGGAAAAAAATTATTTTAGGTACATAGTATGGCTCCCAATGGCTGCTATTTATTTTCCCCCCTGACAGTTATAAATTATTAAACAGCCACTTTAATTTAGTAATGAAAAAATTGCCCTCAAGAGGTTGAAAATAAGAGCACTCAAGTAACAGGTGTTCTCTTTGAGATTATTCTAAACATAGAGAACACAGCAATTTAAACATTCATAAAAAGTGTGAGATGATATTTTTGTTCGTGTTGAAAATAATGATACAGGTGTTTGATGGGCTTTGGGTTTGAAAAGCAGCCAGGGTGTTTTGTTGGGTGAATTGAAAAGAGGAAGGGGAATGATGAAGGAGGGTTGCAGGTGTGCCAGACTTTCAGCAAACCTGATCTATTTACACAACAGATCCATTAATCCATCAGTTCCAACAGACACGCTCCGAGTGCCCATTATGCTAAGGCTCTGACTGGAGGCCTGCGGGTGTACAAAGGTGAGAGGACATGCTTCTTACATTCTGAGTATTTACAGTCAAGGGGCATGCACTGTTCACGGGCTACTAATGCCAAGCTCTACTTAATGACCCAAATTAAATGGCACTGGTATTAGAGGAAAATGAAGTCACTTTGTGACTGGGCTCATGATAGAAGACTTCATGGAGGAGGTGCCATCTGAGCTAGGAGAGGGGTTAGATTTTGTTGTTGGAGATGGTTGTGGCATCAGGGGAAGTGATCAAGGTATAGCAAAATGGCTTTAGCAGTGATATGATGATGAACAAGCCCAAAATATGTATAGGGGACAGTGAGTAGTTTAATGTGACCAAAGTGTTGCATACACTATAGAATTAAAGTTCAAAAGTCAGTACTATTCAAAAGTGATGGCAAAAGAAGAAGGGACCTTGAATACCTGACTAAAGAATTTGAGCTTCATTTATAGTAGGCCACGGGGAGCCCTTAAAAACATTTTAGCATCATCAGAGTAACATTTTGGGTTACTTGGTCACTGGGGTTGAACGGATTGAACAAGAGGAGGCTCAAAGCTGTGGGAATAATGAGGAGTCTGTAATGAGTGGTCTGGTAGAGCCGTGGTGAACAACTGAACTGAAGCAGGAATGAGGGAATGGACAGCAGAGGACATATGGGAGACGTCCTGTGTGTGGACTTGGGCTAGCACAGAGAGAAGCCAGTGACAACTCAGAGGTTCTAAACCTGGGGGGTATGGAGAATGGTAATGAAGTCAACAATAGGAAGAGATGCTGGGTAAATAAAGATTTTAAGTAGAGCCACCTATATAATGTGTGGAACTCAGTGCAAAATGATAAAGCAGGAGCCTGGCTAGAGGTGGAGAAATCAAGCTTCTCTCTTTAAGGGTCTGCTGCCCAAACCCACAATAGATGTGAGACCCCCAAGAGATTTCAACTTCCATGTTGAGAAATTCTCAATACCTGGACTGGGGGTGGGTGAGAGGCTCCTGCTGAGTTGCCTGCTGAATTCACCACAGTGCTGTCAGCTCTGGGATGACTACGGCCTTGCTCTTGCCCTTGATGGCATGGGTGTGCACCTGACCCATCCCACACTTCCACCCAGACCCCAAGAGCAGAAGGCAATGGCAGACATGGGATGTGGGCCTCTGCCTCAATCTATGTGACCTGGTTGTGGCTCCTGGTCACAGGACAGGGTTGACAAGGGGGCAGTCTGGGTGGGGCTCAGGACACCAGAGCATAGGGATCAGTAGCGGAGAACGAGTCCTGGGCAAGCAGGGGGAGAAGAGACTGTGAGTTGAGGCTTCAAGCTCCAGGCTCACACATCACTGACCCATTAGACTCCAAAGCACAGACTCAAAGCACAAATTCAAAGATCAAATTAAATCTCAAGCAGGAGCCCCCTGCAACTTCACTGGTCACATGCCCAAGAGCCTGGCCCTGATTCTGAGTCATACTGAGTCTTAGGTGAAAAAGTTGAATTTTATTCCAGCCCAGTGTCTGCTGCTTTCACATGGCCTTAGTTCCACCCTAGTTAAGTTGTGTGCCATTTTCAGTGCCAGGATAGTGCCCTTCTATTTTTGTGTTTTTAATCTTTTCCGCCAGGACTACTCTGTCTTCATCTTTGCTCATTCATATCTTGCTCTGCTTTCTCATGATGTAAGAAAGGAAGGCTGACTGCTTATCCTTGAAGAGAGGAGATGGAAAAGAGAACAAAATATTATACACAAAGTTGTATTTAGTGATGCATTGTTCTATCCTATACATCAAATAATAATATAAATAATAATATTTAATAATTATTTTTAATAATAATTAATTTTCACTGAATTTTTCTTTTTATTTTATTTTAGAATACTCTCTATCGAAGTAACTGCATTGAAAAGTGTTTGGCCCCAGAAAAGACTAATTTCATGTGGCTAGAAAATCAGTGACAAAAATGACTCATTCCCTAACGAGCCAGTGCTGACAGACACGGGTTTACAGCTCTGTGATTAAGTCACCGGCATTTGCTTAAGAGGCAGCTGTTGATCCCACTCCAGCACTAGGATTATGAAGGAGTTTCGTGAAATTTTATTTCAGCTTTGCTCGTAGTGTTTGAAAAATTCCCCCGAGCCCACAAACGTGTTCACCACCTCAGAATCAGAATTGATTTTGTGCTTGAAGCAGGATACATTTCTATTAGTCAGCCCCTCTTCCTGACAGACACACGATCATGGTAAACACAGTGACAAATTGCATTTGCTGCTTTGTATGTGAGAATAGATTACAGAGAAGTGCAGTTCCTACAGAATCATGGGGAGGTAATTTAAGGTTAACTTAATTTTTTCCCAACCCATAAGCTAAATGTTTACTAATCTGACCAGTTTATTTTGGGTCCTGAGATTTGGGTCACCTGTTTATTTACCAGGCTGGCTTAATTTGGAAGTTAGTGTTTCATGTTTAATATAGGGTTGAAGAGTCGTAGGAAGCTTTCCTCTGAAATAGCTTTGAGTTGTATTATGGGAAAGTCAACAAGATGTTTGAGGTTCTCTACTTGCTTCTTAGACACTTATTTTGAGAGTGATGTTTTGCAACCACCTTCTTTTGGAAAGTAGAATTTGAATAATAAGAGAAGCAGTTTAGTCATAAAATAGGGGGGTGGAGTTCTAATATTTTAAGCCAAACTTTGGTTCCTGGTCATGTATAGGCATTTAGGATGGATAGATTTATTTATTTATTTATTTATTTATTTATTTATTTATTTATTTATTTAATTTTAAGGATTAAAATAGTAAGAAGGTTTCCTGGCATAAAAAATGTATTTTCTATATTTCCAAGAGTTTCTTATTAATTGGTTGTTTTTAATGACTGAGCAGTGGTTTCATACATTAATGGTAAATTCTATTTTTCTACCATAAAATATAGCCATAGGGCTATTGTAAATTTGGTACCAGAAATCTCTTTCAACTGAAGAAAAAAAGAGGAACTTTTGAGATACCTCCTTAGGGTGTCAATTTTTAAAAATTTAAATAAAATGGTAGTCAAAAGGGAAACTGAAGCTTGACTGTTGATTAACAATAACTACATTTTGGGAGCACTGAACTATGAGTTAGGCATCAGCTCATTGGCAAGCATTGCCTCTTTTAATCCTCTCAATGATCCCTGGAGGTAGCTACTACCACCCCCATCTTATAGAAGGAGGAACTGAGGCTTGGAGAGGTTAAATAATTTGCTCAAAGTCACTCAGTTGGGAAGTAAAGGAGCTGGGATTCAAAAAGATCTCCATATTCCAGAAATTTCATGCCTGCCACTCCTTTTGTGGCCTGTACTGATGATTAACTATTGTATGCACGCTTACATC